>CAWUFW010001810.1:2145000-2581749 GCA_963921515.1 Calotriton arnoldi | reverse complement strand
GTAGTGAAGGGGGCCGTGCTGGGGGTAGTGTTTTAGGGTTTAGGGTAGTGCAGTGGTGTTTGGGTAGTGTAGGAGTCAACCAACATGAATTTGTCCTTGTGTGATGTAACCAATGCTCATGTAAAGCACTCCAATACCTGACCAGTCTGCACTATATAAAACTGCAAAAACAAAAATAAAAAGTGTTTTGCACACTTCTGTCATTGGGCTATACGTGGGCTACCTCTGGGTGATATTTGTGCTACATTTGGGATCTTTTTTTCTCTGGTGGCCATCTTGGGAGACTTATGTGTTATGAAGTTTCCTAATTTCCTCATTTACTACAGTCTCCTCAGTAGTAAATGCTTTCAGTTTTTACTTTGATTCCATCAAGAAGGCATTCAGATGTGTCACACATTTGCCATAAATTCAGAATGTTAGCACTCTAGTTGTTCATTAGATCACTGTAGTAAAGCTACTGCTCACCAAGGAGTTAACTGGAAGTCTACTGCTGGTATTGAAAGTGATTGTTTCAGTCTGCGTGTCAGAATTTTCTAATGAAATAGAAGAGGATTTGAGATCTCACTTAAAACATGCCCTAAATTTTCTTTTTGCAGCACTAACCATAATTTCTATGGCAAAATGAACCCCCTCATTTTGTTCCTTTTTAAATTAAATGTTTTAAGTGTTACCAGTTTATTCCAATCAAGATGGCTTCAGGTGTGCCATACTTTTGTCATAAGTAAGGCTGTTAGCATTCTAGTTGTTCTTTGGAACACTCTGGGAAGTTGCAGTAGAACACAAAGGCATCAACTGACAGGCTGCTCCTGTTGAAATATAACAGGAAGATATTTGAGATCTCACTTAAAACATGTCCTAATTTTTCTTTCTACAGCACTAACCATAATTTCTATGGCAAAATGAACCCCTCATTTTGTTCCTTTTTAAATTAAATGTTTTAAGTGTTACCAGTTTATTCCAATCAAGATGGCTTCAGGTGTGCCATACTTTTGTCATAAGTAAGACTGTTAGCGCTCTAGTTGTTCTTTAGAACACTCTGGGAAGCTGCAGTAGAACACAAAGGCATCAACTGACAGGCTGCTCCTGTTGAAATATAACAGGAAGATATTTGAGATCACACTTGAAACATGTCCTAATTTTTCTTTCTACAGCACTAACCTTAATTTCTATGACAAAATGAACCCCATCATTTTGTTCCTTTTTTAATTAAATGTTTTAAGTGTTACCAGTTTATTCCAATCAAGATGGTTTCAGGTGTGCCATACTTTTGTAATAAGTAAGGCTGTTAGCACTCTAGTTGTTCTTTAGAACACTCTGGGAAGCTGCAGTAGAACACAAAGGAATCAACTGACAGTCTCTGCCATTGTTGGATGTACATGTTTTACTGAGAATATCAGACTTCATTCTCACATGACTGAGAAAGATAATGTGAATTTACAGAAAATATGCTCTCATTTTAGCTTCTGGAGCACCTTCCAAAACTGTATGGGACAAGCATGTGAAAATAGTTTTCTCTCAAACATGATTCATGATATCCCAGCAGAAGGTTTTTCACAGGGTAAAATCACCTTAGAACACACCACAATTCCTAAAATTAGTATGGTACCATCAACAAATGAATTCTAATGTAACTAAAGTCTGTTATCACCCTTTATAGTTCTCCTTTTGGTAACCCTCAAAATCTTCTATTCACTACAATGCATTTCAATAGGGTACTATCATTTATATTGGTCCCAAGATGGCTGCCAGCAATTCCAGGATGAAGTGCTGACAGCCAATCAGATCTCACGATGACATGTGTGGTTAGGCTCCGCCCAGATATATATGTGTTTTTACTTTTGATTTTCTCAGCAACTACTGAATGGATTTACACCATTTAACAAAAGGGTTCTTTCTGAACCAAGAACTACCTCTTTGCCAAATTTGGTGTAATTCCGTTCAGCAGTTCGGGCTGTAGCCTTGCATAAAGTTTCCTATGGGAAATTTATTTTTTGACTCTTATTTTTTAATTTCTCCGCAACTACTGAACGGATTTACACCATTTAACAAAAAGGGTTCTTTCTGAACCAAGAACTACCTCTTGCCAAATTTGGTGTAATTCCGTTCAGCAGTTCGGGCTGTAGCCGTGTCTAAAGTTTCCTATGGGAAAATGAATGGGGAAAACACGTTTTGGGACCCCCCTTTTTTCTCGGCCCCCGCTTGATGAATCACCCCGAGACTTTCAGGGTAGGAGCGGACCGGAGCGGGCCATAAAGTTTGAAAATTTCACAAAGATTCGTCAACCGGCAAGAGAGTTATTTGAAATAGAATGTCACGTATTTCCTATGGAAAATAGGTCCTAACTATAACTATCTACTGGCGACCGCCAGTAGATAATATATATATATAGACATATAGATAGACAGATAGATATAGATAGATATTTATATATAGATAGATAGATATAGATAGACATATATTTAGATAGATAGATAGATAGATAGAGAGACATATATTTATATGTATAGCTAGATATAGATATATATATGTATATGTATATATAATATACATATATATATATATATATATTCACTGGAAGAAACAATGGTTACAGGGATGTTATGGTTAGGTTCAGATTAGGTTCAGATTTTACATACACAAAACCATAGAAATTCAGCAGTTATAGCTATAGTTCTCTCAAGTAATTATAACTCATGCCCTAAGGTAACTATAACTCGCGCCCCCACCATGTCCAGTTTTCTTATCAATAATTTCACTGCAAATGTTGTAGTGATATTATCAATCATGTCATAGAAGATGTCATGAGTGATG
Organism: Calotriton arnoldi; assembly: GCA_963921515.1. NCBI lineage: Eukaryota > Metazoa > Chordata > Amphibia > Caudata > Salamandridae > Calotriton > Calotriton arnoldi. The sequence goes on along the minus strand of CAWUFW010001810.1, from coordinate 2,578,938 downwards.
TAATATGTGTGGTAATTAACAGTGCATATGGCATGAGTTATAGTTACTTTAGGTAATTATAACTGCTGAATTTCTATGGTTTTGTGTGTGCAAAATCTCAACCTAACTATAACATCCCTGTAACCTTTACTTTTTTCAGTGAATTTCCAAGGTTTTTAAAATTCTATTTCCTAACTATAACGTCTGTGTACCCTTGGTTTTTTTCAGTGAATTTCACTAAATATAAATTGTACTATGATTTGACCTATAAGTTTAATTTACTAATATACATTTTCACAACTTTGTGAATATATTTTATTCACACATTCATTCTTAATATATATTTTAAAACTAAAAATGTAAAAATTAAAGTAAGGTAACTCATGTCTATAAATGCAATGCTCCAAGTCTTCCTATTTTTTAAATTAATTTTATGGATCTGAGGATCCCTCGTGATTCCTCTGACAAATAAGGGGTCTGCCGGTTATATTGCACACATTCAATAATAAAACAACAACACATTTAATACAAATCTATGCTATTGCAATTTCTATAAGTGTATCACTGCCTGTGTGTGGGTGTGTGAGTGGCTATGTGAATGACTGTGTGTGTGTGTGTGTGTATGAGTGGTAATATGGGTATGTGAGTGGGTGTGCGAGTGTGTGAGTGGCTCTGTGGGTCTGTGAGTGGGTCTGTGAGTGGCTATGTGGGTTTTGTGATTGGGTGTATGAGTAGCTGTATGGGTGTGTGAGTTTGTAACTGGTTGTGTGAGTGTGTGCATCAGTGGGTAGGTGGGTGCGTGAGTCACTATGTGGGTCTGTGAGTGGGTGTGTGGGTGGCTGCACGGGTGTGTGAGTTGGTGTGTAAGTGGTTATGTGGGTGTGTAAGTGGGCATGTGAGAGTGTGAGTAGGTAAGTGGGTATATGTGTTTTTTTAATCGAGGTCTGGATCCACAAATCCACCCAAATCTGTGAGGCTCTAGGTGGATCCATGGATCTGTGTGCACTAAAAAAAACATTTTTGACAATTTCTTGCTTCACAGACCCCTCCATCAGCCCCATGGGGTCAGAATACCTCTACCCTGACCCCTTCTATCATGTTTAGATTGTATTTTTCCCCCCTGGGAACTATTGTGAGAAGTTGGCCTGGTATATGCTGTCCACTAATTATAGTGGGCACCTTGCACCAGTCCAAACAACCCCTTATTGGAGATAGGTTAAAGACAACCTTTATTGAAAGCTATCCTAGTGGTAGCTATGGAGAGCAGCCTTCAGGCTAAGTCTTGAAGGAATGTAAAGCAGCTTGTTTTACCAGTCTATAATCTCTTGAGTGACCAAATGAAAGAGGACCACACCAGGTATATATATAAAATATATGTATTTAGTCGTAAACACACCCCTCTAGTCTCTTTATGAGGCTAGAGTTCGAAGTACATAAGTTACAAGTCAGTTATCAACAGTAATAGCACAAATACACGTTTGAGCCCTAGGGGCGTACTCAAACCATATACCAATAAAGTGGTATAAGAACCACGACTGAGCTAGACACAAGGCCTAGAGCCTGTAGAAATGCTTGGACCACAAGGAACCACCCAAGGTAGTGACACAGGGGACCCACGGGGGAGGCGTGCAGTGTGAGAACACAGCCGCGAGCCGCCATTGACTTCTATGTGGAATGTCGCGGTTGGAGTTTTAAAGAAAAAGGACACTTAGAGGAGGACTTGGAGCAAACCCTTTTAGAAGTAGGTGGTTCTAGAGTCTATACCCATGGGAGCACCGGAGTACTCGAGTTATCTCACCCAGGGGAGCCGGGTGCATAGGTGCCTTTCGAGGTCGGGTTTCGTCATCGTTTTCAATGGCGATCTGCTACAAAGTGCTGCTGGCGACCAAGTCGAAAGTTTTCGGGTGGATCCAAAGGTGGATCGAAGATGTGAGGAACCTGAAAGCAGAGGGGACAGAGTCTGGGTCACTAGCCAGTGACCAGGAAGGTGATGAGCAGATGCCCACCGATGTCGGGTGCTTCAGGTAGGTTGACGGTTGTCTTGACTCTTCAGCCACGAGGTCCAGGAGGTGTCGACGACAACCAGGAGCTGGATTCGAGCTGTCCCATAATGTCTGTCGATTGCTGCAGTGTCGGAGACCGGATTGGATCCAACATGCCTTGGCAACGGCAAGTCTCGAAGAAACAAAGAAAGGATCATGTTGCAGACCAGCAAGGTCTGGGGGACTCATCCAGCAACGGTAAGTCAGGGCACCTCTGGAGCAACCAGGAAAGCCCAAGCAGAAGAAAAGTTGCCTTTGGGAGGGCCCACTAGCCAACGGACTAGCGACCGCAAAGGAGCCTCGAGTGGACGCACTTGGAGCTGGCTTGCAGGACACTTGTGGAGTGGAGGCCAGTGATCTTCGAAGCAGTCGGTGCTGGAGGCGGGGGCTACTTGGAGCCCAAAGCACAACTTCGTGGGACACCAGGAAGAGGATGCACTTGCAAATGTGCTTGGTGTCCAGGGGTCACGGTTCCACGTTACCCACGACAACTACGGGCCTCAGCTTTGCTGGGGACTCAGGGCAGCCTCGGGGAAGTCTGTAAATCTACCTCTAGTGATGCAAAGACTTCGTCGTCCGGCGGGAGCTTCAGCGATGCAGACCGGACAATTGCTTCTTAGGTGCCTGCCAAGCAGGGGAGTCCCTCCTTGACCCCATGGGAGATTCTTCAGTCCTCTAATCTTGAAGTAGAGCGTCGAAGGTCCAGGATTCGGTGTCAGAGTTTCGTCCAGGGTAATCTAAAGTCCTAAGGACTGGTGTCCCATACTTATACTAAGTTAGGGGTTGGACATACTCTGGGGACCCACCTATGGGAGGGTCAGGGAAGAGGGGTGGTTACACCCATTCCCTTTGTCCAGTTTCGCACCAGAGCAGGGGCAGGTAGCCCCTGCAACCGGTTTGAACTGGCATATGCACAGGGACACCAAATGTGCCCCCAGTGCAGGACTTCAAAGCACCAGAGAGTGCTCCCGCCCAGCCCCAATACACACTATCCTGTCTGGGGAGGTGGTTACACCTCCCTGTGACAGGAAACCTATTGTCCAGGCCTCCCCTGCTGGAGTTTCAGTCAGCAGCAGGAGGCCAGACCCGTGTCTGTGGCAGCGGCATCCATTTTGTGATGCCACGGCTCTGGAAAGAAGTTACCGGGTAGCCCGGTGTGTACATGTCTCTCCCTCTAGAAGGGTGGAATGCTAACCCCGCCGCCAGGATTGGCGGGGGGTAGTATTCCAAGATGTTTGACACCAAACACGACATGTTTTGGTGCAGCCAGTCCAAAGTTAGCATTGTACCGCGAGGATATAATGCAGTTTAAGAGTATATGGTCAGGCTGTACCACAAACAGCATCAGAGGAGGGACTCGAATGCTGCAGAGGGGCTCTGCTCATGCAGGTGCACCCTCTCACATAAAAACCAAGCACTCTGCCTTCAGGATTGTTAAGGCCTGCCATAGGAGTGACTTATAGGTTTATATGTGTGTGTAATGGTAGTGATATAGGTAGCCTATATCACAGTAAGGGGTGCTTGCACCACCTTACCCAGGCTGCAGTAGCAGACCTGTGGTGTCATTTTGGCTGGCCTTCCAGGGGTGGCATAATACATGCTTCAGCCCCTGGCAGGCCTCTGGGGTACCTATGCCCTGGGTACATAGTATACCATATACTAGGGACTTATAAGGGCACTCCAGATTCCAATCAAAGATGTACCTAAGGTACATGGAAACCATTTTATAGAGGAAGCAGATAGACTGGGGCCCTGAATAGCAGGATCCCAGTCCAACTAAGTCATAAACCAGCAAAACACCAGGAAAAAAGTGGGGGCAACCATATAATCAGATTCCACCTTCCTACAACTATTTCCTATGGCACAAAATGGAGGGCACAACATCCAGGCAACCAGAGGAAGTGTCAGCACAAGTCGTATTACACTGCACAGCAGCAGGTAACAAGCTCCCTGGTTGCCCGTTGAAATCCACAATTTAAGACTCAAGCAGTGGAATTGCTGAGTTCAGGAGAGGTCAAGATGGCGTCGGAGTAAGAAGCCTGTGAAAACCGCTCTCTTACCTGGGCTTCACATATACTCCCGAAGTCAATCTACGACAGGCGCAGCATGCGAGGGACCGTGTGTGGTGGCAGGGCTTACGATGCCCTGGGGTGTGTAGAGGCGGCGGCGATCTGTGGCAGACGTGGCTCGTGTAGCGGGAACGCCTGGCGGGAGCTCCGGAGTTGGGAGCGTCTGGCGCGGCTACTACTGACGGCGGTCGCTGGAGGCGGGCGCGCATACGCTGCAACGTGGTCTCCGTGGAAACCCAGCGCGTCTCCGGAAGAGTTGTCAGTGTCAATGGCAACGCGAGTCAGAGGAAAGCGAGGAACGGGGCTGCCACGGAGCGGTCAAACGGGCTGGAGGTGAAAATGGATACACACAGAGGTGATCGCCCTTCTCGAATGGACAAACAAAATAAGGTAATACCTGTATCGGGAGAAAAAAGAAATATGACTCTACAGTAAAGGCAACCATTCGGAAAAATAAACCCCCTGGCGAAATGGCGAAAAATCAACCGGCTATTACCAGCTTATTCTTACCCAAGAGCGATTTGAAAGATGTAGGGGGGGAAAAAATACCCATAGAGAGCCCAGGTCTGGGAAATGAGCAAACTGAGGAGTCTGAACAAATACCAAATGACATTGAACAACCTGGGTTGAATCTGTCATTGGTGGGAAAGATACGGTTGACAGAGGGACTACAAGCGGAGGAAGGGGCTAATAATCAAGATGAGATAACGAAGCACTTACCAGTTGAGCAAGAGCCAATTCAACTTAGTAATCTTGTCGACAAAGATACGCTCCCAGATGTTTCAGACCCTCATGGTAATTTATTACCTCCCCAGCGGGTAGTAGTGCGAGGGCTCATTGAACAATGCGCACTAACATTAGATGTAACTGGGGAAAAGTTTTTCTCCCTTACTGATGAGTCCGAACAATCGGACATTAGTACTGTCGATAGTAGAGAAGATGGTGATTCCTCGCGCTCAGAAAATAGTAGCCCAGCAGAAAAACAAACAACTGCTAAAAAGAGACTCAAGAGAGTCTCAAGGTTGCGTCGGAATACCTCTAAAGATCAGGAGAGAAGTGACGAGTTGAGATGGGACTATTCAGCCTCATCAATGATGTCTCAGGAGACTCTAGAGGTAGATAAAGAACTCTCAGGAGCTATAGGAGGCGAATCAGAGCAAAACAAGAAGGATACTTCCCTTGACCCGTCATTTGCTCTTATTTTACAATCCCTGAGATCTTTTCAAGACGAGGTTAAGGCAGATAACCGACAAGCAAGACAGGCCACAAAAAAATTGCAAGGGTCTGTACGAAAAGTCGGGAAAATTTGTTCGGACATCGCAGAACGAATGAGCACGGTGGAGTCGCGGACGGAAATATTGGAGAAATCAGTCGAAAACCTCCAGGTACAGGCTACCTCTCAGGACAAAACCATAAAAGACGTGATGTGGAAGCTGGAGGACTACGAGAATCGACAACGCCGGAATAACCTGCGGCTGCTTGGAGTACCGGAGAATCTCGAAGGAAATGATACGAGGAAATTTGTGGTGAAGATGCTTAAAGAATCACTGCCTGAATTATCATTTTGGGACTGGGACAAAGAAGTGCAGAGGGCTCACCGATTTCCATTATCTCAAGCCAAGCATGCCACCGAATCAAAACCATTACCTCGAGCTATCCTGGTTTTCTTCGGTAACTTCATACTAAGACAGGCGGTGTACGATTTAGCTCGACCCAACGCCAGGAAGCAGTGTGAGGGGTTTGCTTACTTTGCAAAACCAGATTTTGCTCACGCAACAGTGGAGCGTAGATGGCGACTTAGACAATTAATGACACCATTTCAAAAAGCGGGTGCACTAGTATTCCTGCAAAATCCGGCTAGACTTAAAGTGGTCTATAAGGGGCAAAATTTTAATTTTAATTCAGAAATTCAAGCCCAAAAAATGTTGGATGATATTGTGTTGGAATCTGGGGGATCTAAAAAGTGAAAAGTTGGTTTTCATCTATTTTGTCTTTCGTGTCAAAAGTAGAAGTGAATCATATGTGACATAGGTACGACGTATTGTATCGGTAACTGTATGAGAGCGGTTAGAAAGGTGGATAACTTCTGATGTCCTCACACAGGCTCATGTCTGAGCCTGACTGCCTAATAATTGGTGGAGGGTGGAGGGGCGGGGGAGGGTGGGGGGAGGAAGGGGGGATTCTCAGATCCGAGATGAGTAGAAATGATGTAAATAGGAACCAATTTAAAAGAAATGTAGATAATGATATGAGAAATAAGAATACAAACTGTATGATTAAAAAGAAAAACAGAAAGGCTTATATTGTGTGGTAGGATGGATAAGAAACAATATGGTTAGGTTAAAAATTCTTAGCGTTAATATTTGTGGCCTTAATGACATTAAAAAAGACAGAGAGTAGCTATCGGATTGCAATCAATAGGAGCTAATATTATTTGCATACAGGAGACACACATTGAAGGATCACAAAGGCATTTGCTTAGTACATTAGGGTACAGAATGATTACGGCTTCAACACAAGGAGTAAGGATGAGGGGGTGGCAATACTTGCGAAAGGGGGAGAGATGCAATTTACCCGATCAGCGTCTGATAAATATGGACGTTGGTCGATCACAGAATGTCGACATAGTGATGGCAGACAAATGACCCTATGCACAATATATGGCAATATTTGTGATGACCCGGAGGTGTTGGAATATATCTCTAATGTGCTCGCTCACTGGCCTCTCCCAGTAATAATTTGTGGCGATTTTAACCTAAACCTCCCACGTGACTGGTCAGTGGATCCAGGGTTTCAATACCGGGGCAGGAAGCCAAGAGTATTTCAAGCTTTTAAAAATGTATGTGAGAGACATGGCTTGATTGATTGCTGGCAAATAGAACAGACGGGTGATCCTGGGTTTACTTATTATTCCCACCCACATGCTAGACATGCTAGATTGGATTATGTTTTGGTTTCTAACACGTTAATCTCTAATTGCACAATAGAGAAATGACCAAGAGTTTTATCTGATCACAACCCTCTGGTTGTAAATATAGAACATGGAGAAATAAATCCCAATATGAAAACTTGGACATTTCAAAGGGATTTATTGGTAAATAAGGAATATTGTAAACACATGACGACTTGGATACCGGGGTTTCTGGAAGATAATGTAAATAGTGCATCAATAGACATAGTGTGGGATACCCTAAAGGCTGGGATTAGAGGGGAGACGTTGCGATTTTCACTAAATGCCAATAAAAAATCCAAACAAAAAATGACTGTCCTACAAGAAAAATTAAAGATAGCCGAGGAAGGATTGATAATGGCTGTACGAGAGGGACGGGAAGTTGGGAATGAATTGAGGGGTATTGCGATAGCTAAAAATAACATTATTGATATTCTAACGGAAAAATCAATAGCTAAAACAACAATGCACAAAGAAAATTTTTATGAACTTAGTGAACAGGTCGGACATCAGTTAGCAGTGCGTGCTAGAGAACAAAACACAGCTAATTTAATAAGGGCAATTAGAGATCCAGTATATGGGCTAAAGACCGACCCTAATGAAATAAGAATTGCGTTTCAACAATTTTATCAAAAACTATATGGGGAATCAAATACACGACAAAGTATAATTGAAGAATATATGGATCAGAATCCACCCCTAAGACTGGGGGTAGAGGATCAGGAAATATTGGATGGTATACCACAGTGGGGGAAATTCTTCTTTCTATAAACAGCTTAGCTTTAGGCAAAGCGGCGGGTATGGATGGGATTCCCTCAGAGTTTTATGTTAAATTTTCTACACAATTAAAAAAAATATTGTATGATCTATTCACACATATTTTTCAAGGGGGACGACCGCCAGGATCATGGTCATTAGCTAAGATTGTAGTATTTTTAAAAAACACAAAGATCCTACAGAACTCGGGTCATATCGTCCTATCACCCTGATAAATGGAGATTCAAAAATCTACTCTAAATTACTAGCGACCCGTATGGCACCAATTATACATAAAATCGTATCGGTACGTCAGCATGGGTTCATACCAGGGAGATCTACAACCGATCATGTTCAAAGGGTAATCTCTTTGCTTGACTGGACAGATGTTACAGGGGACCCTATGGCACTCATATTATTAGATGCCGAAAAGGCCTTCGATAGGGTCTCCTGGAAATATCTCTGGACGATAATGTCTAGAAGTGGTCTGGGGGAACCATTTATTAAAGCAGTACAAATGTTATATGTTGATCCAGCAGCTGTTATAATGGTTAATGGAGCAGTGTCCGATAAGGTAGTTATCAATAGAGGGACAAGGCAGGGGTGCCCGTGTTCTCCCTCTTATTTGCGATGTATATAGATCCTTTTATTTGTAAACTCAAAAATAGTATATTAATATCGCCAATATGGGTACGAGATCAGCCTACTAAAACACTGGCATATGCGGATGACATCGCTCTCGTTACTAGCGTCCCTATCAATGCAATCAGAGTCATAGAAGAGGAGGCCGAAGCGTTTGGAAGAGCATCCGGGTACAAACTGAATCAAGACAAAACACAGATTATCCTCAATAGTAAAATTACGATGAGCGATGATCGGGTAATGGAGAAAGCTATCTATTTGGGGGTTAGTATAACGGCAAATCTACAGAGCTTAGTCAATAACAACCTCGAACCCTTAATACTTCGTACAAAAAAGACATGATCAGGTTAAATAATCTACACTTATCTCTCGGGGGAGATGTAACCTGATTAAAATGCTCTTCTTGCCTAAATTTTTATATTTTTTCAGATCTATTTGTTTGGAATTTCCACCACAATTGTTTAAATCTATAGATAATATATTCTCCAGGTTTTTATGGGGTTACAAGAGACTGCGTCGGGCTATGAGATTTATCACTCTACCCAAGGATAGAGGGGATTGGCGCTACCTAATTTTAAATTGTACTATTGGGCTACTACACTGAAATTTTGTGCCAAATTACTATTAACTGGGATTGATAATAGAATAAATAGTAGTATCCCAACACCACAAGAACTTTTACTGGGTGAAGAAACTAAAGGATACTTATGGCGCCACCTAAACGATAGCTATTTTAAAAAAGTTAAGTTCAAGACCATTTTTGGTATTCATAAGGCCTGGAATAATATACGTAAACTAATGAGTATTGGTCGGCTATCCCACTACACTCCAATTTATAAAAATAATAATCTTCCAGAGATATTCAGGGATGCCTGTATGGATAGATGGATACAGGGAGGGATTACACAATTAGGATGCTTTTATTCCACTGTGGGGCTGAAGTCTTTTAGGGAATTACAGATGGACTATAAATTAGGTCATAGGGATTTCTTTAAATTTTTGCAAGTTAGGGATTTTTTTGTAAAAAAGGGGAGGTGGGACAAAATTTCAAGTAATTCCAACTATTGAGAATATGGCCAATAAAACAACAATAAAGATAGGGGCTATATATGAACAGATGAATACACACTATCCAGACGATATGGATAAATGTATGGCTAAATGGCAGACTAAACTAGGTGTACCTACTGATATACTTCTCCATTCTTATGAACTATTTCAGTCCCATATAATGTCCACAAAATTACAAGCTCAGTACTATAAAACCTTCTTTTCATTATATTACACCCCAAATAAAATAGCTAAATGGGGGACGGGAAAAGGAACGTTATGTCCTAGGTGTAATTTATTTGAAGCTGATAGTGTACACATTTTTGCTACATGTGAAGTTTTAATGAAGCTGATCGATGATATATCCTGTTTTTTGTCAGAGATTTTTGAAGTTAGAGTTACAATCTTAGTTGATGAAATAATGCTCGGTGTAGGTCATATAAAACGCCCAAAATATATGCAAGGGCTGATTTTTGTAGCAATGGCGGTCCTAAGGATGTGTATCGCTTCAGCCTGGTTGGATCCAAATCCACCGGTATTCCATCAATGGAGATCGAGATTGCTGGCGACATGCAGTCTAGAAGTAGCCATATATAAAAGGAAGGGAAGGAACAAACGTAAACGAGGGTTAGCTATATGGAATTCGCTTATTCAATGGATACAAAGACAGGCTGTGAGTGGATAAGCTGAATATAGATATACTATGTGGTCGGAGGATAGAGGGGTAAGGATCAGTAACGATTGTGGATATTAAATTGTAATGAATTGTTTAGTAACAAAAGAATTGAGATTGGCTTTATGATAATAATGAAATGTGCAACAAATAGAAAGTTCCTATATAATTTTTAATTCTTTGTATGTATCTGAGAAAGGGAGGGGGAGGGAGGTGAAGCGGGTGGTATGTATTTGTCTGAAGAAAAACAATAAAGATTATAAAAAAAAAAAAAGGAAACCATTTTATAGAGGAAGCAGATAGACTGGGGCCCTGAATAGCAGGATCCCAGTCCAACTAAGTCATAAACCAGCAGAACACCAGGAAAAAAGTGGGGGCAACCATATAGTCAGATTCCACCTTCTTACAACTATTTCCTATGGCACAAAATGGAGGGCACAACTTTCCTCTCAGGTTGTGGCCAGCCAATCACGCCATTGCTTTTGGCACATGGATTCACAGATCTGCCGTGGATCTTCCACAGATCCACAGTGAATCCGCGTCTCTAGATAGACATAAATTGTTTACTTTAATAATTCCGAAACTACTGAACAGATTTACACCAAATTACAAAAAGCACTCTTTCTGGACTAAGATCAAGCTTACTGCCAAATTTGGTGTAATTCCATTAAGCGGTTCGAGCTGTAGTCGTGACTAAAAGCCCTATGGGAAATTGCATAGAGAAAATGCATTTTGGAACGCCCCCTTCTCTGCAGCCCCTGCCCGGCTTGACGGATCACCTCAAAAATTTCCTGACAGCGGCTGGAGTGACTGGCAAACTAGTTTTGAAAATGTCAGCAAGAATTTTCAAATTACATTATTAGCAAAACAAAAAACGCTTTTCCTATGGAAGAAAGATCCTAACTATAACTACCTACTGGTGACCGCCAGTAGGATATATATATATATATATATATATTTTCTATTTATTCACTGAAAAAACCAATGGTTACAGGGACGTAATAGGTAGGCTGGCATTTCACTCGTACAAAACCAGAGAAATTCAGCTAACTATAACTCGCGACCCCGCATTGCACTGCTTATGACCTCACATATTACATCACTCATGATATGGTCAGTGAGATCGCTGATGGCATCACTGATGACATCTCAACTGACATCACTGATGACATCATTCACAGAATCTCGGACGGAACCACTCACAGCCCCATGAAACCATTTATACACCCATTCCAACTTTCACACTACCATTTTCGAAACCATTGACACACCCATACCAGTACGTACCCACTCATTGATTCATATGGTCTATACACACATCCACTCACTCACCCATACAGCCACTCATATACCCACTCACTCACTAATACAGCCACTGACATATCCACTCATTCACCCATAAAGCCCCTCACACACTGTCAGACACTCATAGAGCTACTCACACACCTACTCACTCACCCATAGAGCCAATCACACAGCCATTTACTCACCTATACAGTTATACACACACCAACTAACTTATTCTTACAGATACTAACACATACCTTCTCACCTATACACTCACTGACACCAGCACACACTTGCCCATACAGCCACTCTCACAATCACTCACTCATACATACAGTCACATATATATTCCAACACTCATGTATACTGCCTTCCACATATGCAGTTACTCACCCAAATGGCACTGACACATCCATTCACTCACCAACACAGCCATATGCACATCACTCACTCATACAGCCCCTCTCAGACGCACTCATGAAGCCATACAGCCAGTGATTCACCCAGTCACTCATCCATGCAGGGAGTTACACACATCCTCACCCACACAGATACTCATACACCCATACAGGTACTCAGACAACCAATCAATAACCCATATAGGCACTAATGTACCCACTCACCAAGCCATGCAGCCACTTACACACCAACTGACAGACTGATAAAGACATTCACACAGATGTCACTCACCCATACATTCACTGAGACACATATAATCACTCACTTGTACAGCAGTAACGCACCCACTAAATCATCCATACCGACACTCATACACCCACTGATTCATCAATACACCTTGGTGTATGTATATTTAATACTCATAAACATTTTAGAAACACTCACAGTCACCAGATGATGTCATCAGTGATATCATCAGTGATGTTATTTAAGATATATTCCCAAAGAAGGGGAACCTAGGGCCTTTTAATGTTATTTAAGATGTCATCAGTGATGTCATCAGTGATGTCACTGACCATGTCATGAGTGATGTAATATGTGAGGTCATAAGCAGTGCATTGCGGGGGTGTGAGTTATAGTTAGCTCAGCTAATTATAACTGCTGAATTTCTCTGGTTTTGTACAAGTGAAATGTCAGCCTAACTATAACGTCCCTGTAACCTTTGGTTTTTTCAGTGAATATCGAAGGTTTTTTTAATCCTATTTCCTTACTATAACAGCCCTGTAACCTTTGGTTTTTTCAGTGAATTTCTAAGGTTTTTTTAATGCCAATTCCTAGCAATAACTTACCTGTAAACCTTTATTTTTTTCAGTAAATTTCCATGGTTTTTTAAGTAGCAATGTTCTTTGCAGAATGGTCTGGAAAGGGATCGGGACCTCTGACCAGCTCTCATAAATCTCGTTGAGTAGGACTTATAAAAAGTACCAGGAGGGCTTCTTGGTCCCCAAGGTCCTTAAGCATCCAAGAAAACTTTTTTCCCCAACCACCTTGTGCCAGGAGACGTGTTTGCAGAGTGGTGCAGAAAGGGGTGTGGCCTCAGAACACCTCTTAGCAAACTGACTACGTGGAACTTGCTGGAGGTAGCAAGAGGGATACTTGGCCCCCAAATACCCTCAATAGCCAAGGGGACTTCATCCCCCAACTAGTACTATGCCAGGAGGCACGTTTGCAGAGTGATGCAGAAACGACGTCTTTGATCATTGCACAGGTAGTGCCTGTATGATTCTATGAGTGCCATTGCCAAGGACAGACTGCGAATACCGGGTGTTTTTGACAAAGTGTAAAAAACATATATAGACATATTTGACATAAAGTTTCAGTGCGGCTATTTAGTAAGATACCAATGTAACTTTCACCTTTGTATTCATTTGTCTACATCAAAAATGCATTTTCCTTCTTCACAGCAACACAGGAGGTCGCAATGACATCAGTAGTCAGTCACAAATACAAATGAAAAAGTGTAAAACAGATATATAGACATATTTTACACAAAGTTTCAGTCTAGCGGTTTAGTAACGTATTGGTTTAAGTTCATTTTAACAACATATTTGTAAAAAAACAACAGTTTCAAAAAATAACTTTCAACATGTGCACTCACGAACACAACATAACTTTAAAACAACCATCAAACTATGCATTGATACCCAAACTCATGGGGAATCAAAAACTGGTACGAAACTAGTGCAATGCTCAATGTGTGACAGGACCCTCTCTAGAGGGACGAACAAAAAATATTCATGTGGGACGATGTCCATCTCATATTATCTTAAAACCTATTATAGAAAATGTCTCCAACTGGCGATCTACAAGAGGGAAGCTGGAGGACCATCGACATCAGTGGCAGCAGCCACAATACCCGGTCAGAAAGTCCCTTTAGAGGTACAGACTACTACAACAGGTATGGCTCCACAGTTTTCAAGAATGGCAGCGTATTGCATGGACTGTAGTGTTGTTATAACATGCGGTGAGCAGTGTGTTACAGCTATTCACAATGCTGCCAAAAATCATATATGGTATTTTTTTCCCCCTTTTATTTTTTTGCACATGTCATAAGAGGAGTTCATAGTGAGCAGCAAGAAGGCAAGGCAAAGCTGAAGGACCCTCGACTTCAATAGCAGCACAACACCACCAAAGCAGAGAGTTCATTCAAAAGTGCAATCTCAACTTCAAGATTTGGCGCCACAGTTTTCCCAGAAGGCATCATACTGCATGGATTGTGGAGGTGTAGTTAGTGCTGGAGAGCAGTCCATAACGGCCCTTCGCAATGCTAGAAAGAATAATAAATGTTGATGTTTTTTTTTATTTTTGCCCTTTATAGTTTTTCTACATTAGCAGGCATTTTATTATCTTACAAAATGGATATCTAATATCTATGTGTTGTTCATTTTATTATCTTCCATATTTTGGTAACACTACTTACATATAACTTGCCGTATAGACAAGTTAAACCATTCCTCTACAAATAAATACACAGTTAACTTTTGCCAGTTATCATGATTTACTTTTTCACTTTTTAAATATAAGTCAACAGTCTGTGTTTAAATCTTCTAGTAAGTGCATCAACAACATATACAAACATACTCTGGTTTTTTACAGAAGACTGTGTTAAATTTTGTAATCTCTTTTTTAAAACCATCAACTGTAATATATGTGTCTTGGTCTTGTTCTGGAACTCCTCCTCTTAACAAATCTTCACTTCCCCTAGAATCCTGCTCAGGACCAAAGAAATGAAACTGCACATCACCACAAACCTTTTCTACATGTGCCACACTACCATGCAAAAGTGCTCTCCTTATTTCTCCTAAACATAAAGCAGGAGTGTTCACATAATACAGCCTCCTACTTAAAGTTCACATTGTTGAGTGGTATAACTTATTTAGGGGCATATTCCCAAGAACAAGTGATAACTACCGCAAAAGTTGCTTAACGCAACTCTTCACATCGCAGTCTATCGCGGGAAAATAACACTGTGTCAACGTGGTATTCCCAACCCGGCGGCACCATGCGATAGTAGCAGGACAACGCGCCAAATGACCGCCCAAAAACGAACGCAACGCCCAAAAAATGCGAAACATGAAAAAACCTGTGATGCCCCAAATTGCGATACAAAAATCAGCGACAACCAGCGACAGGCCTGCAATACCCACGCGTCATGCGGGAAAATGCACTATAAAAGCAACCAAAAAAACACACCAAAACCAAATCAAACTGCGTAGCACCATGGATGCACCCGGACCGAGTGCAGATGACAACCCGAACCCCACAAGCCCCACGGAGGACCAGCCAGGAACCCCGTTTCCGGGGAAGGGCAAGGAGAAGAGGAAGACGGGGTTCAGTCCGCAGGAAGACCGGATCATCGTCACGGAGGTGATAGAACACCACCAACAACTGCGTCATTGGCAACACAAACGGAAATATGGCAGTCCATCGTCACCAACGTGAATGCAGTCGGTGGGTCGAGGAGGTCAATGGAGGAGGTCAAGAGGCGCTGGCATGAAGTGCACAGCCAAACCAAACAGAAACTCGCTGCCAACAGGAAGGCAGCAAAGGCAACTGGAGGTGGGAGACCTGCGCCACAGGAGTAATCCTGGGCGTAGTTCGCGTAGTAGCGCTACGCGTAGCTACGCGAAGTGCTCTTCGCACTACACGTAGCACTACGCGAACTGCGTAGTGCGGTAGGAAATGCTGTTCGCAATGATTGCACAGTGCCGGATGCTTGTCCGCACTGTGCAATCATTGCAAACGGCATCTTGCACAGTGCAAGCGGTCGTTTTCTGCTGCTCGAGTAGATTTGTACTCGAGCAGCAGTTTTCTCAACGAGGACTGGTAGTTTCTCATCGCGAGCGGTCGCGAGCATACGCGACCACTCGCAATGAGAAACCTGACCTCCCCGCGTTGAGAATCTCGCCGGGAGGTTTATTTTCCACGCTCGCGATCAGCAACTTGATGTTGCTGATCGCGAACGAGGAAAAAGTCTCGCCGAGATGTCATTTTGCTCGCTCGCGGTCGCCAACTTGACGTAGAGGACAGCGAGCAAGCAAAAAATGCCCGCTACGCGTTTTTGCACTGTGCTACGTGCAATTCGCGTAGCGCGTAGTTGCGCAAACTACGCGAGCGTAGCGTAGTTTTCCGCCCAGGCCTAAACAGGAGGAGCTGGATGAGCTGGAGGAAATGGTGGCCACAGTCATCAGTGTGGAGACGGTGCAAGGAGTTGGGGGTCTGGATACAGCTCGATATGACCTGACACAACAGCAACAGGGTGAGTAACGACCAGGGACTGGTGGGACGGGGGGAGATGAGCACAATGGCACACATGCACAATCATGTGCAGCACACTGCACACCCACAATGAGTGTGGAACATGTCCCTGATACCCTTGGCACACTGCAGCACACATAGAAACACCAAGTAGGCCCCCGTCCACAATGTGCACAAATGGGCCTCCCTCCATATCACCAATGCCACAACCTACCCATGCACATGTGCTGAATCCAGAAAAGCAGCTGCTCTGTGAGCCACACTGACAATGCAAGTGACACTGCATGACAGATAGCATGGCTGAAGTCACAATACATGACGGTGGGCCCGATTCACAGAACTAACTTACGACAAAATCCTAAACTTACTACCATTTTGGTATTCACAGAATGAACTTACTACCATTTTGGTATTCACAGAATGAACTTACTACCATTTTGGTATTCACAGAATGAACTTACTCATTTTGGTATTCACAGAATGAACTTACTCATTTTGGTATTCACAGAAGGCACTTACACATTTTGTGTGAACTTACACATTTTGTGTAACTTACTCATTTTGTGTAACTTACACATTTTGTGTAACTTACTCATTTTGTGTAACTTACACATTTTGGTATTCACAGAAGGCACTTACTCATTGATGAGTAAGTGCCTTCTGTGAATACCAAAATGAGTAAGTTCATTCTGTGAATACCAAAATGGTAGTAAGTTCATTCTGTGAATACCAAAATGGTAGTAAGTTCATTCTGTGAATACTAAAATGGTAGTAAATTCATTCTGTGAATACCAAAATGGTAGTAAATTCATTCTGTGAATACCAAAATGAGTAAGTTCATTCTGTGAATACCAAAATGAGTAAGTTCATTCTGTAAATACCAAAATGGTAGTAAGTTCATTCTGTGAATACCAAAATGAGTAAGTTCATTCTGTGAATGCCAAAATGAGTAAGTTCATTCTGTGAATACCAAAATGAGTAAGTTCATTCTGTGAATACCAAAATGTTAGTAAGTTTAGGATTTTGTCGTAAGTTAGTTCTGTGAATCAGGCCCATGGTGCACGAGACGACATTGAGGTGGCTGAGTGTGGACCACATCCGTAAAGGAGCAGGTCACACTCTGACACATCCACGTGCACCTACAACCCATGACATCAAAAACACATCTGCAGACAAACAATGCACAAGAGTACAAAATTTGTCCAGGAGCCCAAACGACCCAAGTCGCAAACATCCCAGCACCCGAAAAGCACACAAGTCAAAGGCACACCGACTCAAAGGGATAAGGGTCCGCCAAAGCAGAGCTGCAGGGGCGAATCGCCAACAATGCAGCACACACATAGCAATCACAGTACATCAACATTGATGACAATGTGGTACAAAGTGCAACCCCTACACCACAGGATAGAGGACACAACTGGTGCCGCTTGTGCATAGAAACTGGCCAATCACATCTGGCACTGCATGACACTGTGAGATGACAATGTACGAGTACAACCACACATCCGTCATGTAGTCGAAATGTCCACTGTCTCCCATCAAATAGCCAGCTTCACCAAAACAGTCACAATGTACATTGTCATGCAGTCTGAATGTAAACATCTACAATGCGTCAACATACATGGAACACACTGTTAACCTGCATCTCCCTTTACATTGCAGAGGGACAATCAACACCCCTGCAGAGCAGACCACACATCTCTTCAGTGATGATGAAGAGGACACCCTGCACATTTGCCCAGACACACTCCAACGGATCGTGGACAGCTTCCGCACCACACCTCCAGGAGCAGGGCAGCCCAGCTGCATCGCGGTGACCCCACACCCTGCACAGACCACACAGCAGGAAGCGCACACCACCATGGCTGTCTCCCACGACCAACACATGGAATTCCAACGCCGTGTGTTAGGGTGCCAGGAGAAGATGGCTGATCAGCTGCGGGTGGGGTTCGACCTCATGGCAGCCAAACTCAGTGCCTGAGTCCCATCAGGGAGCACCTACAGTCCCTAACGGACACCCACTGTCCGCACCATGCTCACCAACAATCCTTGGCTGACATCGCTGGGGCCATTACTCGGCTACAAGAACTGTCAAGTCAGACAGGCTCCAGCGATGACAGCACAGAGTTGGCACAGATGCGGAGGACAATGGAGACCATGGAGCCGATGCAGGCTGGAAGTATGGCTGCCACGGCTGAACACCAGCGAGATGTAGCTGGGATCTTCCATGCCCTGCAGATCCTCATCTTGCCATTGCTGCCACTGAGCCTGTACCAGATGACTGCTGCAGGAACCTCGACACACACATCTCCGCCCCCTGACGTGTCAGTGGCACACAGTGATGCAGCCCTATCACCTTCGCACCCTGATGTGTCAGTGGCACACAGTGATGCAGCCCTATCACCTTCGCACCCTGATGTGTCAGTGGCACACAGTGACGCAGTCATAACCCCACCACACACACCTGACACACCGGACACAGAAGACGTCTCAGAGGAGTAAGATGTGGAGGGCAATGACTGTGTGAGGAAGGAGGTAGTAACATCCGTCCCCGCCATATGGCCTGTCCCTGCCTGGTTCTGCTCTCTGCATCATGCCCTGGAACAACACCTCCCACTGTCCCCCGAAACACTCGGCGACATTCACCTGGACCCCGACATGGACTGCCATATCTGCTCTGGTACCAATGACACAGCAATCCGGCTGCGGACTGAACTCTTCCTCTTCAGATTAACTTTGCATTCCCCCAAGGACTCTGGTTGGCCCACCACTGGGCAACCATGTTATGTGGGCTTGAAATGGCCATGTACTGCTCCATCTCCGACACTCCCCAGAATGTGAATAAAACATTCCAAATCACACAGATGTGTCATGTCTATGTTCACTCACGTATAAAAGTTTGGATGGATGTAGGGACATTGATTGCACTAAAAGGTACACCCTGGTAAATGTCATCAATGCGCATGTTTGACCCTGACCCACATGGCCAATTAGATGACTGTGAAGGTGTGAACTAGCTGTGGCCTCATTGCACAAGAACAACAATCTCAGTTACCCCCAACGTAGCCCCACGTCCATGTATTAAATAGCGCTGTGTGTAGAAATGTCAAATTCGGTAGCAGTCCTGAAGTGGTGTCCCCCATCACATGTGACAACAGAACGTCTCTTCGCATACCTACTCACACACATCTGTGTGGACACAGTCTGTTTTGATGGATAAGCTTGATCTACATGGCAAGAAGTTGGACACCATACTCACATTGCTGGAGACACGTAAGAGCACAGGTCTGCCAGCAACTATCCCAACCACAATGTCTGGCTCACAGAGGTGGAGCTGTCAATAGGGGCTCACCCCCAATTCACAAGCATCAGTCAATCCCTCCCTGTGTACGGACAATGCACATGTAGGCACACGATTTGTCATTCTAATCAACACGCATCACAGTTGTACACTAGTGAAGTTGCGTAGACTTTATTGGCATGTGCGTGTCAGTACGGGCAGGCCAAGGGCCACAACATGCAGACCAATGTTTAAGACACTTACAGGCAGCTTAGGAACATGTCGAGGTGCAAGTAATGGGGTGGCAAAAGTGAACACAAATCATTACGGATGTCAACGGTCTCAGCCCACCTTGCCTTGCTGGACGAGTCATGTGATGTTTGGCATCTGCTCATTGGCCCGTGTCAGGGGATACGACTCACAGCCCATGGGATCTGCATAGTGCCGTAGCACCGGACTGTGCTGACTGTGCGCTCTGCTGACAGTGAGCAGGTGAAAGGATCCTACAAGGTCACATGCCGTACTACATTGCCATGTGTGTACTCTCCCCCCAGCAGTTTCTCCAATTTTGGAACATTGCCAAACGACGCTGTGCTGCTCCGCCAATGGAACTGCATCACCTTGCACAGGTGTGTGTACACACGCGTAGGTCCACGCACATGCATTCTGAGTCCAGGCGAAGGCAGACATGTCCACTGTTGTGGTGGGATATGTGACCATTCCTCCAAGATGCTACAAGGTGTGGGGACCTGTGCTGTGGGTGGCAATCAGTTGTGGCTGCAGGAACGTAGTTACTCGCCCATGAATGCGAGCGCTGCTTCATGGGCAATCTGTTCCAAGAGTACATCGTTGTCGAGGTCAAGGAACACGAGGGCGAGCCAATCCATTACCTGGTCCGGGCAGCTGTGCTCCGTCCGTGCCGTTTCACCAATCCACAACACAGCCCAATAGGGGAGCGCCTCGATGTGGTCACTGCACACGAGGAGTTGTGCAATCTCCCATGCCCAACTGCCTGCACATACGCCAAATATCAAGGCATCCCATGCACGGATATCACGGTTACACTCCTGTTCGTGGGCCAACAGGGGGCGCACACACATGTCATAATCCAGTTCAGCTACCGTTGTGTTGGTTAGGCAGACATCCATGGGCCACTCGAATGTGCATGATCGACAGTGGAACCAGGGCTGGACGCAGGTGACGTACGCAAGACGGAAACTCAGATGGTAACTGATGCGCAACACTGCCAGTGGCAGTGATCCCAACAGATGCAGCATTCGTGCACGGTACAGTTCCACGTGACAGGGGTTGTGCATGTGCCAGGGATTGCCAGCCATTGCCTTTGTTGGTCTCGTAGCAACGGCACTCTTCTGACAGGCGGCAGTTATGTGGATGATATGCCACTGCTCGGAGCAATGAGTCATATTTGTGTGCAACGTTTGGGCGTAAGGGTTGTTTTTACTTATGTGTCAGGAGCATCCCATGCAGGTGTACCTCAAGCAGGGACAAGTGTGTGTGGGGAGTGGACAAGTTGGTCTTTCATTTGCGCAGTTCGTGGTGTGGGAGTCGTCAAGATCTGGTATGGTATCTCTCGCAGGGAGTGCCAGCTGCATTCAAGACCAAGGTCGGGGGTTCAGATGTCCTTCAGCCTTGTGTATTGAGACAAGGGAGCTTTCATTCCTAATGTTAGTCTGACTACTGCTTGCATTTTTTAAATGTGATGTGGCCTTCTCGTTGCAATTGATGCCAGGCCTTTGACTTAGTGTGCACCAATAGCGATACACACACAACAGTTGGCATGTATGAGCCAAGAACCCGATTGGCCTTGCGTTCCTTGTACAATCTCTCTCTTTCTCTCTCTTTCTCTCTCTCTCTCCCTCTCCCTCTCTTTCTCTCTCTATCTCTATCTATCTCTCTCTCTCTTTCGCTTGCTCTCTCTGTCCTTTGATGGGCGCATGACACACCTTCTTATCTGGAATTTTGTTTTGCAGGCTGTGACTTACAGATTGTCCTGAGAGGACCCGCCATGACTCTTCAAAATAGTTGTTTTGTGTTTATTCTGAATGAAACAAATTATTTGCAAGTTCTGAGATGGATGTATGATTCTCATTTTTCTGACAACACATGTATGTTAGGTGTTGTAATTGTGCGACATCAGGCACATTGTTCTGTTTATGATTTCGTAAGGTTGATGTGACATATTTTGTCCGGGGGTGGGTGGGGGTGCCTGCAGTGGGGCCCAGGGGGGGGTCTTGGGGGTGGTGGCGGTGGGTGTTGTTGCCCTCTTGGGGCTCCGGGATGCATGGTCAGTGGCTCCATGGCATCTGTTGTTCTTCATGTGTGGCTCTGGGCTGGGCTCCCTTTGATGGTGCAGGTTGTCGTCCGACTTTGCACCAGGTCAGAGCAGGTGTTAGATTCATGGTGCTAACGCGCCTTATCGCATGTTTTGGGATCTTATCGCCGATCTGGCTGGTTGTTGAGAATGTTGAGGTGTGGTGTTGTCGCGGATTTTTGCTCGGGAACGCCTACTCTGCATCTCAATTCAATTCAATTCAATGTTTACTTTATTCGATTTGAGACACAAATCATATAAGCATTTACATTAAAATACATCCCGAGATTATCCCACCCCAATGTTTCATAATACAAAAGGGAAAAATTGCTCCTAAACCATCAATTATTTCATATAATATCTAAAAATACTAACAGGTCATTTCTAAATATCATTAGCCACTCTCGTGGATCTTGATTTTAGGGTCGTTTTTAAAAAATGTACCACACAAGACAAGGTTAAAACATCAGCGGAAAGTTTTAAAAAGAGCAGTGCCACGCGTGCCTGTCTAATTCCGGTAGTCTGTAATAAAGACTTCAAAAACCTTTTTCTAGGAAGGGCATAAAATGAACAATTAAAAAGGAAGTGGAGGGTATCCTGCGGAGACGCATTGTCGCAGCCGCAGGGCCCTCTTTCTCCTAGCTTTACGCTAAAACCTGCGGGGACCGCCAAAATATGGTGAATAAAATTAATTCTAAAACGTGTAATTAAAAATCTATCATGGGCACTTCTCATAATGGTTAAATATGGCTCTATCCTCGAGGAGGTTTTAATTAAAACATATTCTCTCACTATCGGTTTTACCAATTCATTGCCCTCACGTTGCGCCATACTAAACTGAAAAAACAACTCTTTAACAGCTGCCTTGTCCCTCTGTCTTATATTATCTGGCTCATCGAACAGTGCCTGCCGTCCCATTTTTTGTAGGCAATCCCGCACATATGCCCCTTTGTGTTTTAAACTTTGCCTTGGAAAGATACATAGGAATTTTCTTAATATATCAATGGATTGCTGTCTAATACTAGAAATACCACTACAATTCCATTTGTATACAGTACCCTGACTACGCCTTCCTTGTACCTCTTCTGCAATAACTACTTCTACATTTCTAGGTATCATCACCACTTTTGCTATAGGACTACCGTTCTTCATTTCATAATATCGTCCTCTTTCATCAATAGCATGAACTAATTTGTTATCCCGGAGATACATTTCTTCATTAAAGAAAGCCTCTGTACAAGAAGTATGTATCCATTGTCCACTAAAAACTGTACAACAGTTACTTCTATTCACTAATCTTTTCTTCTGGTTTTGTCTCCTCATGCAAAACACTATTTTGTCAAGTGTCTTCATTCTATTTAGAATCAAAAAGAAAGCTTCCTCTTCAAAGCAAAGGCCCTATCAACCACTCTCTCAACTCGTTCTTCCTGTTTCTCTCCTTCTTCTACACTTTTTTTTAAATGTAACACTAAATTTACAATGCTGTAACTATGCAATCATTATAACATTTGTGCATAACCGATGCAGCCATCTAAACACCCACTTACAACCCATGCAGTCATTGAAATACTGAGGCACACGTGTGCACTAATGAAACACTCAGGCTCTACTCATGCACTCATGTAATTACGTAGAGAGTACCATTATAGTAAACCTATCACCCATATTGTCTAAAGACTATGGGTTTGTGGTTGAATACATCAATACACGCTGGATGATTGAATGAGTGCATAGGTAGTGCCTAGGTGATTCAATGAGGACACAAGTAGTGCCTAGATGATTCCCTGACTATGTCATAACTCCATGGGTCATTCCATATCTGCATACTTACTGCCTGCATGTTTACATGAGTATACCACTAGTATCTGAGTGTTTGGATGAGTGTATCAGTAGAGCCTGAATGATTCGACAAGTGCATGACTAATGCTTCAATAATTCAATACATGCATAGATACTGGTAGGATGATTCAATGAGTGCAACTCTAGTGCCTGGATGATTGGAAGAGTGTATACATAGTGTATAGGTGATTTATGCAGTGCATGGATTGTGCATACATGATTGTTTAAGTCCAGGCATAGCATCTAGCCTATTGGATGAGTGGATGAATAGTGTTTCAGCGATTAGATGCAGCCCATGTCTTTTTGGTTGACTGAACAGGTAGTGCCTGGATGCTTACATAACTACATGAGTACTGCCCGGAGAACTGAATAAGTGCATCAGTAGTGCCTACCTAATTAGATGAGTGCATGGCTAGTGTCTGAGTGACTGCATGAATGCATTGTTAAAGCCTGATAGAGTGGATGAAAGTAAGTATACTGCTGGGGTGATTGTATTAGTGCAAGACTATTGGTTCAGTAATTAAATGACTGCATAGGTACTGGATGGGTGATAGGTTTACTACAATGGTACTCTGTACGTAAGTACATGAGTGCATTAGTAGAGCCTGAGTGTTTCATCAGTGCACGCATGTGCCTCAGTATTTCAGTGACTGCATGGGTCAAACAAAGGATAATTCAACACAGAAGCAGAATCCATTGTAAAGTTTTTACTGCACCACTGGTCTCACATTTCATTGAGCATAACCACTGCAAAACAGACATCACCTGGCAGGTGATAGACCAACCCACACTTCCCATCAGAGGCGGTGACATCAAAGCCCTTTTGAACAAGTGTGAATGCAAATGGATTACTATTTGTAACTCAGTCAACACAGGCTTGAACACAATTGACGAATGGAATAGCACCATTTCACTTTGACAGTCTTACATATGAAACTAGCTCCTATCTAACCTGAGCCTCATGTACCATGTCTTCCCTGAGTCCTCCAGCTATACATATTTCCAACACTCAGGTCTTACTGATTCTGCCCTCATTTACATTGATTTGGTTCCCCTTGTTCTGTGATTTCCGTAAACATAGGTTTACGATGCATGCATATAAACCATCGGATCGATTGCTTTGACTTTGTATAGACAGAATTCTTTGATGTGCATTTGTGACTTTTAATTCGTTTCATCCATGTCACTTATGTTTTTCTTTCTGTATTCTAAACGTGACTGGATCCTTTTCATGTTTCTACCACCACGCTTGTAAATGTACTTTTATTCTGTTCCAAATGTGTTGTAGACCCTCCTACCCTTCCCTCCTCACCCCCGCCCCGTACCGTGCAGCGTGACCTTCTATAGGCCTTTTTCGTGATCACATGCTCCGTGACGTCACCAACCCGGAAGCAGTGAGCTATGCCTTAGACTACCGTCGCGGCATTTCACTACTCTACCGCACACGATCGTGGCGGTCAGACGCTTATCCCGGCGTCCCCTTGTTTTTCCAGGATCCACTCCTCACAACAAGGTAAGCCCTGCTGCATCCCTCAGCAGTTCCTTTAGACGGGCTTCTTCTCGGCCCTAGGTAACAGTTGACCCATCCTTTTTCATAGACCTCCCCCATCGGTACCGATTCGCGGTACACCGAGGAGCTTCCTCATTTGTTGTCCAGCCGCCGATGTTCTGTCCGTGACACGGCACCAGCTACCACACTCTATTGACGTGGATTGCTCCCAGGTAACCTAGGTTCCTCGCGCACTCTCATTACTGCCGTTAACGCACTGGCCAGTTTATTTACGTTTCCCTCCCTTTTCCCCAGGATCTCCTTCCTTGGAAACCTGATGTACACTGCATTCGTTATCCTACCCCCTGGGACAAGGGACTGTGTCCTTCTCAGGTAGATCACGTCGCGCCTGCATGTTTCCTGAGCACTTCCATTAGTCCTATCTCAGTATACAACTGCCCATGCGCTCACAGATCTCACTCTTTTAATAGTCGCCAGACGCACACGGATACTTCCCGACTGTGTCTCTCCCAGTTGGCCATTTCTCCTTCTCGCGCTTCACTCCGCTGCTACCCTTCACGTTTTTATCGTCAGTTTCTAATCTCACATTCACGCGCAAAGATTAGTACCTTTCCCTTCTTCCCCCTTCCCTGATCCCTGATCATTTCCATTCCCTCCCTGTACAGCACCGCTAATATACAGCAACTCGGTCCTGAAGATGATCCTGAGTCATAGGATCGAAACGTCGTCGACCCCTCAGCGCAACTGATGGCGCATTACCCTTTGTGGTTCAACTTAAAATTACTGCCTCTATTATAAATTGAAAATTACTGTTGTGAACCACATATACTCACTGTATATATCTGTTCACGAATTGCACTTTGCGCCGTTTTCGCTGATTACACATTGTCACTTGCGTCGCCACTTTGTGTGTCACAAACACAATTCAGCACCAAGTCCAATTCGGGTTGCTTTCGCATTTCATTGCTTACAGTGCTGCTACAACTGTACCCGCATTATTGTGTTCTTAAAATATATGATGCCAAGTGCACTTTTCAAAAATTCTTTCAGAGTCTCCCTCTTTCTTTTTTGTAATGTGTTGTACATGCAATTCTAACTGCCCTTACTAATTATACCGGTTGAGATATTGTTGTTTAACCTTACGTACCTACCCACATCTCAACGTGGTTTATGGGTTATACTCCTGTTGTTATATACAAAAATGCATGGGTTGTAAGTCATTGTATTTTTGAAGTTGAGGCAGGAATTAAAAACGTCAAGGAAAGTGTACACACAACCCCACATGAACAAGGGAAATGTGAGTAAAAAGATTGATCGATGAACTCTTTCATTCACCGCTACTGATAATACAGCCATTGTACATAACTGTCTGCGGTTTTAATACATGTAGTCGAAGAAGGTCAGGCATTAACAATTATGCGAGTAGAGATGTCCCAGGAACATATATGTTTTAACTCAAGAATAAGTAGTTTAAATGTATGCAAGGGAAATATATGGGGCCAAATGAATTTAAATAAGCATAACCCGTATTATTATTAAAAAAATTGAAATATAGTAAGAAGAGTGGTCATGTGCAATATAGGAAATAGAAATAATTATTCGGATTGAGGTTAAAATTTGTGCATAAGAATTTGTAATCCGTTTTTTAAATCTATTTAGTTTTATTTCTCTTATGGTTAACTCTGGATCACAAATGACCAGGGACTAAATGATCATAGAAAATACGACCAACGGAATAATACGGTATATGTGGAAATTTTAATGCTGTTGAAGAACCCTAATTATCTATAAAAAGGAGCAACATTGGCAAATAGTGTGGGGTAAGCAATGGACTATAGAATTGTAGATAATAGGAAAAATAAAGGTGCAATCTGACAAACGGTAATAATAACTCCATATATAATATTAATAGGGAGGATACATAAACTAACTCATCTGGATATGAAAAGATCAATTTAACAGAATAGGTTTGTCTTCTAATACTAAGTAAGTGAAGACCACATTATGGGTCAAACAGTACACAAGACCTGTAACAAGTAAAATTGACTCATTTAACCCCTTCGATGCTCATGACGAGCTCAGCTCGTCATGCTGCGCGGTCGGAGTGTGCGCATGACGAGCTGAGCTCGTCACGACCACGCCCGCGATCGGAATGTCCAGCACCTGGGCGGAATTCCGATCGCGGCGAAGGTGTTAAATATACATATCATGTAGAATATGCCTGTTTGACTGGAGGTGATTATAACCCCAACCCTGAAATAAGTTCCCGAAGGAAAGAGGGAATGGATTTGTAACAAAGGTATTTATTTGATTATCTGAAATATGGATTTAAACACCAAGGTAGGGGGACCATGTTAATAAAATGTGATAATATATTTAAGAGTTCTTCTTTTCTTTTTGCACATTGTCTCCAACGATCTATTAATTAATTAAATAAGACGTTGGTTTATCTCATTAAATAATGGTCTATAACAACATATAAATTTGGGCACTTTACGAGTCATTAGTCTGCAACTGAATTAAATTATGCTTGGAAAGTAATTTAGAAACTTGAACTTATTGGGTCTTATTTGTTCTTTTGTCTGCTTTAGTGAACAACAGTTTTTTTTAACATTTATGAATTTGTCCTCAGAAGGTGTGGGATTGACTCCAAGAACCTCCGAAACGCTGCATCCACAGTATTTCTATAAAGGACTTGGTAAGAAATAACAATTGAGCACAGAGTAATTTTTATGTGTTTGTGAATGAACGGATTATAATAGGTGTCCCTTAGATATGGATAATCTGTTTTAGCAATATTTTAATGTTTTGTTGTGATTATGTATAGATGATGTTTGATGTCTACCAACATGCTTGATGGGTTTACAGTTTTTACTTCTATTTCAAATTTTGAGTTCACATTGTGGACATAATTTATGTGAACAATTTTAATAAATATAATTTTTTTTAATATAAGGAGACAGTCATCATTATTGATAGAGACCAAGAGGATACATTGAGTATTTTATTCAGTGCACTCTAATTAGCCTGATATCCATGCCACTCCAACAGGCAAATTTGGGGGCGGGGGGCAGGTAGCAGTTCCTGTGAGTGGGGGACAAAGGGGTATCCACTTCATAATAATCTCTTGCTTCACTGTGGTGCCCTAGTGGTAAAGCAATGTTGGAGCATTCTGGGTGCTGTAAGAAAAGGGTTGCACCGCAGTTCAGGTCGGCGAGCAGGACGCCACGCTGGAATGCCGCTGTATGTGATATACGAACTCTAATCCAGGTACATACTGCTTCCACGGCCGTTAGTTACTTTGTAATCTTTGACATGAGACCGTGATACTTATTTACCTTATTTTAAAAAAATCTCCCTTTCTTCTCTCATGTCATTTTCCAGAGACTATCATTTGATCTATCTCTGGTATCCTTTGGATTATGTATGCGACGCCGTTCAGGACAGCCGCCACATTAAACAACTTATTGGGAAACGGGTTGAATTTCCCTGGCAAATCTGAAGGAAGTGTTTACGAATCCTCGATTTATACGATGACGTGAAACTTACACCGTTAGGTGAGAGTATTTGTATCTATCTTACTGGCGACCGTGTGCGTACCCCATCCTTGGCCAAGCGCTGCTCTTGTTTTCCATAACATGATCTTTACGCATTTGCAGTGACCCTATACTATCCTGTTTTGTCTCACTACACTCTGCAGGAGCCCAAGAGACGCCATCAGTTCGGCGAGTATGAGATACCGCCTTTGATGTGCTGTTGTTTTTCTTTCCCCCCGGCTATTAACTTGGAAATTATCCGACGCTACGCATTTAACGTTAGTTAGAGAAATCGCAGTCTTAACCTCTTTGTTGTTTCTCTTGGTAAGTTGGTATTACTTTTGTTGTACAGTGTTGTTTGCGAAACGTCGGATTGTAATTAGGATTTATTGATCCCATATTTCTTTTGCTACCTTGGGTCTCATTTTGTTTGAACTCCCTTAACGTAAGCTCACATTTATGTGTCTATGTCCAGGTTTATCGCTTTCCATTTTTCCTTGCTAGATATGCATTCAGCAATAGCCCAGAAAATAAACATAATCTGTCTCCTATCTGTTAAATAGGATTTTATTTTCCTTTTTCCTCATCTCTTCCTTATCTCTGCCTGTCTTCCTGTGGTGTGCCTTGTTATTGTTGAGAGCTTTTTTCTAAAACCCTATATCTCACTGTGTAACATTCTGTTTCAAGTGACGTGTGTTTGGCACTAAAATAGGACGGTCACGTATCTTTAGTCATTCACTTTTTTCTCTGTGTGCATCTGTTCTCAGTTGATTAACACATTAATCAAGAATATGACCCTCTGTGCTATTGACCATGTTCTGAGAGCCTTGAAGTAAATTATTTATGTATTGATCTGATTATTTAATGTTCGCATTTATTGTGTTAACAACATTAAGAATTCTGTTATCGTTAAATTTATGTTGTTTGCTTATTTGATCCAGACAGGTCCCATTACCTACCTTTTTCATTATTATTGTATGCGCCCTGAAGAAGGTGAGACCCAGAGAAGGGTCTTTCCACCGAAACGCGCGTCAGCGCTGGAATGTGCTCCCTCCATGAACTTATTTAAATCACCCTTTTGTGGAAAGTCTATTAACATACTTGGAAGAACTCCTTTCAATGTTGAACGACTGACATTTCTTTCCAATATTTTACTAATTGTAATTTAATTCTGCATATGTTCATTATATTATGACAGTGACTCATGTTGTGTAAATTCTTATTACACCATTGTCTTTTTCTGATGAGGAGCTTGATTTACATTATGTTTTTTTGATATTTTCAGAATGCTTTTATACGTGGTGTGCATGAGTATGGTAGAGTGTGAATTTGTATGTTTGTGATGATTGGTTAGCGACAAATGGGACTTGTTTTTCACAACTTGTTAATATGAAATCTGTTTTTGATACATCAATTTATATAGTATGAAAAAATAAAAAGTAATGTTTAATTTATTACGCTTTTTGTGAATACTTTGGGCCATGGTCTAGCCAGAGCAGTCAATAAATAGGTGACGTATGGCACAATTGAAAACATATAGGTAGATTACTTTGCTGTTTTTGGTTTTGTTTCATTTTCCCCTGCCTCTCTACCTACATTTAACTCCAGGGGTCCCCTTCTTTTTGAGTGGTTGTTCTTTCCCAGCCCTTGAGCTGTAGGGTTTTTTGCTGACCAACCGGTCTTCTCTCTGAGACATTTGCACACTTTCTTTCTTTATCTATTATTTTGTATGTTGCTTTCTTTACTCTTAAGCTGTGGGGTTTTTGCTGGCCTCTTGGTCTTCTCTCTTAAACATTCTTACACCCTCTCCACCTTTTGTTATTACAGCGACGGTATTATCCTTTACTCATGGACAGTATTAGAACCTTCGGATTCACCGACAAAGATTTTGCTCGCCTACTAGGCCAGGTTCCTGATAGTGACAGGCCTTTTATTCTTCCCAAGGGCCTGAACGAAGAATGGACTACACTGTTCAACTTAAAGAAAAAAACTAAACGCACCGAGTCCCATGCCAACTTCATGCTCGAGTACCTAAAAGCCGGTACCATCCCCATTGGCCTTAGAGTGAAAAACATCCCAGGCCTTTTTGTGGAAATCAGACAGTTCCTGGAGAAATGGGCACTTATTTCCAACAGATGCTCCAGGGACTGGCTGATGCTCATTATTGAAACGACTAGAGAGGTTGTTCAGTTACTTAACAAAGAAATTCAGGAGTTGGAGGAGTCCAATAGTGTAGAAGAGGGCAACAGGAAATTGGAGGAAATTTCACTTGAATTGGATTCATTCAGCGAATATTTGCTTAAAAGGAAAACTGAAAAACTTAGGAAAGATATAAGACTCTTTTCCCAAGAGCGTGTGTATCCGTTTCTCGCTGAGAATTTTTATACTCCCAATAGTGAGAACGCCACAAGCAATACAAATACCAGTTGGGGCAACAGACGTGTTACTACATTCTCGGACACTACAGATTCGGACAGTGAGGGCCCTTCTCATAGGAACCCTCAATATAGACAGAACTCCGAGAGACCAATAGTTGAAAATCGTTTTTTAGGCAATCGGAGGGGCAACTTTCGCCCCCGGTATCAGAATCGACATCAGAACCAGTACCAAAATCAACATCAGAGGGAACATTATCCAGAACAAGGGCAGCCACAGAGATATATACAAACCCGCCAACATCAATACTGGCGAACATAAACAACATACCTGTATTCAATTTGTCGACATGCCAAATGGACCCTCCTACTGAAACACTCCTTACTAAAGGACTTTCATTTGTCCCTTCCACTTCGGTGGATAGGTTTGAACTCATGAAGGACTTACATGCCTTTTTTCGCAGAGTGAGACTCAGGAAGTATTTTCAAAATAGAAACACTGATATGGATAATGACAATCAATCTGGTCTGAAGCCACCCTCTAGTTTTACCCCGGGTATTGACCTTGTGGGGACTGAAGTGGAAATATTCGAGAAGGCGGTTCTAAGTAGAATTCAGAAGGCCATTAGATTTGTGCCCAATCCCTCCTACAATATCTCCAAGGAGGAAAATACCGCCCTCAAGACGCTCAAGGAAAATAGTGATCTCACTATTAAACCTTGTGACAAAGGGGGTGGCATTGTCATCTTTGATACTAGCAAATACAAAGAGAAAATGGACGATTTGTTAGGATCCCCTAGACATTATTACAGGATTACCTCTAATCCCGAACCTAGATTAAAGCGAAGGATACTCCGCATTGTGGAAACTGCGGTTGAAAGGGGAGAAATCTGCCAAAAAGAGGCCGAATATCTCACTCCCACTTTTACACGTATCCCAATTATTTACGGGGTACCTAAAACCCAAAAGGATCAATTTGATCCTCCTATGCGACCGATTGTCTCCACGATTGGGTCAGCTACAGAGCCTCTATCAAAATACATTGATTGTTTTCTGCAACCGTTGGTGGCCGCCCTCCCCTCCTATGTAAAGGACACTGGACATTTTATTTCCAAGATTGAGGGCCTACAATACAATCAAGAGAGAGAGATTCTAGTCACTATGGACCTTGGGTCCCTATATTCCAACATTCCACAAAAAGAAGCATTAAAGGTGGTTAGCGAAATCATTGAAACTAAAACTACTCTCAACAACACTGTCTTCTTGATCCAAAGCCTTGAAATTGTACTCGAGGAAAATTTCTTCGAGTTTGATGGCAGTTTTTACCAGCAGGTTCAGGGGGTAAGCATGGGGGCGGCATGTGCCCCAAGTGTGGCATGTCTCTATATGGGACACTTCGAACAGCTCAATATTTACAACGAACTTGCCCCTTTTTATGAAAACATCCGTCACTGGTCGCGCTTCATAGATGATATTTTTTTCATCTGGAGCGGCGACCAGGAGACCTTAGATGAATTTATCCTGTGGATTAATGCAGCAGATATAAACCTCAAGTTTACTGCACATATAAGTACTCATAGACTTGAGTTCCTGGATGTTTGGATTGAACATCTGGACTCCAAATTGATGGTGTCCCTGTATACCAAACCCACATCCAGGAACACTCTCCTCCACTTCAGCAGTTTTCCCCCGAGAAGTCAAAAAGATGGAATTCCCTTCAGTCAGTTTCTACGACTTGGTAGAAACTGTACCACAATCAAGGATTATTTGACCCATGCTGAGGTTCTTAAGGAGAAATTCGTACAAAGAAGGTACCCTCACAGACTTCTTAGAGATGCCCTCAAAAGAGCACGATATTATAATCGAGACTCTATGTTCCAACCAAAACAGCTTAAACAGGTTGACAAATTGGTCTATGTGACTAAACACTCTTCAATTGATAATAAAATCCGCCAAATTGTGAATTCACAATGGCATATACTCAACTTGGACAACCAAATACCGCCGATACCTAAACCTCTCTTTGCGTTTAAAAGGAACAAGAACTTGAGGAATATATTGGTGAGAGCAAAAACAACTGAAAAGAACAGACTCGTCACCAAAGATCCATCACAGGAGATCAGCCTATTAATGGTAACCACAAATGCGGGACATGTCATGCTTGCACTAACGCGATTGTAGGTGACCGGGTTTGTATTAACAACCGCACAGTATACCTCAAAGAAATGACAAACTGTAGGACATCTAATTGCATTTATGTCATCTTATGCCCTTGTGATCTGGCATATGTAGGAGAGATGTCAAGAGAATGCAGGGTCCGTATGGGTGAACACAAGTCTAACATTAGACGATGCAAACAAACAGCACCCCTGCTCAACCATTGGATTGAGGCCAATCATAATGATGAGGACCTCCGATGGACTATTTTGGAAAAAATACGTCCACAAAAAGGCATTGATGTCACCAATATACGCAAAAAGCGTGAAGTATTCTGGATTTTTTCTCTTGATTCAAAAAAGAAAGGGCTTAATGAAACCCTTCCATGGGAAAATGCAATTATCTAGTCTGTTGATTTAATACAACATTTTTTGAATCTGTTTTGAAGTGATTATTGCCGCTTCTCCATCTTGGTCTTCAATTTTCTTCTCAAAAATTCTTTTATTTATTTTGTTAGTTGCTGTCCATATCTTTATTTTTTATTAAAAAAGATTTCTTCAAATAATGTCTTTTTTATGTGACATTTATCCGACCATGGCGCTCCTTTAGATATGCTTAGTAAAACGGATCTCTTTTGTACAGTCGAGGGGTCCGTCTCTTGTTAGCAACCCTACTGAGGCAGTCCGCTAGACCACAGGCTTATTCCATATTAGATCCCTTAGAGGTCTTAAACCATTACATTTCTGTCACCATGATATTCAGGACTCGATTAATCCATCCTGTTTTAGTCGCGGTTTTATCCCAATGTTACATGGGACTGTGTCCCTTTAAGTAAACACATTAGACATTGATCAGGATCTCCAGATTTGACTATTTCATTCTGTTCATACTGTGTTCAAATTCCCTCTTTACTTGGGACTGTGTCCCTTTAAGTTAACATATAAGACTCTGACCCTTCTTCCGTATCAGCTGATCTCTTTGCGTTGCGCACCTCTACGGCAGGTTAGTTATTGGCGCGCTTAGCCATTGGGCTATTTAAACATGTGGATTGCGCCTCCTTCATTCTGGGCTTTTTCTAACAGCGAGCAGGACGCCACGCTGGAATCTGGCCTTCTTCTAACAGCGAGCAGGACGCCACGCTGGAATGCCGCTGTATGTGATATACGAACTCTAATCCAGGTACATACTGCTTCCACGGCCGTTAGTTACTTTGTAATCTTTGACATGAGACCGTGATACTTATTTACCTTATTTTAAAAAAATCTCCCTTTCTTCTCTCATGTCATTTTCCAGAGACTATCATTTGATCTATTTCTGGTATCCTTTGGATTATGTATGCGACGCCATTCAGGACAGCCGCCACATTAAACAACTTATTGGGAAACGGGTTGAATTTCCCTGGCAAATCTGAAGGAAGTGTTTACGTAATCCTCGATTTATACGATGACATGAAACTTACACCGTTAGGTGAGAGTATTTGTATCTATCTTACTGGCGACCGTGTGCGTACCCCATCCTTGGCCAAGCGCTGCTCTTGTTTTCCATAACATGAGCTTTACGCATTTGCAGTGACCCTATACTATCCTGTTTTGTCTCACTACACTCTGCAGGAGCCCAAGAGACGCCATCAGTTCGGCGAGTATGAGATACCGCCTTTGATGTGCTGTTGTTTTTCTTTCCCCCCGGCTATTAACTTGGAAATTATCCGACGCTACGCATTTAACGTTAGTTAGAGAAATCGCAGTCTTAACCTCTTTGTTGTTTCTCTTGGTAAGTTGGTATTACTTTTGTTGTACAGTGTTGTTTGCGCAACGTCGGATTGTAATTAGGATTTATTGATCCCATATTTCTTTTGCTACCTTGGGTCTCATTTTGTTTGAACTCCCTTAACTTAAGCTCACATTTATGTGTCTATGTCCAGGTTTATCGCTTTCCATTTTTCCTTGTTAGATATGCATTCAGCAATAGCCCAGAAAATAAACATAATCTGTCTCCTATCTGTTAAATAGGATTTTATTTTTCCTTTTTCCTCATCTCTTCCTTATCTCTGCCTGTCTTCCTGTGGTGTGCCTTGTTATTGTTGCGAGCTTTTTTCTAAAACCCTATATCTCACTGAGTAACATTCTGTTTCAAGTGACGTGTGTTTGGCACTAAAATAGGACGGTCACGTATCTTTAGTCATTCCCTTTTTCTCTGTGTGCATCTGTTCTCAGTTGATTAACACATTAATCAAGAATCTGACCCTCTATGCTATTGACCATGTTCTGAGAGCCTTGAAGTAAATTATTTATGTATTGATCTGATTATTTAATGTTCGCATTTATTGTGTTAACAACATTAAGAATTCTGTTATCGTTAAATTTATGTTGTTTGCTTATTTGATCCAGACAGGTCCCATTACCTACCTTTTTCATTATTATTGTATGCGCCCTGAAGAAGGTGAGACCCAGAGAAGGGTCTTTCCACCGAAACGCGCGTCGGCGCTGGAATGTGCTCCCTCCATGAACTTATTTAAATCACCCTTTTGTGGAAAGTCTATTAACATACTTGGAAGAACTCCTTTCAATGTTGAACGACTGACATTTCTTTCCAATATTTTACTAATTGTAATTTAATTCTGCATATGTTCATTATATTATGACAGTGACTCATGTTGTGTAAATTCTTATTATACCATTGTCTTTTTCTGATGAGGGAGCTTGATTTACATTATGTTTTTGATATGTTCAGAATGCTTTTATACGTGGTGTGCATGAGTATGGTAGAGTGTGAATTTGTATGTTTGTGATGATTGGTTAGCGACAAATGGGGCTTGTTTTTCACAACTTGTTAATATGAAATCTGTTTTTGATACATCAATTTATATATTATGAAAAAATAAAAAAGTAATGTTTAATTTATTACGGTTTTTGTGAATACTTTGGGCCATGGTCTAGCCAGAGCAGTCAATAAATAGGTGACGTATGGCACAATTGAAAACATATAGGTAGAGTACTTTGCTGTTTCAGGTCGGCCAAGCACTCAGAGGCACAGGGTCATCTCCCCAAGCGCATCCCCCACATCCTCTCCTCTGCCGTTGGCTACGCAAGGCCGCTGTTCGGCTCCCAGCACCAAGCTGCAGCATCACCACAAGACGTCACGCAGTCAGCTGGAGCCCCGCCAACCCAGTAAGCTGATCGGAATGTCTGCAGCAACATCGGGGGATCCTCTGAAGTATGTTAGTAGGTGAGTCGGTAAAGGAGCTCACAGGAACACGACCGTTCCGGGCGCATCTTTGCCATGCCCCTCATAAGTAACAAGTTCAGCATTTATCCAATATGTACAGTCAGTTCCTCATCTTTATTGAATATGTTTGAATACTTAGAGTCCACTTGTAAGTTGTGTTCTGTGGTATGCAGTAGTCTGTTTCTGTCTCCACCTCGCATTTTCCCAACCCAGTTAATGCCAAAAAACCGTAGTACGTCCATTTATATGATTTGTCATAAAAATCTGCTTGGAACCTTATTTTGTTCCCATTTTGCTTCTTTTCTATAGACTTGCCAAATAGGATATAATTTCTATCCCATTGTTTAACCTTAAGAGATGTTTTCTGAAAGTGCCTTGTTAGGATAACCCGTCTGTTCAAATCTCATGACTGTCTTATATTTCTCCTCTCTGTATAGGGAATTATTGGAGCAAATTCTTTTTGTTCTAATCAATTCACAATTAGGGATGCTCCAACTGGGCGATGGCTGTCAGCATTTTACACACTGTTAAACTGTTTCTTTCTGTATAGTCTAGTGGTTAATTGATTTTCTTGGGTTTCTGGAAGAAGAATCAAAACTCAGGGCCTGAATCAAAAGGGTAACCGTACACTTTTGTGTAAGTTTACAATTGTTTTCTATTCACGAAGGGATTTACGAGTAACATCTTTACGATTGTGGAGTCTCTGCACATAGAAGATAGGCTTTTTTATGTACAGAGCCTCTGCATTCGTAAAGATACTACTCATAAATCCCTTTGTGAATAGCAAACAATCATAATCTTACATAAAAGTGTATGTTTACCTTTGCGAATCAGGCCTTTAGTGCTTGTATTACTGATTTTGTAAGGTAAGTGAAAGTTAAATTCAGATCACTGATTTGCAAATCTTCAATTAACTGTTCTGACTCATTGTTGGTCCCTTCAAAATGAGGAAGAGATCATCAATGTAGGGTATGGGTAGTACTATATGGGAGGTGAAACTAGAGTATCACTCCATCCATACCACCTGCTTCTTTCACCAGCCCATGAAAAGATTTGCAAACCTGGAGGCTTAGCAGGCACCCTGAGATTTGCTGATAATATATATTACAGAACACACAAAAAAGTGTACCAGGCAGTATCCCAACATGTTGGTGTGGTCAGGTAATTTGATGGATCTAGTTTTGAGACAGAGTGTGCATGCCTCTATCTCTTAGTTAAGCCTGATTGTATTGTACAGGGAGTTCACATCTAAGGTGACTAAGAGATAGTCTGATTCTCAATGGGTGTGATGTATTTAACTTAGGAAATCAGTGGTGTCTTTACAATACGATAAGGTCAGTATTAAGGGTGCCAAAAAAGAGTTTACATAAATAGCTGTGTTTTCTTGCTGCCACCCATTGGATGAATCCATTGGTCTTCTCGGTGGGTTAGTAGCATGTGTATATATTTTGAGCAGAAAAAAAAGGGTGGTTTATCCATCTTGAGGAACCCATATTCTTCATAGTCAATCAGTCTACATTCTCTCAATTTGAGCACCGGTTCGTAGTAATCACATAAGTAATCATTGTAGTCCTTAAGGGTAATGATTTCGTAACAGGTAAGGTCTCCAAGCTGTCTAAGTGCCTCACGTTAGTAATTTTCTGTATTCATACGTACAATGTTACCACCCTTGTCTGAATGTTTGATTATAATGTCAGACTTGTTCATGAGCGTATGTAGGGAAGTGACCTGCTCTCGAGTGAGATTTACTGTCATATTTCCTCTCTCTTCTCTCAATTTGTTCTTTTCTCCAATGAGTACATCATGAAATGTATCAATGGCATCATGAGCAGTATTAGGATTGAGTCTGCTCTTCAGTTTATAGCTGTTATGTGAAGGCATATCTACTTAAAAGCCCTATCTAACAATGTCTCTCTGGGAGTTCATGTTTGTTCACTATCTTTTGCTAAATCTAGGACAGCAGTGATATCAATTCATCTATGTCATTAACATTAAAGTTGTTAAAATCAGTGGACACTTTTTCAGGCTCTAAACCCTGATCATTTGTATTTAATTCATTCGTTTTTACCTATTTCAATTAGCACAGAAGTAGAACTAGATGAGCTGCATAGTCCATTTCACCCACCTAGCAATCGTAGCCGCGGTAACCACTTTGAAAGGTTTTAGAAAGGAAAGCAAAACCTGGTCAGTAAAATTGGGGAGAAATCCACTCATTCTGGATTCATACACCCTCATGTAATTCACAACACAAAGCTTTCTGCAAGAATCAAAAGTTGGATAAAATATGGTGTCGGACACAGTTTTTGTTCTAGTAATCTCAAAGGTAACACTAAAGGCATTGTAAACTCTTTTACTTCCCTCCAAAGCATTAACATCCGAATAAGATAGTAAGCAAAGTAAGAAGGCCAACTTCATACAAAGCCTTTTCAGATAGAGATACCTATTACCAGGCCAAGAGGAAAACATTGAGAGTACTAAATTAACGTCCCATAGAGTATCGTACCTAGGTCTAGGGGACCTCCTCAACCTGATGCTTTTAAGCACTCTACAAAGCTAAACATTTTTTCCCACAGTCCTGCCATTAACCAGACTATGTCCTGCAGAGATCACGGACCTGTAGCAGTTTATTGTTCTATAGCTAAGGCCCCTATCAAACTGCTCTACAAGAAAGTTAACCACCTCCACTATAGGTGCCTCCGTGGGATCCAAGTCCCTTTCCAAGCTCCAACATGCCCATGTCTTCCAAATTCCTCTATATCTGCAGAGGGTACCTGGAGCCCAGAACTCCTCCAGGAGTTCTTCAGCTCTTCCTGAAAGGCCTGACATTTGTCTAGATCTACTGAGACTCTCCAAGCAAGAATGTTCAAAGTCCCAGTCAGAACCAGAGGATACTCCTCTCCATCTGCGTTTTGCAGTAGACCTTGCACGGCAGGAAGAAAAAAAGGAATGTCGCAAGCAAGATCCAAGGTCATTGGGAACCATGCCTGTGAGACCCAAAACAGGATTAATAGGACAAGTAAGCACCTCTCCTGCCTCAGCTTCTGAAGAACTCTCAGAATCGTAGTGAAAGGAGGGAACCCATAAGCGTTCATCCCTTTCCAAGTTTGAAGGAATGCATTCTCTGCTAGAGCACACTATGTGGAGTGGCATTAAAGGAATACATGCATAATGTTAGCCTCTGGTCTTGTAATGAACTTCATTTAATTTTCTAGCAGAATTTATACTCTCTATGGTTGTTAGCTATGTTTCTTTGTCTGGGCTATTTTTGAGCAATCGTTGTAGGCCTATTGGAAATCTGGTTTCAATGTATAGTTGTAATGTGTTATCTAAATAACTTGTACAAACACACATATTGTGTTGTAATAGTCTGCTTTTAATACCTGAAATTTCTGAGCATGCAATTTAAAAAAAAAACGTTTGGCTGTAGCGCGGTACTTCGCTACAATTGTGGTAGTACCGCAGTACTTTTCAAATGTAAAACATATTGTGAGTGACTGAGAACACTTACAATTAGAGGATAGAAGTTCACCCCCTTTGTTATCATTTGTACTCACAAGTTGTATGGGGAAGGTGCAATTTACTTTATGCTGATATTTCTCTAGTTACTGTTGTCAGTCCTGTACATAATGGCTGATCAACATGATCTTGGTCAGCAGGAGGAGGAAGAGCAACAGAGCAAGAACTGCTAGAGGAGGAGCAAGAGGAGGCCAAAAGAAGTTGACTGAAGGAATCAGTTGTCTGGCAGTTTTTTCTCACTGCCAGCAGGGGAGAAAAAAGTTAAGGCTCCTTTGATGACTTGCAACTTGTGTCACAAAGTGATCTCGCCAGCAATATTCCTTCGGGATATCTAGGAGGAGAAACATCCAATGTCTGTCTACTTCTGAAGATTTGCACGGGTGAAATGGAGGTGGAAGCAGGAGTTGGACAAGGCTGCCTCAGACACATCATCAGCAGCCACAGCCCCAGCTGGGGGGGGGGGGACACATGTTCGACCTATCAGCCTTAGGGTGGTCTTCCCCCCCAACTTTTTGTCTCCCTCCTCCATTTTTTCTGATATCATTTTTGCTGCTATTAGGACTCTGCACACTTTACCACTGCTAACTAGTGTGAAAGTGCTTGTGCTCTCTCATCTAAACATGGTAATATTGGTTTATCCCCAATTGATATACTTAATTTTCATGTAAGTCCCAAGTAAAGTGGTACTACATATACCTAGGACCTGTAAATTAAAGGATACTAATGGGCCTGAAGCACTGGTTGCACCACGGACTTAAGTAGCCCTTTAAACATGCCCCACACCTGCCATTGCATAGCCTGTGTGTGCAGTTCTAAATTGCCTTTTCTACCTGGCAAAATAAACCTTTTGCCAGGCCCAAACCTTCCTTTTTAATAGATATAAGTGACCCCTAGCTTAAGCCCTGGACAGCACAGAGGGTAGGGTGCAATTTGTTTAAAAAGCAGGACATGTACTTTTTAGTTTTACATGCCTTGGTAGTGAAAAACTCTTTAATTCATTTTTCACTACAAGGTCTATCTCTCCCATAGGACAGCATTGGAGTTGCCTTATTACATTTTATTAGTGTAATTTCAAAATGGGAAGGGATACCCAGTTCATGTTTGATGTCTTAGCAATCAAAACTTTAAATCCTAACTTATGCTGAAGTCGGGTTTAAATTGCAATTGTGAAAATGACACTTCTAGAAAGTTGGCATTTTCTTGCCTTAACCATTTAGTGCCTTTAGCCTATCTCTGGTCACATGACTCGGTGTAGCTGGCAGTTGAGCTTTCTGTATTCTTCCTAGACAGTCTCACACAATAGAGAGTTTAGGAGTGCCTGGACGGGCCATCACTGGAGGGTGTGAGGGAGGAGCTGGGCACAGCCCCACTTACACCTGAATAGACTGTGTACTGCCTCCTCAGAAAGGACTGCATACCCCTGCAGTTAGTCTTGAGCCTAGGCAGGTGAGGCAGGAAGCCTGGGAACTTCAAAGGGAAACTCTAGACGCCTCTCCCCCACTTCAAAGGCACAACCAGGTATAAATACTTTACCTAAGACACCAACTCTTCAGTACACTTCTGGACCTGTGGATACTCTGTGAGGAAGAAGGACTGTTGTGCTGCTGAAGGACTGCCACTCTTCTGGACTCTTGCTTTGCTGTACTGACCTGCTGCCTGCTGCCTGCTTGCCTCGATGAGAAGGACTGGACCTGCAGCCCTTGAACCCAGAGTGACTCCAAGGGCTAGTTAGCTGGCCTCCTGATCTGAAGCCTCAGGGACATATCAGGCTTCCAATAACCTTGCATCTGCACCTGTACTCTTCCATCTGTGAGTATACCCTGCCAAGTGGTGCCACTTCAAACCTGGACCCTTGAAAGTGGGCTTAAGGTAATGTCCAGCCTGTGTGGATCCAGCGGAACCCACACATTTCCTATGCTGAGCGGCACAACCCCGAACAAAACCAACGCATCTCCGCTGCTACATGGATTGGACCCCTTACAAAGACTCGCCGCTGCTGCCCGTATAGACTTTGGAACTGCTGCTGCGCGAATCATCCTTGGCTCAGGTTGTCACATCTCTCATCGACAGCAGCCTCAAAGACAACGACCAACTCTGCATTACAGCCTTGCAGCTCCTCGGAACCGGCACATCACCCCAACTGTGCGACGCATCCCCGACTCAGGACTTTGCATCGGAAGCCCTCATCGATGGGATCCTCAATGTTGCTGCAACAGGACCTCGCATTATGACGAATCTCCGTCAGATCTATGCGACACTCCACAAACCAGGATTTAGGGTACTCTGTTCAGCAAGCCTAACAGTCCTTGTAGCGAGCCTGCGCTCCCTCGTGGTCGGCCTGAACATGTGAACATGTGACATTGTACCGGTCCAGTACGACCAAATATCCACAGTTGGAGCTTTAAGCCTTTTGGCGCTACTTCTCGAAAAAATTAAAATTCAATATCTCTGGCACTATTAATTGGATTGTTGTCGTTTTGGTCTTGTTTTATTATTAAAAACTTCTCTATGTTTCTAACCTTATTGAGGGCTCTGTTTTCACTGTTTTACTGTTTGAAGTGTTACACAAATACTTTACATATTGCCTCTGAGTTTAGCCTGACTGCTCTGTGCCAAGCTACCCGAGGGTTGAGTACAGGTTAATTTAGGGTGAGCTTGTAACTTCACCCTGAGAAGGATTGTAGTTGCTGCTTGAGAAAGGTTTCCCCCAAAACCAGTAACCTAATTTCTTACAGTAAGCCATCAGAAATAAGCGAAACTATGCAACACTACAGTCCTAACAGTAAATTTATTTCAATGTCATCAACCATGCAAGGCTACATAATGATATATCATCTGAAAGATAAAAGTCGAATCATAAAATATTTTTATACCTCTATAACAATGATAAAAATATGACTCTGAATTTTGGATGTAAAACTAAGAGGTAAATGACTTATACAGTGTCTGGCAGCTGCTGCCTAAAAGTAAGGGTGTTATCATCACATTCTGTCCAACTTGTGCTTTTTTTTGTTTGTTTTTTAAATAGATGGTATAGTGTACTGATTCCACAGTCTTTCCATGATGAAAAATAATAGCACTACTTGTAGAAGTGTGCCCTGAAACAGAAATTTGATAAGCTGTAAAGTTTGAAATACAAGCATTAATTTTTCTGTTATTCATAGTGCAATTTTGAATGATCAAAATCACGTATTTTTGTTACCATTGTTAAACGAAGAGCTGAGAAATGTTCAGAGTTACTGGTTGGAAAAAAGTTTTATTGTACAGCTTTGCGTGTTACATTTTTAAATGGTTGATTTGCATTCCGCAATTGGAATGTATAGAAATCTTTTAAAATCTGTTAACAGTGGACGTAGATTGTAAGCAACGGAAGCATTCATGTTCCCTATAGTAGCTTACACCAAAGTGGACAGAATTAGGGTGAGTCTTGTTAGATATTATTTGTAGAACAGCCATACAAAATTTCTGAGCATTTTGCTGTTAATCGGTAGACAACTGATCAGCACCTCTACAAATATCTACCACATCTCTAATACCACTTGTAGAGTGGCATATGTGATTGTCTGAGACAATTTCTTGATGAAGATTTGTTAAGGTCTTGCATAAGGGTTGATCTACATGTTGGTTTATTAGTTCTTTCACTTACGGTGAGTATTGAAGATGATTGATAAAAACATTGCTGTAGCAATTAATACCATTCAGATTTTTCAACTGATGTCCTGTAATTTCCATGTGTTTTGTTTTTTGGATTTTCTTTTGAAGTTGCTCCAAATCTTCCTCATAATTTTTCATTTGAAACACAGTTTAGGTTTTGTAAAAACGGAATATTCACCAAGATGAGGAGTATATGTGTTTCGCAAACTATTGCATTCCTTCACAAAGGTATTGTCAGCATGATTTTCGTGTCATCGAAATTGACAATATACAGTCCTGTCCTTTTTTCTAACACGAGACAGAGCTACGTATGCCATTCCCTCTTTGAATACTGTAGAGCCAATGTTACTTAGTGCATAATCCAAGCTTAGTCCTTGTGATTTGTGAACTGTTACGGCATAAGCCAAATAAAGAGGAAAATGTTCTCGTCTAATATACAAAATGTTTAATGAGTAAGAATCTTGCAGTACTGAGACAGAACCTTTTTGTTCTTCAATGTTATCAAATTTCAAATGAATACATTTAATCTCTTCATCATTTGCAGATGTCAGAAAATCTACTACAAATCCCATTGCTCCATTTACAAGTCCTTTTTTCTATATGTAAATTGTGTCATCATATCAGTGTTTAAATTCAAGTATTCCGATTGGTTATCATGCTCCACAAGGAGCAACACTAAGAGCCTGATTACAACTTTAGCGGTGCGGCGCCGGGTCTGCTGCACCGCTAAAGTCATGGTCCCCCTCAAATCGTTGGTCATCGTCCTACATGGCCTACACACCCCATAGTTGGGTAACCGCTCCCCATCCTAATGACCCTTCACGGCCCTCTAGATGTATAGCCTCACTCTCAGATAGTGATATTCATTCTCTCCTACTTTCATATGATCCAACACATTCTTCCACCATAACAAACTTGCAAAAGATTTAAACTATCCTTACTGACCCTTTCAGGGAACCTAGGTTAAACACCAGAGCCTTAAATGAGAACAACCTCACGAGAGTCACCACCACACTATCTGCCCAATGGACACCAACCCAAAACTCAAATGCGTGCTTCTCAACTGCAGATCGGCAGTTAGACATGCTGCTGACATTGCTGACCTCATCCTTGCACAGGGCCTTGACCTTGTAACGTTGACTGAAATCTGGCTAAATGACTCAGCTGTTCCCATCCTGGACATTCTAGTGCCTCCCAACTACGATATCATTAGGTTG
Source organism: Calotriton arnoldi (assembly GCA_963921515.1). Taxonomy (NCBI): domain Eukaryota; kingdom Metazoa; phylum Chordata; class Amphibia; order Caudata; family Salamandridae; genus Calotriton; species Calotriton arnoldi. The sequence goes on along the minus strand of CAWUFW010001810.1, from coordinate 2,534,133 downwards.
GATAGAACAAGCGGACAAGGTGAAGGCATCGCCTATATACATCGTAACAATCTTACAGTTAAATTACTACAATCCGATCTCCTGCCGTCTTGTGAATACCTATGTATTGAGGTGGCTGGTAGCAATATCACCCATGCAAATTGCACACTTTCTACCACACGCCACGTGACAACCTTCCCTTCATAGAACAGATCATGGACTTTCTCTCAGCTAACGCGGATTTCCATGGCACTCAGATCTTCCTGGGAGATTTCAACCTTCACTGGAATGATGTCAATGATGGGCCGGTCAATAGCCTTAAATCCTACCTGCTAGACCTCAACCTAATCCAAATCTGTGACAGCCCCACGCACATTAAAGGTGCTACCTTAGATCTTGTCATTGGTAAGCCCAATACCATCCTACTGGAATCGGTCGTCCCGAGTGATTGGACAGACCACTATTGGATTACCTTCCTCATCCTGGATTCTGTAAGAGCTAGTAGAGTCCAGCCTAAGAACCCCAGACACTTGAAAAGATGTCTACGAAACATCAACTTGCACGATCTGACTGCTCTCTGCGATAACATCCTGGCCCCTCCTATGAACATGCCTGATGTCCATGACCTTACGTCCATTATAACCGCTCCATGACAAATATACTAGACTCGGTGGCGCCGCTACAGCTAAAAAGACTGTCCTCCAAAGTCTCCAAACCATGGTTCAATGATAGTCTTAATACCGAAAGAAGAAATTTAAAAGACTTGCGGAAAGATTGTGGAGACCCTATCCCTCCATTTAACATCTCTACCATCTGAGATCCCTAAGAAGCATCTATAACAAACGCTTCAGATGCTCGAAAGCCACCTTTTCAGAAATCAACTAGAGCAAGCAAAAAACCGTCCCAAAAAACCAGTTCGAACTCATCAAGTCTCAAGCTAACAGTCAACCTAATCTCTCCGCATTGGGTCGAGGGACACAGCCGAATTGCGAAGAATTAGCTGATTTCTTCATGGATAAGACTACTAAGATCAGAGCTGAACTATGCTCAGCCCTTGAGCACTTGTCGATCAGTCCACCTAACACCCTCCTTCCTCCCTGGTCGGATGTCACCGTGCCTGCTCAGCTTTGCCCCCCCAAAAACAACGCATCCTGGAGTCTTTTCAAAACCTTGGATGAAAGCACTATACGCAAAACGCTAGCTACTCTGAAACCATCTAATCATTACAACGACCCCCTGCCATCAAACCTCTTCTCTGAAATGAGAACCTCCATACTCCCACTTTGGACTAAGATCGTCAATGCTTCACTTCGGCAAGGTGCTATTCCAGACTGTCTAAAACCTGAGCAAGTTATCCCTATTCTAAAGAAACCATCTGCGGATCCCACTGACCTACATAACTTCCGCCCAATATCTAACATACCCACGTTGCCAAAGCTCCTGGAGAAATGTGTGCTCATCCAACTGTGTAACCACATCGATTATTTCCAACTCCTGGACCGATTTCAATCTGGTTTCCACCAGGGCCATAGTACAGAATCTGAGCTTACTCACATTGTAGATGATGCGCTAAGAATGCTGTATCAAAATGAATCTTGCCTATTGATCCTCCTCGACCTTTCGTCAGCACTTGATACTGCCAAACACGATAACCTAATTGACCTCCTGGAACACAGGATGGGGTTGTCTGGGCCTGTACTAAACTTGTTCTCCTCATTCCTTCACAATAGAACCCAAAGCTTCAAGGTGAACCAGTCCCTTTCTCATCCTTCTCCGGTCACGCTGGGGATTCCACAGGGTTCTGCGCTCTCACCCATGCTCTTCAACCTGTTCATAGAGCCTCTGACAGAAATTCTGAAATCATCCAGCATTCACTATCACATGTACGGTGATGATACCCAACTATACCTGAAGATCTCCTCCCCTGAGGACATCAGGTCCCTCAACTCAGTCCTAATGAAAACACAAAGCTGGCTGAAACTTAACCACTTGAAGCTAAATGCTCTCAAAACGGAATTCCTCCTAATCGCACCACACAAGCAATCTCCAGTCATAGAACAATGGATGAAGCAGCTAACTGCTCTTAATTGTACGTCACACATCGTTGATTCCGCAACCTCTCTGGGAATATTGCTAGACAAGAATCTGAACATGCAGAAGCACATTAATACCCTCACCAAAGGAGCGTACTTCCAAATCAGCATCTTAAGGAAAATTAAACCTTTTCTCCCTCCACATGACCTAAAAGTTGCGGTGCAAGCCTTAGTGATCTCAAAGCTGGACTATGGCAGCGCAACCCTTTGCGGCCTTCCAAGAGCAAAGACGGCTCCTCTCAGGGCTGCCCTCAATTCTGCTGCTAGGCTCTTAACAGGCGCTAAAAGATACAATCATATATCGCCAGATCTGTAATCCCTGAACTGGCTTCCACATGAAGCTCGGATACAGCTAAAAATTGCATGCATGGCACACAAAGCCATTCATTTCAATACCCCGCTGTACCTCGCTCAAAGACTGGAGCTCTCAGGTGGATCGAGAGCCTCCAGAAGCGCCAGCACTCTACTGCTCAAACCACAAAAATTCAAGAAAAGAAAAACCTACAATCAAGCCTTCTCAGGTATTGCCCAGAGGATTTGGAACTCCTTAGCCCCCGAAGTCAGGTTGAATCCTTCTAATGTCCTCTTCAAAAAGGAAGTCAAAGTGTTTTTGATGAAGAAATTTCTGCCTTAGAAAGGCTGCTTCCAATGGAGACTGAGGCCACCCTCGCAGATTTGTGTCCCAGCTGCCAGGGCTCCCGAGGGTGCCTATCTCTACAAGACTGTTAACTTTCGTCCTTGTTTGTTCTGTTTTGACTGCTTGTATCCTTCTTGATGTATAAATTGTAAAGCGCTCTGATACCCTCGGTGGTCATGTTCGCGCTATCGAAAACTTTCTAAATAAATTAAAAAATGGTCGGGCCACCCGCCAGATTAGGAGTTTCCCCCTGCCTGGCAGGCTTTTTTTGGGTGTTCCCACGGCTGTACCACTTAAAACGGGCACTGTGATGTGAACGCCCAAAACAGTTTCTGCTTGGCATGGACTGAAAAGTCCATGCCGTGCAGGAACCGGTGTGCATGCACACAGGGGGCACATGTTGTTACCCCCTGTGTGCATCCACAGGGCACAGAGGCACCAGGGGGCCCTGTAGGGCCCCCTTTGTTTCCTCTCCCCCAGGGTTTCCATGAAGAAGGAACCACCATGAAAACCGTGGTGGAGAGGAAACTCCTAATATGCTTGGCGGGATCGTAGCGGTCCTGCCAAGAATATTGATGCCTCTACACCACCAGAGAATGGCGGTTCACTGCGGCTGCGGCGGGGATGTGGCGGTCCGACCACCACCGCTGCGCCCCCATAAGTCTGGCAGTCCATGGACCGGCAGACTCGTAATCGGGCTCTAGGTGATGTAAAGTAATTCCATTGATGTTATGTGCTGCTAATCCAGTTGGATATTTTAGAGGACAAGGGAACCCAATGTGTCTGAGAGGGACCTTGGGTACAAGTAGATATAAGGAAACAGAGGTCCCTTTCAATATTTCATAAGTAGAGCAAATCAGCACAGCAATATAATAACGACTGTGTCATGTACTTTTATAGAAAACACAATATTTAATTCATCATTATAAAAAACATTAAAAGAAGTGGGACAGTGTCTATAATGTAAGGGAAAAACCCAGGCATTGACAAAGCAAAATAGCGCGGCCAAAAACATAAATAGATAGTTAGTGTAAACAACATATTAGAGGCACCATTGCACATATATGGAATAGTATTTATACAACATTTTAGTGTCAAGGTGCTACAGTCAACGGCGTCTCGATCCCACAGTAAAATAATGGGATCGTCATCAGGACTAAAAGAATATATAGCCTGAGAGAATCATACAATATAAATAGTTTTAATGGTAGAATTGGCCTGCTAGCGAGGAAACTTTGAGGAATGAAAAGACCACAGGAGGTCAAGTGTGGTCCTCAAGGGTACAAGTGATTAGAACAATCGAACATATATCAGTCGTCAATCCGGGAATACCAATGGTACAGCTGAAAAAGTTGCAGGTGGGCTACTGAGAGATGATATATCGAAGCTGCCGAAAACCGATAAGTTACAGGCACCAAAATTGTGGTGTGTGGCAAATTCCAAATGCGGCAGCCCATCCGGGACGGAGTTAGTCCGGGCTAACTCCGTCCCGGATGCGCTAACCTGTGACTCCGCAGCTTCGTGCCCGACCAGCTACACGTCCCTTCTAATGTACCGTGGTCCGCTCCATCCTACTGCTGTGCACTGTACTCAATGCCCACCCAGGGACACCCGATGTGTGGCCCCACACAAGCGGTAACTTATTGGTTTTTAGCAGCTTCGATATATCATCTCTCTGTAGCCCACCTGCAACTTTTTGAGCTGTACCATTGGCATTCCCGGAATTGAATTAAATATTATGTTTTCTATAAAAGTACATGACACAGTCGTTATTATATTGCTGTGCTGATTTGCTCTACTTACGAAATATTGAAAGGGACCTCTGTTTCCTTATAGCTAATCTAGTTGGAGCAGTAACTACAAAGATAAATTTGAATTAGTAGCTTTATGGACATAAGCAGCATTTACTTTAATAGGAAAGCTTTTCCCTGCTCCAGCTTGACTGCTGACTTATAATAATGTGGGCTAAAAACTACTACTTACACATATTCCATTTTCATGGTCAAGTCCATGATCTACTGACTGCTTGATGTCTTTGTATATTTGTAGTTGTTTAGAATTTAATAGGGAAACTAAGTAATCCAAATTGTCATTGTCCTTTGACTTTATCCATTGCATGTACAAATTCATCCATGGCAACCATAGCTTTATTATCAATCATTGTTTGGCCAAGTTGGTCAGAAGCCCTTGAAGTGGAAGCATAATTAGTTGTTGCAGTATTGCATTGTATTTCAGCATTAATTGTATTTTCTTCTGCTATTTCTTGTTCCAACATTTGTACCTATGCCTGAAATTGAGGTACTGCTATGTCATGTTTAAGTACTTGAAACACATCTTGATAGGATTCAGAGGGTTCTCCAATCTTTTCTTTTTTCCACCATGGTTTAAATAGTTGTAGAAGTGCCAAATAGTATAATTATTGTTTTGTCCTGTTTCACAACTCAATTTCTGATGATTGATAAGAGTAGATTTTGAATGATGTATTAAACATCCATTGTTCCCTTGAACCAGACATTTTCCAGCATTGGTATATTCTGCTTTATTATTGTAATATGTGTAGAACTGAGCAACTTCATCTAGCGATAGGTTTTCCAACAAAGGACTTCTGTTTGTGTAATATGCGTCCAACATATTTGTTTTTAAAATATCTTTAAAATGTCTTTGTTAGTGGGTTCAAAATGTGCTTGGTATTCAACTCTTCGGCTTGATGGTGACAATCCTAGGTTAAGCAAAATGATTGCCCGGGATTTACCCTATAAGCTTAAAGAACTCAAATGGTCACATGCTTCATAGCTACTGACCTCTCGGTGAGATAGCATTTGGAGGCTAATCTGTACAATCTTTTGCTTAAAGTTTGCTCAGCAAATATTTCTTCCCACACTTCCTTCATATCATTTTTTTTCAGCCTTTGTAAGATAGGAAGTAACATAACATGCAACTGCTGTAGCGTTATCTGCAACAAATTGTATTTCCATGTTAGCATCTCACATATGTTAAATTAAAGGGTTATAGTTGTTGATGCTTTGGGATGCTTGCAATTTTCTATGATCATAAGTATTTTTGGGGGATTTCCCAGTAATCTACTATCTTACAGATGACGTGAAATTGTTCACTCTACCTTTCTGTAGAAATGATCTTAGAAATCTAAAGCAACATTTAGAGTAATGTTTTGATTTGTTGCTATATTTTCTTAAACAGTATTTACCACAATTATACGATTAAAACCATAAAACTTGGTCAAATAGCTTCTTTGTTGAGGTCTTTTTTGGGGATGTCACAAGTGACATAACATTCAATAAAATTAATAACGTCTTCATCAGAGTCTTATCCAAACTTCGGTGCATCTTTAATCCACAGAAGCATATGAATGTGTGGTGTATCTCTTGCTATACACAATTTTTTCTCAAGAAGAAATCAAGTTCCTCTCCTACTGGATTTTTCTTTTTGTTGGTTAAGAATTGAAGCATAGCTTAAAATGTGGGATCGAAATATCTGCAAACATTTGCAGGATCCAAAGAACATAATTCAAAGGCTATTTTGCACTTAATGTCTGCAGCATTTGCTTGTAGTAGAAATTGATGCAAGTCATCCCAATAGGTACATAGCACAGCTTAAAGCAATAAACTAAGTAGGTGGTCCTAAATTTCTAAGCATATATTTCAGTTCTCCATTTCTTCTAAACCAATATTCATTTGTCCCTGGCTGACCTGCAATAATGTTGATTAAGTTATAATCTAAATTCCCATTGTTATGATGCACATTTTCCACAAAATCCTGTGCTGTTATATTACTAAATCAATAGAGGGTTCTGGCCTATAATCAGTAAGGCTAGACCAAACAATAATGGACACACCAATACAAATGCCAATACTGATATTTATTCTCCACTTCACTTATCACAATCACACGTGACACTCATAGTGACTGTAAAACAAATAAATGTTTATTTTTCTTTTTTATATTCTTATATCTTTGTCAAAGAATTATTTCAAAATAGACCAGTTCATGTTACTATTTCAATGAACATTCCAAACGTTTTTAGGACCACAAAAACAATACAAACATATAACACATATTTAACAATCACAAGTATAACACTACGTTACATTTCATATTTAAAAACATTTAAGAAATTTGAAAAGCTCAAATTCCAACAGAAGCTAGAAAGAATAAGTAAAAAGAAAAGAAAAAACAAGAAGCGAACCCAAGGGAAAGGTTGAAAAAATGCACCACAAAGTCAGGAGTATGTAAGATACAACACAGACCCAGGGCGAGAGTTTGCCAAACAGTACTAATGATGCTAATAGAACAAGAAAATGTGTAATTTAATAAAGTAGTATTCATTTTTTTAACAGTATTACATCATAAATTGCACGTTTGATGTTGAAATATGTTGATGAGGAGGCATAATGTTCAATTTTTGTGAAATGTCTTTAAAGAAGGCATACAGTAGTATTGCTTCCCAACAGTTACCAGAGTGGCTATGGTTGTAGCTGTTATTTAGACATTTTGGACTGTGTTCATAGCCCAGTTAGTGTTATACACCTATTATATTTATCTTTACTTCGTCATGGAATTAGTTATCTACTTTTCAATTCTTTTTTAATGTCATTTGATCGTAAGAATGTGTACAGCAGTATTAGTCTGTATGTATAGCCCACTTTCTGTTAGCAACAAATCACATTACGCTTTATTTGTTTCTTGTAATAGTTATCTCTTTGTCTATTGGTTTTCATTGTCATGTGACCAGAATTGGTTGTTTGATATGGCTTTGTTGTACCTGTGAAACTTCAGAGTTGCAGACTAGTTTATTTTTTACATCATTCTTGAATTTGGTAGTATTGTGCTACATATGTAGCCCATTATTTATATTAACCAATAATTGCCCTCCTTTCAACATGTGTCAGTCGTAACTAGATTCTTACTGGTCAATCATCTAACCCTGAATATATTTGTTCCTCTGTCTGAGTGTTCCTCATTCTTGTACGCAGCTGCGGTCCATGCGGTAACAGGGGTGGGGCGGTGGGGCCGGGGAAGAGGGGATTCCGAGGGACAATGCAGAGGAAAAATTATTTATTTATTTTATTTTCCCTCGGCATCGTCCCTCAAAATCCCCACATACCTGGCCCCACCGCCCCACCACTGTTACCTGCACGGACCGCGGCTGCTTGTACGGAAACCATATGTTTCTATCAAAGATAACAAATTGGCTTTTCCAACATATTTGTGTGTGTTAACATGATAAAGCAGCCAACAGCTCTTTTAAGACCCACCCTATATTATGTAGAACTGATTTATGTAATTAGCAATTTTTTTGTATTTTGAAAGTACTGTAATAGTTCCTAGAAAGTACTGCAATACTACTGCGGTAAACTATAATTAGGGCTCCCGGTTTTATGGTATTTATTTTTTTAACATTTCCGTCTGTATTTATCCATATTTATTTTTTGCCCATTTTATCTGTATTTATCCATATTTATTTTGTGTTTTGCGTAAAAATTAAGTTCTAAAACTGTACATTTCCATATTTATTTAACTGTTCGACGCACACTCATACTTTGATGTCTGTCATGTTTTCGCTATTTAAGCTACCAGATATTACATACCAATACAGCCATTGGTAAATATTAGCATTATACCACAAATGCATGTTGACATATGCCATTATTTAAAGAAATTTCATCCTGTTTTTCATTTTCTATGCTGTCCATCTGCTCAGCTGTTGGGCTATAATTCATGAAAAACCGCACGGAGGTTCACTTAAAAAGCACAATTTTCTGTATTTATCCGCCTTTAAAAATAAATGCAGACAGAAAACACATTGTTTTCTGTCTGTATTTATGTGTAAAAATCCGCAAAAAACGGAAAACAGGGAGCCTTAACTATAATTCATCAAACTAACATTTCCCTACCACTACAGCGGTAGATATAGTGGCTCATTCATTGGTACACTGTAATTCATGACTAAACACCTGAATTTAATAGCGAAAGTAGGAACACAGCAAAAGTGTGTTCAAATCAAGATGGCTGACTTTTCATTTTCGAAGACCTTTCATTAGCCAATCAAATTGTGTTTTGACATCGCCATGTACTGCGGTAGTACCGCGATACTATTCTGGTATACAGCAACAACAGATATCTCTAAGATTTTTTGTCTTATAACTCAAGAACTATAAACCTATGTACTTCATTTACCAAAGGGATCATTTGTACAGCATAATCTGTAATCCTGCAAAATTTCATTCAAATCTGTTCAGCTGTTTTTGCCCAACGTGTGACACAAAGGTCTAAGTAAATTGTATTGGTGGAAAAACCAGTTTTGGGTCTCCCCTTTTTTCTTTGCACCACCTTAACTAATCACTGTGAAACTTTGCATCTTCCACCATTCTAGAAAAAGCTATAGGTTTGCAAAGTTTTGTGGAGATTTGTCAAACGGAGAAAAAGGCATTATTGGCCAAAAAACAGAGGAACTTCTATCTCTGGCAACCCTAACTATAACTTCAAAGTGGTGGTAACCAAAGGTTATAATGACGTTATAGTTAGGTGAATATGTCAGTGACAATATTAACGTTTTGAACGAAACAAAACACAGAAATTTGCCAGTTATTGTTAACTATAACTTGCACCCCCACCATGCACTGCTTATGACCTCACATATACCTCGTTCATGAAATGTTCTATGACATAATTTATGACATCACTGATGACATCCCCCAGGGCCATGGAAGGATCAGGGAGGGGGGCCACGTGCCCCCCCGATTTAAAAGGTTTATCGCCCCGGGGTATGGCGTCACCAGGGCCTTTTAAAGGCTAAGGAAGGAGGGCCATGGCCCCTCCCCTTTTTTGGAAGTTTTAGCCCCATGGGTGGGCTCCCCAGGGCCTATAATGGCTTAGGGAGGGGTGCCCCATGGCCCCCCTAAGCTTTAATTAAATAAATCAGCCTCAGGGAATGGGGTCCCCGGGACCATTTAAGGCACACGCCCCCCTCTCCTTATGAAATGTAGCCCCAGGAGATGGACCCCTCGGGTCTGTAATGGCTCGTGAGGGATCTGCATGCCCTCCTCCCTTTAATTAAACAATGTGGCCCGGGCCACCACTTACTTAATTTTTTACAATCGTGTGGAGTCTCACAGTACCACAGCAAAAATTATTAGTTTTGTTTCAATTGTGGCCCCATGGGGCCTAGGGGGGCAGGGTATCCCTACACTTCCACTTTATATCTTCTTTTTACAGACTTCAGGACAGGGGACCAAATCTTTGAGTCCTCTAATTTTTCTCATGTTGCTGGCAGCCAATTAGAGCGCTCGCTACCACGGGAGTCTGACTCCACAGGAGTGACTTGGCACAAGGGAAATAAAGTTCCCTGGGCCAATCAGAACACTCTATTTTTTAACTGGTGCTCCCTTAAGAGTCTCTCAAGCCTGTCCTGGACCCAAGCATCCAGATATACAAATAGTATTGATCCTCAATTTCTAAAAACCTACTGAACGGATTTACACCAAATTTAAAAAAAAACACAATCTGCAGACCAAGATCTAGCTTCCTGCCAAATTTCAGTTTCCGCAGATATAGTTACCTTAAGGCATGAATTATTGTTACTTAAGTTAACTATAACTGGTGAATTTCTGTGGTTTTAGAGCGTAAACTTTATGTTGTTACTTGTCATTGCACCTAAATATAATGTTACTTTAGCCTTTGTTTTTTTCAGTGAAATTCTAGGGTTTTTATAATGCAAATGAATGTTTTATTACCATACGTAAAGTCAACCTCCCACCACACATGGCCTTCAGCCGTGCATGGCAGGGTGTTGGCCACAAGGCCTGGCCAGCGGCAAGGCCCTGTAGCCAACTCCAGTGGCCAACCCCCACAGGCAGTCAAACCTCCCCATCCACCCTACCCTTCCACACCAAACACCCACCTTAAATATAACATCCTATATATGAAGCATATACATTTCAGTGACTCTTTCTTTTTACATAGTTTTTATATTGAGGGTGAAAAATGTGGAAATAAATAGTCTGAGATGTATTATTATTTCTTTAATACAAATTTAAAGATATATCTCTGGTCTACCTTTTCACATTTTATCCATAAAATGCAGTGGTAAATATAACCACATAAAGGACTTGTATTTTATGTGATATATCTTTAGCACATAAAAATCAACAGGCTCCTAGGTGGCACTGCAATCCCAGTTGTAGAGCAAAAGCTTCAGCATGGGAAATACTTTAGAAAAAATGGTAAGTTCTCCTGAGGTCAGGGTTTCAATGACCCAGGGGACTGGGTCAGGAGATGGGTTTTTTCTAATGTTGCTGGGGGGCTGCAGATCTTCCTACAGCCCCCCTCCCCACAACATTAAAAACATTTTTGCTGATGTCCCTGCCCCTTCTAGGGACCGCACCAAAATATATGTATGTAGCCCTCGCAGGGCATTATGGGGCGCTCCTTGAAGGAGCAGTGAATAATAAATTAGTGGCTTTTGCCGCTCATTTATTATTCACTTTGGGCTTTTTTGAAAGAATTTTCTGGGTGTCCCGGTCCCACCCGGGACAGCCACATTTTTGTTCTTTTCATAAGCTACTGCAGTCGGAGCCCCAGGGCCCCAGTGACCCTTCCGGCTCCCTGCTAGGGGCCCCATTTCATTGAGGGCTGTGTGGGGGAGCCCCAGGACCCCGCGGCCCGTCAGCTTTGCCTTTTTCTTTAAAGTTGCTTGCCCTAGTGCAACACCCAGAGCCTTTTTAAAAAAAAGGTGGGGTGCCCCTGTCCACCCGGGGCACTCCAAACCTCAAACCACATTAGGGTTTGTGGGGAAGGCCCCTGGCTCCGCAGCCCTGCCAGCTTCCCTGCTTGCACCCATCTAGTGCAGTGGGAGCTGGCATTGCTCCAACCCTGCGGGAGCAGTTTTCTTTGGCTCCCACAGAGTGGAAGCAATCAAAGCATTTTCCTGCCCTACAGTGCGGGCAGGTAAATGCTTTGTTCTCCCACCGGACGGGGGCAGCTTTGTGCTCCTGTCCAGTGCGGGCAGGGAAATAGACGCTGTCCCGGGGGTTGGGGACCCCGGGACATTGTCACTGAACCTGGCCACAGGGGATGTGGTCCCTGGGGCCATATTATGGCTCAGCGAGGTTTGAGGAGGGGGGCCACATGCCCCTCTCCCTCTTAAACAAATACTGCACCTTCTCCCCCTGGCCTGGCCCCTCTCGTTTTATTTTTTAAATGTGCTGAGACCCGTCCTTTTTTTTATTTTTGCCATGGATGCGTGGACCCTCTGAGTCGTAACATGGCTTCTACCACTTCCTTGTTGATGTGTTGGCAGCCAATCAGATCTCAGCAGGAAATCTGTTGGAACCGCAAAGGCTCCATGTCCCTAGATATACAATTACAACTACTGAACCAATTTACACCAAAACACAAAAGCACTCTATCTGGACTAAGATCTAGTTTTCTGTTAAATTTGGTGTGAATCCGTTCAGCGGTTTAGGCAGTAGCTGTGTCTAAAGTTCCTATGGAAAAAGTATTGGGAAAAGCATGTTTTGGGGCCCCCCTTTTTCTCAACCCCTGCTTGATGGATCACCCCGAAACTTTCCTTGTGAAAACTAGTAAAAAAAATAGCACTTTATGAAAAATGTCAAGGAGATTCGTCAAACGATGCCAAAGTTATTAGCAACACAAAAAAGGCATTTCCTATGGAAAGATGATCCTTACTATGACTACCCAGTGGCGACTGTGGCGACCGCCAGTAGGTTATATATATATATATATATATCCAGATTCTCCGCTCACTATAACTTCAATCCTTTAGAAGCAGGGGCGGACCACAAGGTTTGTGCAATAAGATTTACTTCTTTATTTGTCGGCCATAACGCGTTTCGGTCCAGCCGGACCTTGATCACATGACAGCACTGCCATAGTATTTTTCCTTTTTTAAAGTGACGCGTGCATGATGCAAACAGTGATTTAGCATAGACAGGAAAGACATACTTCGAAACTATCTAGCTATGTAAACCACGCACTGAATTGTTATCGACAAAAATGAATTTGAAATTATAAATTGATAATTTCAATGGGTTTAAAGATACATGCCTATATAAATATATAAATATATACTTCTCATTATAAAATACTCATACGTGCAATAAATACTGTAAAAACAATAAATATCAGTAAATATAACATCTTGATCTTGTGGAGTAGGTGCGTTTTTTAAAATAGTCGCATAATGCGTTATGCCATCCCTACAATTTGTCCCTGTAATTTCAGGCCTGTATCAATACATATCATTAATTTGTCATACAACTCTAGCTGCGGTTTTTTGATCCTGCCTGCTTTTTAAAAAAAACTAAATAAAGTGCTAGTGCAACATTACTCAGTGCAACACATCAATTAAATAATAATTACCCGTATTACTAATAAAGTGCAAAAGTGCTAAGGTTTGTTAAAAAACCACTATTTTCGTGATTCAGGTCAGATTGGCAGCCTCCTACTACGTTTTTATGCTTTTTTGTAAATGTTCTATCTGTGTATGTCTCATATCTGATACTCTAAGTCTACACAAATCTCCATAACTGGTCATCATAAAACCATCAACGAACAATATATATATAAAAAATAGTTGTATATTTTAACTCTCTCTATATAAAAAATATATATTGTGATAAAAGGTGGTAAAACATGGTGGTTTCATAGAACAATTGCTGTAAAAGACCACATCCTCAAACCATGTGGTGTCTAGAGTTCTAAGAGGAGGGAGTGCAATTTTTTCTAATGTAAGCAGGTGAACAGATACTCTGTTGTATTGAGACCCCCCTGGAGATTTGCAGTCAAGAACTAAAATAAATCTGGTTTCCAGTTTCCTCAGGGTTCTCCCTCTGTCCCCTCCCCTCCTATTGATTGGTACAGCATCTATTAGGTAGTAGGTTAAGTGGCCCAGATTGTTTTTATGTATTTCTTTAAGTGGCGAGCCACTGGGTTCGTTGGGTCGTGATTCACTAGGGCACGTATGTGCTGCAAAATTCTTTTGCTAGCCTGCAACTTAGTGCTCCCTACATATCTTAGATTGCAGGAGCATTCTAGCACATATATGGCATGGTCTGTTTTATAGTGTAGCGGTTTAGTGATTTTGTGTTCCCTTTCGCTAAATGGTGTGCTATATGTAGTTTTATTGATTCCATATTGGCACGCCTTACAGCTCTTACATTTAACAAAGCCATTGCGTTGCGTCAGCCAAGTATGGTGATCTATTATTTCTGGACTGCTCTTGACCAAACATTTGCTCAGTTTTGAGGCAGTGTAGCTCCTATAACTGGATCACTCTGGACTATAGGCCAGTTGTGTCTCATGATGTTTTTAAGTGCTCTGTCTTGTTTATTGTATGCCAGAATTAATCTCAAATTCATAGGGTTTTCTTTTTGACTGCTGGTTTTATCTTTTGCTATTAAGAGATTGGATCTATCTAAACTGGTTGTTTTGGCGATGGCAGCATCTAATGTTTTTTTAGAGTAGCCCCGAGCCAAAAATCTCTTTTTGCTGGTTTGCTGCACTATTTGTAGGTCTTTAGGGTTACTACACACTCTTTTAATCTAACCATTTCCCCGTAGGGGATGCTTTCTACCAGGTGTCTAGGATGAAAACTAGAAGAGTGTAACACTGAGTTACCCGCCGTTTCCTTGCAGTATATTTTTGTTTCTATTGTGTTATTTTCTAAGTATACCTCTACATCTAGAAAGTGCACCCTTCTATCACTGATGACTGATGTGAAACCGAAATTAATATCGTTAATGTTGAAGGCTGATACAAATTGTGTGGCTCCTAGGAATGTACCGTCCCACACAATGAACAAATCATCAATAAAACGTAGTCACAGTTTGACATTCTTTTCCATATAGCTTTTGTGTACGTTGCCCAGGACCAGCTCCCCCCACCAACCCATGTGTAAGCACGCGTAGCTGGGAGAGAAGCTGGCACAGATGGCAACGCCACGCATTTGTTGATAATATGATTTGTCAAACATGAAAATGTTGTTATTTAAGCAAAAATTGCCCATATTGACTAACATCACATTGTGTGGGGTCAATGATGTCGCATTTTTCCCCAAATAAAATTCCAGTGCTCATATTCCATCCTTGAGGTTTATACTGGTATACAATGAGACCACATCTAGTGTCATTAGTAAATAGATTTCTTGCCACACAAAATCTTTTAGTTTGGAGATAAAGTCGCTGGTATCTTTTATGTATGATGGAAGCATCTGTATGTGATCCTGTAAATAAAAGTCAATATATTATGAGGCATTTTCCAAGAGACTGTTCTGTGTCGATATAATGGGCCTTCCTGGTGGCTTTTGCGCATTTTTGTGAATTTTTGGTATAAAATATATATTGGGGACTGTGGGGTTTTCCTTTTTGATGAATTTGTATTTATCTGTGGTGATAAGTCCTGCGCTTTTCCATGTCAACAACTTGTTGTAGAATTCATTATACATCGTTCTTAGTGCCAGTGCATTACTTTTTCTGTAGCATGTTCGATCATTCAGTTGGGATAAGGCTTCTTTAATATAATCATCTCTGGCCCATATGACTATATTGCCTCCCTTGTCCGAATTTCTGATGACAATTTGATTATCTTTTCGCAATTTTGTCATCAATTGGTTATACTGCAAATTCCTTTTGTTTATTCTGTATTTGGCATTTTGTACTTTATGATTTAGCTTCTTGATCTCAGCTGTCACTTGTTCACTAAAAATGTCAATCGCGTCTCTTGGTGCTATCGGATTAAACATAGACTTTAATTTGAACGGTGTGATTTTTTTGCCCATATTATATGCCTCAGTGTCATGGCCGAATTCATGGTGATGACCCCCTCTGAGTTGGGAGTCTGCTTGATTACTGGCATCGTTGTTTTCTTCCTGTAGTTCTCTTAGGGTTTCCAGCAGAGGTATATCTGAAGTTGTTAAGTTGTCTAGTGGGGAGCCTATCGGCAATTGGCTCTCTGTTCCTGTTCTTATGTTTTGTTGTTGTAAGGCATGGAATTTTTTCAATTTTAGTTTGCGTACGAAGCGATAGACATCCATTCTAGTATTGGCATAATTGAAGTTTGACTCCGGGCAGAAAGAAAGACCCAATGCAAGTAGTTGTTCTTCTGCATTGTTTAAATTGATGTTGGCCAGATTAATTACTGTTTTCGTAGTTTCTTCCTCATCATTTATTTGCGGTTCCATCTCCCTCTCCCACGTTTCTTGTTGACGGTTGGATTTTCTTCCCGCTTTTCTCCTCTGCCTGCGTTTGCAATTTCGCCTCTTCCTGGATTGCGCCTTTGTATCCTCGGGCGGAGAGTCTACCGCCGGTCTTGAAAAATCTAACTCTTCAGCTAAGGATAACTTAGGTTGTGTCAAACCTGTATTTCTTTGCCGAGTATCTGGTTCTGCTTCGCTCTCTAATGCCGTACTTAAATCTGAATTAGAGGTGTTGCTGTAGCCTTCTCTGCTTGATGAGGCAGTCGGTGCTGTTTCATTTCTCATTTTGGATTTTGAGATTTTCAGAGCGTCGTACTTTTTAGAGAATGTAAAAATACGTCCGCTCTCATAGTCCACTTTATCTCTGTGGAATTTGTATGCTTTACGTTCTTTTATTTTATCCTCTTCTTTACGTAGTTTTATGGTCATTGCTTCATGTAGTTTAGTTGTTTCATCACTGTTGCCCATTTTGTTTATATCTTCATTAAGTTTGTCGATTTGTTCTTGTAAATTAGCCCTGTCTAATTCTGCATATTTGACAAGAATCTGCACTAATTTCTTTGAAGAATCAAGATTACACTCCGCCCAGGCTCGCATCATGGCCGGGTTAGGATTTTCATAACTTGGCGCAATAAGGATTCTCAATCCCCTAGGGATCCGCCCTACATCCAGGCATCTTTGTAGGGATCTGAATTCCCACCACTTTCCTTGCTCTGATCGCATTAATTTCTCCAAATGTCTCATTTTGTCTCATTTTGTCTTTTACACTGTTCATAGCCACATCCACATTGGTTTAAGTTATGTTACTTGTTGCATCAGTTGAAAGATTGTTACTAAACATTTCAGTGGCTGCCGGCTCCCGGTCTCGCAGCGTGTCGGACGACATGTTGGTCAATGCTTTTTGAGAATAACTGTAAAGGAGCCTTGAAGTGTGAGTCTACCAGTGTATATATAAATATATGTATATATATATACATATATATATATATATATATATATATATATATATATATATATATACCTGTTGCCTGAAGTGGGAGTGACTATATATACTGAAAGAAAAATGGCGCCAAACAGATTGAGAAAGGCTTCATAGAAGCCGAAACGCGTCTCTTGTGTCTCGGGGTCGTGGGTGACCCGATAAAATAAAAGAAGCCGTATACCGACTACCTGATGTCTGTGCCTTCTTCATGGGAGCTCCTGTTGAAGTTTGGTGGTTGTTTTCATATATATATATATATATAGATCGAAGGGACACACTGAGACCCCGAGGACAGACTGGCCTAAAAACACAAGAAATAACTTCAAACGCTGCCAAAGATGAAAATGTAGCAAAAGAAAAGCCATCCACCAAAAAACAAACGAGGGAAAGATGGAACCAATACCAGAATCAGAAATAAGTCCAGACGCCAACTCAATAGTGAATTTGACCGACCTTCATCTATCTATGGCAGAGAGACGAATACTGAGTTTAGGACCGTCTTACAGTCCTGTGTGCAATTTCAATTATGCAGACACCCGAATGGATATGTTTAGATTCATGAGAAAATTAAAACTCAGCTAATTCCACATGTTACAATCGAACAAGAAGAAAAAAACAACTGTAATAGAAACTCCGATATACAGCCCCCCACTCCTGACAGCAGGAGATTGGTACCTTTTTCAGGATGTCTGGTCCTTGCAAAATGAACAGTCAATGGAAACCGCTCTTCCCAGCTTGGAACCGGTCGATACTTATGGTATGATCAAGACTCCATTTAAACCCAAATCAACCTTTCAACCCATTATGCTGCATGACAACTTGGACGTTTACCACGAGTTAGTAACAATGGATCTGAAGCAACTATATACTGCTACTAACAAAGCTCGCCATGGGATAGATAAACAGAACATGTGCTACACACAATTGATGAAGAAAATACAGAACGACAACAATATAATTGTGTATCAATCAGACAAGGGTGGTAATATCGTCCTGTGGCCGCACAAACTTTACATGGAGGAAGCGCAACATCAGCTGACTGATACAGAGTGCTATAAGAAAAGCAACATACATGCTGTCAAAGCAGCATGGAATGAGTACTACTTGAAATTATTGGCTTGGAAGAGTGGGGGGTTGATTACCAATGACGAATATCGTTTTTTGAAAAATGAACATCCGGTCATTCCCACTTTATATCTAATTCCAAAGATTCATAAATGCACTGAAAAGCCCCCGGGAAGACCAATAATTTCCGCCATCAACGGCATTATGGAGAACACATCTAAATATGTGGATTATTTCCTTCAAGATTGGGTTAAAGGGCTGACATCCTATATACAGGACACATCAGACTTCCTGAGAAAAATTGACAATATTGTATGGAGTTCAGATTTGCTTCTAATTACATTAGATGTAACATCACTTTATACGTCCATCCGACATTGTGATGGACTCAAAGCCATCGAGCACTATTTGAATTTAACACCAATGTACCTCTCTATGCACAACAAAATGTTAATCACTATGATATCTACGTGTCTGGAGCAAAACATTTTCATGTTTGATAATCAAATTTATCAGCAGATTAGGGGTGTTGCCATGGGGGCCTGCTTTTCCCCCAGCTATGCTTGTTTGCACATGGGGCTGTGGGAGGAGCAGGTCCTCAGGGGTCAACACAGAGAGATAACGGACCGGCATGTTGTATCGTGGTTGCGTTATATAGATGATTTATTTTTGGTTTGGAGAGGATCTGAAATCAGTGCATTAGAATTAGTGGACCTGATTAACAACAATTGCCTCAATCTCCACTTTACATCAACTATTAGTAAAGTTTCATTCAACTTTTTAGACGTAGAAGTGTATGTGGATCAGGGCGCCATTGCTACTAAGTTATTCAGGAAACCCACCTCAGGCAATACAGTGCTGCATGCTAGCAGTCATCATCCACACCACCTGATACGCAGCATCCCCTATGGGGAGATGCTGCGTATCAGGCGGATATGCAGCACTGAGGAAAATTGTGAGGCTGCTCAGAACTTGAGCAGACAGAGGTTTGTAGCAAGAGGTTATGCCTCTAACATCATTGACAGTGCGATTAACAGAACCAAAAACCTGTCTAGAAAAGAGGTGCTGAAAAGCAAACCTAATCAGGTAGAAGAGTGCTCAGGGAACACTGAGTTGCAACCCAGGATCATATTAACCTACAATAGACAGCACAAGGCTCTCAGAAAGATCTTTTATCGGAATTGGAGCTTAGTACAGGGTGATCCTGTTCTGGGTAGGTTCCTACCTTCAAAGCCAGTATTAACTTTTAGAAAATCAAGGTCGATGTGCAACAGTCTGGTGAGGAATAGTCCGGAAATACAAACGCCTACCAACTGGCTTGCAGCATGCAAAGGCTTTAGAAAATGTCCTAGCTGCAAAGCATGCAAAGTTGCATGCAATAAAACTCATTACAACAGCCCTTTCAAGTCTGAACCTATACTGATCAACAAAAGACTGACTTGTAAAACTGATTTTGCAGTATATGTGCTGGAGTGTCCTTGTGGGCTGAGATACATTGGCAGCACCAAACTGCCAGCCCACAAACGGATACTCCAGCACATCAGGGCAATTACCAATAAAGACCAGGCCTACCCAGTAGCTAGACATTTTGAGGAACGACATGAAAGCAACCCTGTGTACCTCCAATATTTTGTAATAGATACAGTTCCACCTCTTAAAAGGGGAGGAAACCGGGAGGCCAAATTGCGCCTCTTGGAAACAAGATATATATTGGAGCTTGATACTAAGACCCCATCAGGGGTGAATGCCAGTGAAGATTTTTACACTTGTCTATGATGAATTTTCTGAATTGTTATGCATAACACTCAGTTATTAGAATTAGTTGCATTTTATATGTAAATAGAATTTTTAAACTGCTAATAATGAATGGAATGTCTCCCCGCATAATCATGTTATTTTAGATACTTTTTCTCTATGCACTTTAATTTTGCACTATTACTTGCACTTAATTTTTGGTCGACAGGTGTATTTGGCAGTAAGTTTATTCAACCGAGATTAATGACATTTCCACGTGCCAAAGGTTTACCTCAGCCCACTTGGGCTTGATTGCGATTATTTATAACAGCAATGAGTGAGACATCAAGACACGTTTAATATCTACATTAACAAATACAATGGGGCTACATTCATGTTGGTGATCTATGCTCTTCAATGAGATATAGCAGGCATTTTTAGCTTTTTTACAACACTCTGGGCCTAATTCTGATGCGGGTTGGAAAGCTCCCCGACCGAATCGGTTTGGAAATGGTTTCCGACCCACTCGGATCGGGAGAGTCCGACCGACGGAGTACGATGCATCCGGATGCTTCCAGATACGATTTGGTTGGACTCCCATTGACTTCAATGGGAGCATATGTTCCTAACCGCATCATAATTGGGCCCTGGGTCGGGAAGACACGTTCCCGATCCGATTTGGAAGGAGCAAATGCCATTATGAGGCCTTCCTAACCGCATCAGAATCAAGCCCTAGGTGGTAATGCTTTCCTAACCGCATCAGAATCAGGCCCCAAGTATGGTATGTTTTAATAGATTTTAAATGCCGCTGGTATAAAATATTTTAAACCAACATAAATTTGTTTTAATATTTTGGCCCATATTTGCTTTTTTATATATTGTATATCAATTATGTTTTTGTATGCATCTATGTATTTATTGGATATATATTTATATTTATTATAATGCGTAACTTTGCACTCTAGTGAACCTCTTGCTGCTATTAATTCAGTAACTTTTTAGTTTCTATGCATTCTGCATTTGCACGTGAGCAAACTACTTCCTGCATCTGTCACTTTAAATGTTGATCATTACCTAAGTAACGCGTCATGTGATCAAGGCCCGTGTTGGGGTCGAAACGCGTAATGGCGGACATGCTGGGCACTCAATAAAGCACTACGATATTGCACTAAGAACCTTGGGTCCGCTCTTCGTCTTTTCTGTATGGAAGGGAGTAGCTGAGGAGCTGCTCGAGGCGAATCCTGTTTCGTATATATATATATATATATATATATATATATATATATATATATATATATATATATAATATATTCTGTGATATATATGTATATATATATATTACCTACTGGCGGTCGCCAGTAAGTATTTATAGTTAGGACCTGGTTTTCATAGGATAAGCATTTTTTGACTTGGCTATGTCTTTTTTTTTTAAACTTTATTTTTCAGTTATCCAGACAATACAACTGATCATCATAACAATAAACATCAGTTTCATGTGTTCAGCCTTATTACCATCAGGAATATTATATATTCATGTAGCATGCATCCAACAGTATAATATCTGTTATTATCCCAACCTCTATATACATGTAACGAGTTTGCGACTTTCATGGCACAGTACAGTTTATGACATGTATTGTAACTTGGACACGAACTTCATTTTCATTATTATGTTTGCGTTGCTTGCCCATACCGTTCCTTCCCATCGCTGTCTGTGGCCAATAGGTAGGACCTCAGTGGTTGCCAAATATCACGGGGCCTGGAGGTGGGTGGTTGTAGGGAGGCATAGAGCTCGCTGTTTGTATCGCAATATATCAGACTCTTAATCCATGTGTGTCTATCTGGGAGACGCCTACTACCCCAACGCACAAACAGTGCCCTCTTTGCCAGGAGCAGTGCTATGGCAACGTATCTACGCACAGATCTAGGGAGCTCTCCAACATAGCCCAGTAGCGATACCAGCGGGGATTGGTCGATGTGGCCCTGGATCATGGTGGATATTGTTTGGATTATGTTGCGCAAGTATGAGGCCACTTTGTGGCATGTCCATGTAAAATGTAGGAAATCTGCCATACGACCTTGACATTAAGGGCAATTACCCAAGCGGTTAGGGTCCAGCCTATGAAGCTTGGCCGGTGTGATGTATGCCCGTCGGATAAATTTAAAATGTACTAATTTGTGCAGATGGTTCATGGATATGAGCATTGTCTGTGTGCAGCAGCTGGTCCACACTCAGTCAGATATGGTATGTCCCAAGTCTTGTTCCCATGTTGCATGGATTTTGGCGTCTTGTGCAGGAATAAGCACTATCCTTGCATGATATAATGTGGAGATAAGATGGTCCCCTTCGGTATCCGTAATTAACTGCGTCTGTTATGTTATGTTATGTTATGTTATGTTATGTTACGTGGGTATTTATATAGCGCACGTACACCGGCAGGTCTCTTGGCGCTGGGGAGTCTGAGTGGGGAAGAGTTAGGCAGAGCAGCACCTAATTGTAGGCCAGGGTGAAGGTAAAGTCTCAGGTTCTAATGGGTAGGTCGGTATTTGGGCTTTAAGAGTTCTTTGTAACCGCTTCAGCACTAAGTGATCAATTAAGGGGGCATTTTGAAAGCGCAGGTCATCAGTGCGCAAAAATATATGCCCATCTGGGAAAATATCTCCGAAGGTGCTTAAGTAATATCTCGTTTGGGTACGTTGGACTGTTTCTTGGGTGATGGGTATCCAGGGATTGGCTGCTAGGGGAATCGCAGGTGAGTATAATATTTGTCCACCTAGTTTGCGTAGTAATCTCATCCAAGCCCAATTAGTGGTAGAGACTGATTGTTTGTCTTGTGGGTCATGCAGCAGGCCCGCTGGAAGTACAGCCTCCAGCCTCACCGGCAATGCTAGGTCTGCCTCAGGTTTGGCGTATGGCAGCAGCACATCTGGCTGGTACCAGTGTCTTGCAAAGCTGCACTGTGCCACCAAATAATATATGTGTAAGTTGGGTACTCCAAATCCTCCCCATTCATACGGAAGGGTCAGCGCGGACCAGCCAATGCGCAGCTGTTTGCCCCCCCATACGAGTCTAGTAAGAGTGGAACGGAGTGTATTAAAAAATGCATTGGTTAAGGGTATAGGGATATTATGATAGAGAAATACGAATTGAAGTAGTATTATCATATTAATAATTGCGATCCGGCCCGCCAGGGAGAGTGGGAGTTTAATCCAACGCTCTACTCGTGACGTTAGCTTGACCATTGCCGGTCTGTAATTGAGCCTCAATATTTGGTCTTTCTCGAGGTGTATATGTATTCCCAAATATTTTGTGGTATCCTTCCACATCAGAGGTGTATCACTGATTATCGGTTGTGTAGCGGCTGTGAGGGGGAACAGTTCTGACTTGCCCCAGTTTATATGGAGGCCTGATAAGGCCCCATACCTCGTAATTTCATGAAGTACCGGAGCTAGATTGTCGTTTGGGTGTCATATGTAAAGAATGATGTCATCTGCATACGCTGTGACTAATAGCGGCCCAGGCTTAAATTGTAGCCCTCTATGTAAATGCTTCATTTGCAGGTGTCGCATCAACCAGTCCAGAGCTATAATAAATAGCAACAGGGATAATGGGCAGCCCTTTCTGGTTTCCTGCGACAACTGGAAGGCTGTTGTGATCATACCGTTTAGTCGGATGTGTGCTGTTGGTCTTGTATATAATAATCGGATGAGCACGGCAAACCCAGCAGGGATCCCCAGTTTTTGTAGTGTGGCATGCAAAACCCCCACTCTAGCTGAGTCAAATGCCTTTACTGCATCCAATAGCACTGCCACCGCTGGAATTGAGGGGTCAATTCTGTTGTTTATGACAGCAAATAGGGAACGAGGTTCATAGCTGTGGATCTGTGCGGGATAAACCCCGACTGGGCAGGTGAGATTATTTGTTCCATAAGGAGCGAGAGGCGGGTGGCAAGCACTTTCGCTAAGATCTTGTTATCCATATTTAAAAATGACAAGGGCCGATATGAGCTGCATTCCTCCAGGTCTTTCCCAGGCTTAAGCAGTAAAATAATAACTGCTTCCTAGAGTGTGGGAGGGAGCTCGTCCACTTCCATAGCTTCACTATATACCTCTAAGAGGTGAGGTGCTAGGAGACTTTTGTAAGTTTTGTAAAATGAACCTGTAAAGCCGTCAAGCCCAGGCGCCTTATTACCATCAATAGAATTAATGGCCTGTTGGATCTCCTCCACTGTAAAAGATTTTGCTAGGAATTGTTGTTGTGCTTTGGAGAGCCACACCATTGCGATCTCTTCCAAGTATTGCGTGCAGTATTGGGCATTTGGGGAGAGCCTGGTGGTGTATAGTTCAGTGCCATAAGAAAGGATAGTGTTTGTATGCCAGTGGTGTCAGAGGCCAGCGTGCCATCTTGCCGTTTAATCACTGAAATGTACGTTGCACCACATGGGGGTTTCAATAGGTTAGCCAATGTTCTCCCGGGCCTTTCCCCTTCCCCATAGCGTCAAGCCGTAGCGTATTTTCCCAGATGTTGTGCCTCTCTTGCAGCTGCCTCATTAAATTCCTCTAGCAATTTGGCATGATTTGAAAGATAGTGTGGGGTCTGGCTCTTGCGCTGCGCCTGTTCCAGCTCTTTAAGTTCACGTTCTATACGGGTTAGGGTGTTACGTAGATCTCGCAGTATGCCCGCGTGCTTTGATATGCAGATTCCTCTAGCATATGCCTTAAAAGCTTCCCACAATGTCGCCCATGTGCCCACTGACCCTTTATTAAACTCAAAGTGTTCCTCTATAGCAGTGTGCAGCTCAGCTCAGTACACTTCATCAGTTAAGGCCATGTTAGGGAACCGCCATACTCTCTCAAACCTCTCCACTCTGGGAACTCGCAACTTAAGTGTTACCGGGGAGTGGTACGACAGTGTACATGGTAGGTGCATTATGGAGGTCTCCCATGGAGAAAGGCCTGGGGTGAGTAACCAATAATCAAGCCAGGTCCAAGTATCATACTGGGTCAAGTGATGTGTGTAGTCTCGTTTTGTGGGATGCCACTGGCACCACATATCCGTCAGGGGTAGCGCGTTGCATAGTTCTAGCAGAGCTTTTCTCTTGTGCGGTATCGTGTAGGGGGTTTTGGCAGTACTATCTAAGTCTGGACTAAGCAACATATTAAGGCCCCCCAATACCTATATAGTCTGTGTCTAGGTGTTCCATTGAGGTCTGTAAGTGCTTGTAGATTTCTGGGCTATCCGTGTTAGGAGAGTACACATTTACGAGTGTGATCCGGTGTCCCAGCAGGTGCCCTGTAACTATTAGGTACCTCCCTTCCAGATCTACCTGTTGGCTTAGTGTGTGAAAGGGTACACGTTTATGAATCAGTATTGCGACCCCTCTGGCACAGGAGCTATAGTTTGAAAAATAAACGGTGCTGGCCCCACCCCGCAGTGAATGAATTGGAGGATTTGGGGGGCAGATGGGTCTCCTGGAGAAAAGCAATGTCCACCTGGTGTCATTGTAAGTACCGTAGGACCTGCTTGCCTTTGCGCTGATTGTTAAGATCACGTATATTCCAAGTCGCTAGTGTAATATCTGCCAATCGGTTTATGTTAATGTGTTTTGCCATCATGCTGCACATGTAGGCGTAGGTATGACTGAGGCCAAAATGTGTATTCGCAGAACTGAGCTGTAATGTCAACAAGTCCCAACAGGGGACAGCTCTCCCATCCCATCCCACCACCCCCACCCATCCCCAGATTTCGTGTTCTGAAGACAACCCATCCCAAGGGGAATCAGTATAAATATTACGTTCCTTAAAACCAGTTGAACAACCCCAGTTAAACAAACTGTTTTTGTACTCGCAGATGGGGGTGGCAACGCGCCGCCCGTTTCCCCAGATATGTTCGGATGAGTATTTAAATCCTGGTTCACCACAAGTGGCGACACAGATGAAAGGTTAGTATGTGATCCCACAGTTAGTATAGTTTTCAGTTCTCTGTTCACAGAGTTCGGTCAGGTAGTGCCTGAGGTGTGCCATGCACTAGGGCGCTTTCTCTATAACTGATATTGCATCCGCCAGTGTGGTTGAGTCCAAGGGGTCGATATTCTCTTGGACATTCATATTGCGATACGCCGAGTAGCGCGACAGAAATCTTGTGCAGCAGGGGGTGTGTCGAATATGCGTGGCTTACTCTCCACATCAACACGGAGGCACACCGGGTGGATCATGCCATAGCGCAGGCCCATGTTTCGAAGCGTGGCTTTCACCCCCACAAATTTATTTCTGGCCTCCTGCACCATCGCCGTGAAATCTGGAAAGATTCTTAACATTGCTCCCTGCCAGTGGAGCAGAGCCTTCTCGTGTGCCAGTCACAGGATTTTGTCTCGGTCTCTGAAATTGAGTAATAGGGCAATCAGAGGTCTAGGGGGACAACCAGGATTGGGCCGTGCCCCCAGTGAGCGGTGTGCACGCTCTACTACAAATGTGACAGTGAAGGGGTCCCTGCTGAAGAGGTCAACCAGGAGGCCCTCTACGAACTGGTCCATCCTACCCGTATTCGTTCTTTCTGCCAGGCCAAGAATGCGAATGTTGTTGCGTCTACCCCTTGCTTCTAAGTCCTTGTTCTTCAGGGCCATGGATTTCATAATCTTTTCTAACAGTTCTATTTCCTTAGTGGTCTGCCCTGCTCCAGCCTCCAAATCTGATATTCTGCCCTCTGCAGCATCCAGTCTTTGTTCATGTCGATCTATGCATTCACCCATAGCGTCCAGCTGTCTAACTAGGATGTCAAAACGGCCCTCCATCGCTCTAAAGCCAGCACACAGTTCATGCATGAGGGCATCTTGGCCAGCCGGTTGCCGGGCCGCAGTGTCTGTTTCCCCTTCCGCCATTTCAGCTCCTTGTTTCACCGATGAGGTATTTGTTTTATCAAAAGTGAGGCGGCGCTGCTTCCGATCGCCCGCACCATAGTCCGGGCCCAGTTACACCATGTAAGGGGGGGCACGTGGGGGGTCTCAAAAAACCACCACTGCCCCCCTTTGGACGTCTCCGGCCGCTTTTCCCACAGGGGGGTCACACGTTCCCAGGAGTATCCTCCAGCCCAGCCTCCACCTCCAATGTGCTGGAGAATCACGCCTGTGGGGCCGTGCCTTTACAATTGCTCAGCCAATGTCCAGCAAGTTCTGCTCTTACAGTCCTCCAGGAAAGGGGTGCCCACACCCCCCCTCCGTATTCCTGATGGTGACGGGGGATGGGGTAGGGGGGATGGAGGGAGTAGGAGCGGGTGTGTCCTCACCCGGATGCCTGGTCTGTGTTGCAGCAGCAGGACAGGAGCACGGGTGCCCAGCGCAAGGTGTCAGCAGGCAGGCGGCCCACTGCAGCATCCACAGCCATCTCCCCAGGCTCATCTGCGGTCCCTGTCACTGCAGGGCCTCCGGGGGGCGGGCCGCGCTTACCTGCCAAACCAGCAATATCGGGCTCCCATCGCACTAGCACTGTCTCCCAGCACCATAAGCGGCTGCACGTATTTCCTCAGTGGAGCTTCTGTCCCACCTAAGCAGGCAGGTCGCAGGCCGCAATGCCAATTCCTGCCCCGTGCACACCTGCGCTGGGGGGAGGAGGCAACAGCATCTGATCCAGTCCCTCGGGCTCAGGACCGCATCATGCCGCTGATCTCACAGGCAGCGGCGCACCTCCACCTCAGGTCACAGTGCTGCCCCACAGGCCCAATGTCGTCGCAACAGAGCACCGGCTCCTCCGTGGTACCTCTTCTCAGTCCCAGAGGTGCAGCGTGCCTCCGAGTGCGGAACCCGACCAAATTCCGCTAGTGTGGGTGATTGGATGCCCAGGATTTATCAGGAGTTCTGGGGATGTCGGTGGAGCTTCAGGCTTACACGGCCATCTTGGTCGGCAGCTTGGCCACACCCCGACTTGGCTATATCTTTGGCGTCATTTGACCAATCTGCAAGAAATTTTGCCAAAAAAGTGTCACGGTGGGTACTATTAATTGTGAAAGTTTGGGGGTGATTCGTGCAGTGGGGACCAAGAATTTGGGGCGCGAAATAAGGTTGAGTTTGTAATGTTAATTCCCTTAGGAACCTTTAGCCACCTCTACAGCCCGAACCGACTTACACCAAATTTGGCAGGGAGGCAGATGTTGGTTCAAGGAAGTGCCTTTTGGTGTAAATCCGTTCAGTAGTTTTTGAGAAATGTAAGTTTAAAATTATGGTGATATCTCTGGCCACGGATATTTTGCGAAGGTTTCACGATGAATCGCAAATGCACACGCCAATGGGAATGCTCTGGTTGGCTGATCGCAACCTGAATAGAAAGTTGTGGGTGCCATTTTATCTATCGGGAATGGTTCCCGGAGCTGAAAATGTGTGTGAAAGCCCACATAAGGGGTCATGGTGGAGATACTCTGACCCCATGGTTGAGAAATGGAGGTGTTAGTGACACAAGTTATGTGTCCAAAATTGATTTTTTTAATCGTGCGCGATATTTGCAACGACGCCGCAACTGCCAGTGCGGGCCCCGTGTACCATCGCAGGGACATCGCGACTATCGATGTCGTCGCGAATATTGGTGAATCATTAATGCGCATTCTTAGAGATATTGAGATTCTGATAAATGTTTTTATAGAGTTATTTATATAGTGAGTTATCGACTGTGATGGTTAGAATTAATTATATAGTTATAATTTTTGAATGTGGTGGTGGCTATTGAAATTCTGCTTTTGCGACATACCCACGGGGATCACGATGAGTGATGTCATCGCGATCTCCGGAGTCACTGCGAAAGCGGAAAATAGGTTTTTGAGATGGTTGTGCTAGAAATACACTAGAAAAACTTGAGTTTGAAGTGTACAGTAATAAACCTCTAGTGTGTAGAATACTGTAATGTCTGTCATATATGTGTTTTCACTTTATGGGAAAGGCGCGTTCGTCGCGGTTAACGACGTCATTGTGATGTCCCGAATAACAGTGAAAACGAAAAATAGGTCTGAAAGATGGTTTTTAAAGAAACTTAGTACAAAACTATGAGTTTAAACATGCTTGGAAAGAAGTATGTATACAGAAATGTGTGTAGGGCAATGTTCAGAAGGTTTTTTTTTCCATAATATCTTTCGATGTGTTGGTGGCCATTGAATGCCTGCTTTTTTTTCCCTTTTCGTGACGTGTCTGTGGGGATTGCAACATCATTGCGAAGATCCCCAAAAATTAAAGAGAAAAAAAAACCTTTAGAAAAACACTTCACCATATTTTGGGTACTAGGCTGGCTCTGACAAGAGCTGTTGTGTTGGTTGTATCCATATGGCTGCTACTCATAAGACCGGATGCAGAGTTTCAGGTTACTTAGAAACACCCTGTTGTCTTCATCTGCAAAGTGCACTCCATCATTTCTATAAATTCCATGCTTGTCAAAACGCAGGTTGTTGTTATAGATCCAGCCCATGCGATGACCCCTGAGGAATGCAGAAACAGTTTTATTAACATGTTTCCTGGCTTGGTCAATCTGTGGACAGAATTCATTTGACCACTTTAATTTCTGTCTTTGGCATATATTAGAGTACACCATGACAGTGAGAGTGAAAAGCGACATCAGTTCTGCAAAGGTTTCTTTCATTAGTATTTCCAGCCATACCCCAGTCAATGTGCCTAGGTCATTGCCACCACAGTGCACAATCATGAGGTGAGGAGCTTGGGAATCCACAATGGATTTAACCAAAGCCAGCAACTGATGAAACTTTAACCCCTTCGCTGCTAGGCCTTTTCCCCCCTGTGCTAAGCCTTTTTTTGGCTATTTGGGGTAGTGCGCGCTTAGGCCCCTGTAACTTTTTGACCACATAAGGTATCCACGCCAAATTTGCGTCCTTCTTTTCTAACATCATGGGGATTGTAAAGGTACCCAGGGTTTGTGGATTCCCCTGGAGGGGACCCAGAAATTAGCCAAAATACAGCAAACTTTTGTTTTTTTGGGGAAAAATGCGAAAAAGGGCTACGGATGAAAGCGTCTTGTTTTTCCCTGCAAATGGCATCAAAAAGGGGTTGTGGTGCTGAAATCACCATCTTCCCAGCTTTCAGGGACAAGCAGACTTTTGTCAGAAAACCAACTTTTTTTACACAGTTTTGGCATTTTTCTGGGACATAGCCTATTTTTGCTATTTTTTGTGCTTTCAACCTCTTTCCAGTTAATGGTAGAAATGGGTATGAAAACAATAATGGATCCTAGAAAGCCATACATTTCTGAAAAGTAGACAAAATTCTGAATTCAGCAAGGGGTCATTTGTGTAGATCCTTAAAGTTTTCCTTATAGAAACTAACAGTTAAATGAAGGAAAAATTGAAAATTAGTTGAAAAAAACAGCCATTTGTGTCAACGTTTTCACCTGTAACTTCTTCTAATTATGACAGCTATTTGAAAGCAATATACCGTTATATCCGCTGGACCTTTCTGGTTGTGGGGCTATATAGGACTTGTAGGTTCACCAAGAACCCGACGAACCCAGAGCCAATAACTGAGCAGCATCTTGCAATGGTTTTTTATTATGTACCGGGTATATAGCAATTATTTTGGGAAAATGTATACATGGAAAAATTGTTATGAAAGACACCTATGTATTTCTGAAATGGGAACAAAATGTAGATTTTAGAAACAGTAGATATTTGCACATTTCCAAAATTGGGAGTACCCATACTAGCATGAGAATTATAGGTCATTTTTCAAAATGACTTATTTTTTACACATTGTTTTTCATTTGGAAGGCAGAAATGCATCGAAAGTCAATAGGTAATAACAGTTGCTCTACAATTCTGTGTTACCCTAAGTCTCCCGATAAAAATGGTGCCTCACTTGTGTGGGTAGGCCTTGTGCCCACAACAGGAAATGGCTCAAAATGCAACGTGGACGTACCACATTTTCACAATGAAAAATTACCCTTTTTTTGCAAAGTGCCTAGCTGTAGTTTTTGAACCCTAGCTCAGCCGGCACCTAGGGAAACCTAGCAAACCTATACATTTTTGAAAACTAGACACCCAGGGGAATTCAGGATGGGGTGACTTGACTGGCTCTCACCAGGTTCTGTTACCCAGAATCCCTTGCAAACCAAACAAATTGGCAAAAAAAACACATTTTCCTCACTTTTCTGTGGTGGAAAGTTCTGGAATCTGCGAGGATCCACAAAATTCCATCCACCCCGCGTTCCCCAAGGTCTTTCCCAAAAAATGGTACCTCACTTGTGTGGGTAGGCCTAGTGCCCGCGACAGGAAGCAGCGCAAAACGCAACGTGGACACACCACATTTTCACAGTGAAAAATGACCCTTTTTTTGCAAAGTGCCTAGCTGTAGTTTTTGAACCCTAGCTCTGCCGGCACTTTGGGAAACCTAGCAAACCTATACATTTTTGAAAAGTAGACACCCAGGGAAATCCAGGATGGGGTGACTTGACTGGCTCTCACCAGGTTCTGTTACCCAGAATCCCTTGCAAACCTAAACAATTGGCAAAAAAAACAAATTTTCCTCACTTTTGTGTGGTAGAAAGTTCTGGAATCTGCGTGGATCCACAAAATTCCACCCACCCCGCGTTCCCCAAGGTCTTCCAAAAACAATGGTACCTCACTTGTGTGGGTAGGCCTAGTGCCCGCGACAGGAAGCAGCGCAAAACGCAACGTGGACGCACCACATTTTCACAGTGAAAAATGACCCTTTTTTTGCAAAGTGCCTAGCTGTAGTTTTTGGACCCTAGCTCTGCCGGCACTTTGGGAAACCTATCAAACCTATACATTTTTGAAAAGTAGACACCCAGGGGAATCCAGGATGGGGTGACTTGACTGGCTCTCACCAGGTTCTGTTACCCAGAATCCCTTGCAAACCTAAAATATTGGCAAAAAAAACACATTTTCCTCACTTTTCTGTGGTGGAAAGTTCTGGAATCTACGTGGATCCACAAAATTCCACCAACCCAGCGTTCCCCAAGGTCTTCCCAAAAAAATGGTACCTCACTTGTGTGGGTAGGCCTAGTGCCCGCGACAGGAAGCAGCGAAAAACGCAACGTGGACACACCACATTTTCACAGTGAAAAATGACCCTTTTTTTGCAAAGTGCTAGCTGTCGTTTTTGAACCCTAGCTCTGCCGGCACTTTGGGAAACCTAGCAAACCTATACATTTTTGAAAAGTAGACACCCAGGGGAATCCAGGATGGGGTGACTTGACTGGCTCTCACCAGGTTCTGTTACCCAGAATCCCTTGCAAACCTAAAAAATTGGCAAAAAAAACACATTTTCCTCACTTTTCTGTGGTGGAAAATTCTGGAATCTGCGTGGATCCACAAAATTCCACCCACCCCGCGTTCCCCAAGGTCTTCCCCAAAAATGGTACCTCACTTGTGTGGGTAGGCCTAGTGCCCGCGACAGGAAGCAGCGCAAAACGCAACGTGGACACACCACATTTTCACAGTGAAAAATGACCCTTTTTTTGCAAAGTGCCTAGCTGTAGTTTTTGAACCCTAGCTCTGCTGGCACTTTGGGAAACCTAGCAAACCTATACATTTTTGAAAAGTATACACCCAGGGAAATCCAGGATGGGGTGACTTGACTGGCTCTCACCAGGTTCTGTTACCCAGAATCCCTTGCAAACCTAAAAAATTGGCAAAAAAAACAAATTTTCCTCACTTTTGTGTGGTAGAAAGTTCTGGAATCTGCGTGGATCCACAAAATTCCACCCACCCTGCGTTCCCCAAGGTCTTCCAAAAACAATGGTACCTCACTTGTGTGGGTAGGCCTAGTGCCCGCGACAGGAAGCAGCGCAAAACGCAACGTGGACGCACCACATTTTCACAGTGAAAAATTACCCTTTTTTTGCAAAGTGCCTAGCTGTAGTTTTTGAACCCTAGCTCTGCCGGCACTTTGGGAAACCTATCCAACCTATACATTTTTGAAAAGTAGACACCCAGGGGAATCCAGGATGGGGTGACTTGACTGGCTCTCACCAGGTTCTGTTACCCAGAATCCCTTGCAAACCTAAAAATTGGCAAAAAAACCACATTTTCCTCACTTTTCTGTGGTGGAAAGTTCTGGAATCTGCGTGGATCCACAAAATTCCACCCACCCCGCGTTCCCCAAGGTCTTCCCAAAAAAATGGTACCTCACTTGTGTGGGTAGGCCTAGTGCCCGCGACAGGAAGCAGCGCAAAACGCAACGTGGACGCACCACATTTTCACAGTGAAAGATAACCCTTTTTTTGCAAAGTGCCTAGCTGTAGTTTTTGAACCCTAGCTCTGCCGGCACTTAGGGAAACCTAGCAAACCTATATATTTTTGAAAAGTAGACACCCAGGGGAATCCAGGATGGGGTGACTTGACTGGTTCTCACCAGGTTCTGTTACCCAGAATCCCTTGCAAACCTTAAAAATTGGCAAAAAAAACACATTTTCCTCACTTTTCTGTGGTGGAAAGTTCTGGAATCTGCGTGGATCCACAAAATTCCACCCACCCCACGTTCCCCAAGGTCTTCCTAAAAAAATGGTACCTCACTTGTGTGGGTAGGCCTAGTGCCCGCGACAGGAAGCAGCGCAAAACGCAACGTGGACGCACCACATTTTCACAGAGAAAAATGACCCTTTTTGTGCAGAGTGTCTAGCTGTAGTTTTTGAACCCTAGCTCTGCCAGCACCTAGGGAAACCTACCAAACCCACACATTTCTGAAAAGTAGACACCCGGGGGATTCCAGGGAGGTATGGCTTGCGTGGATCCCCCAACGTTTTCTTACCCAGA
The DNA here is from genome assembly GCA_963921515.1 of Calotriton arnoldi. Taxonomy (NCBI): domain Eukaryota; kingdom Metazoa; phylum Chordata; class Amphibia; order Caudata; family Salamandridae; genus Calotriton; species Calotriton arnoldi. The sequence continues at coordinate 2,500,656 of CAWUFW010001810.1, read as the reverse complement.
ATCCCCTGCAAACCTGACATTTTGCTGAAAAAATCCCTTTTTTCACACATTTTTGTGTGGTAAAGTTGTGGCATCACCGGGCTGACACAAATTTCCTACCACCCAGCGTCCCCCAGGTCTCCCAATAAAAATGGTGCCTCACTCGGGTGGGAGGCCCAAGTACCGCGACAGGCAAGGGCCCACAACGTATTGAGGCGACCTCAAAATGGCCTATCACAAAACGACCTGGTTTTGCAAGGGGGTCCCATGACGTTTTGGCCCAGGGCTCGGCGGCCACCTAGGGAAACCTACCAAACCCACACATTTCTGAAAAGTAGACACCCGGGGGATTCCAGGGAGGTATGGCTTGCGTGGATCCCCCAACGTTTTCTTACCCAGAATCCCCTGCAAACCTGACATTTTGCTGAAAGAATCCCTTTTTTCACACATTTTTGTGTGGTAAAGTTGTGGCATCACCGGGCTGACACAAATTTTCTACCACCCAGCGTCCCCCCAGGTCTCCCGATAAAAATGGTGCCTCACTCGGGTGGGAGGCCCAAGTACCCGCGACAGGCAAGGGCCCACAACGTATTGAGGCGACCTCAAAATGGCCTATCACAAAACGACCTGGTTTTGCAAGGGGGGTCCCATGACGTTTTGGCCCGGGGCTCGGCGGCCACCTAGGGAAACCTACCAAACCCACACATTTCTGAAAAGTAGACACCCGGGGGATTCCAGGGAGGTATGGCTTGCGTGGATCCCCCAACGTTTTCTTACCCAGAATCCCCTGCAAACCTGACATTTTGCTGAAAAATTCCTTTTTTCACACATTTTTGTGTGGTAAAGTTGTGGCATCACCGGGCTGACACAAATTTCCTACCACCCAGCGTCCCCCCAGGTCTCCCGATAAAAATGGTGCCTCACTCGGGCGGGAGGCCCAAGTACCCGCGACAGGCAAGGGCCCACAACGTATTGAGGCGACCTCAAAATGGCCTATCACAAAACGACCTGGTTTTGCAAGGGGGTCCCATGACGTTTTGGCCCGGGGCTCGGCGGCCACCTAGGGAAACCTACCAAACCCACACATTTCTGAAGAGTAGACACCCGGGGATTCCAGGGAGGTATGGCTTGCGTGGATCCCCAACGTTTTCTTACCCAGAATCCCCTGCAAACCTGACATTTTGCTGAAAAATCCCTTTTTCACACATTTTTGTGTGGTAAAGTTGTGGCATCACCGGGCTGACACACATTTCTTACCACCCAGCGTTCCCCCAGGTCTCCCGATAAAAATGGTGCCTCACTCGGGTGGGAGGCCCAAGTACCCGTGACAGGCAAGGTCCCACAACATTTTGTGATAGGCAATTTTGAGGTCGCCTCAATACGTTGTGGGCCCTTGCCTGTCGCGGGTACTTGGGCCTCCCACCGAGTGAGGCACCATTTTTATCGGGAGACCTGGGGAACGCTAGGTGGTAGGAAATTTGTGTCAGCAAGGTGATGCCACAACTTTACCACACAAAATGTGTGAAAAAGGGATTTTTCAGCAAAATGTCAGGTTTGCAGGGATTCTGGGTAAGAAAACGTTGGAGATCCACGCAAGCTTTACCTCCTGGAATCCCGAGTGTCTACTTTTCAGAAATGTGTGGGTTTGGTAGGTTTCCCTAGGTGGCCGCCGAGCCCCGGGCCAAAACCAGGTCATTTTGAGATAATGTGTTGTTTATTTCTGCAGCGTGAAAATTTTGCTACAATATTGCAAGGAAAATGTGACAGACATTTTGAGGTTTGCAGGACATTGTGGGTACCATAACTTGTTGGGATCCACAAGAGAGATATCACCATGTACTCCCATGGGTGTTTCGTTTACGACAATATCTACAGTTGGTAGGTTATTCTTAGACGGAATGTACACCTTGGCAGACAGACTAAAAAGACAAAGATTACTGCACAGCCATCTATTCCTCAAACACACACACATACTGGTTGGATTTGGCACGAGGGCAAGTGATGGTTATATACAATTTTATTAACAAGAGATTTCACAAAAATGAAATGCACTGTCAATAATTGAAAGGACAAAAATCTGAATCAGTGACTCGCAGCTCGTGAGCTGTAAAGCCACGTCAAGGCCCCAACCGCTTTACAGGCCATTCACACACCTTTCATACGTGATACACACAAGACCATTCACACCACCAGGCACGAAACAAACACATTACAACATTCCCAAAAAGGGACAAGGTACACCCTGCTTGAGAAAGACAAAAAAAAAATATTACTGCACAGCCATCTAATCCTCAAGCACACACACATACTGGTTGGATTTGGCACGAGGGTGAGTGATCGTTCAGTATATACAATTGTATTAACAAGTGATTTCACAAAAATGAAATGCACTGTTAATAATTGAAAGGACGAGAAACTGAACCATTGACTCACAGCTCGTGAGCTGTAAAGCCACGACAAGGCACCAACCTCTTTACAGGCCATTCATACACCTTTCATACGTGTGACACATACAAAACCATTCACACCACCAGCCGCGGGCCCATCACATTACAACACTGACACCAGCAGACAGCGCCATTCAAGGGCCCATCACTTTCAAACGCCCACATTCCTAACACAGCAACCACACAAGCTGATGGATTGCGTGGAGTGTCGCTCGGCTAGCAGTGTGTGTAGTGACCAGCAGCAAGTCACTACTCACACACCGCCAGCCGAGCGCCAGTCCACGCACACCGCCAGCCAAGCGCCACTCCACGCACACCGCCAGCCAAGCGCCACTCCATGCACACCGCCAGCCAAGCGCCACTCCACGCACACCGCCAGCCTAGCGCCACTCCACGCACACCGCCAGCCAAGCGCCACTCCATGCACACTGCCAGCCAAGAGCCACTCCACGCACACTGCCAGCCAAGCGCCACTCCACGCACACCGCCAGCCAAGCGCCACTCCACGCACACCGCCAGCCAAGCGCCACTCCACGCACACCGCCAGCCAAGCGCCACTCCACGCACACCGCCAGCCAAGAGCCACTCCACACACACCGCCAGCCAAGCCCCACTCCACGCACACCGCCAGCCAAGCACCAGCCTACACACACCACCATCACATTTAGGATTTTTTTATACAAAAAAGAAAACACAAACAAATTGCAAATAGATACAAATCTACTAACACAAAATCAGAAACTAAATACATTGCACTAATGCCAACCTTGAAACAGAACAACAATTCTTAAACATTACAGACCAGGCAGTTCACTTTACCACTCATGGTTGCTCCCAATAATTCTTTTGCTTGTGGTACGCTCTATAACAAGCAGGCACACACAGCCCAGGGTTAGAAGGACACTCAGGGCAGTACATACGAGTCTCCTTCCGCGTACCTCTTCGCCAACAGACTCTACATCTCCTAGTGGGAAAGTCTTTTGAGGGTGTAGGAGGAATGTGATCAGGAAAGTGGCGATCTTTCAATCGAGCCACATCCTCCACCACTCCAACTCTAGGAACACTTGCCTGTTCCACAACAACAAGGCTGCCTATGACAGACTGCTGAAACTGAACAAAAGTCAACTTTGACGCAGGAGAACACTCCTTGAACACAACAAAAGCATTGAAAGTTGCTAAATTGAAGAGATGGATGGCCAACTTCTTATACCAAATGTAAGCCTTACGAATAGCAGTGTAAGGTTCCAACCTCTGATCTACTCTATCAACACCACCCATGTGCTTATTGTAGTCTAAAATGCACACAGGTTTGCGCACTTCAGCAATTTGACCCCAAACAGCCACAAGTGAAGTACTCTCATCATGGATGGTAGTCAGCATGTACACATACCTCTTGTCCACAAATTTCACAGCTAGTAGTTCATCACTACGCAAGGAACTGCACTGTCCCCTCTGAAGTTTTTTGCAAACAAGCTCTTTTGGATAACCTTTACGGGTAGAGCGGATTGTGCCACAAGCAAAAGTGTCCACTTTGAACAATTCCTTAAACAATTGCACAGCAGTGTAGAAGTTATCAAGGTACAAATGGTGTCCTCTGTTAAACAGTCCTCTAGCAAGATCCCACACAATTTTCTCTGAAACTCCAAAAGTGGACGGACAACCAGGGGGGTCAATAGTGGAATCCCTACCAGTGTACACACGCAAATTAAAAACATATCCTGTCCTACTCTCAGACAACATATACAGCTTAATTCCATAGCGTGCCCTCTTGCTAGGAATGTACTGCCTAAAAACCAAACGGCCCTTGAACAGGACCAAAGACTCATCAATAGATATTTCTTTCCCTGGAGTATAGATCTCTGAAAATCGATCTACAAAGTGATCAAGAACAGGCCGAATCTTAAAAAGACGGTCACATTCAGGGTGATCTCGTGGCAACGCCAAACCATTATCAACAAAATGCAGCATCCGAAGCAAAAGTAAATACCGATCACGAGTCATAACTGCAGGAAATATGGCCGTTGCCATCAAGGGACTGGTAGACCAATATGAACCCATGGACGGCTTCCTTATCAAACCCATCAAAAAAGTCAAACCCAAAAACTTCTTCATCTCTTCCAGATTTGTGGGACTCCACCGGGTAGCTCTAGAATGGGGCCTAAGTCTGGCACTGTTGTCCCTCAAAAACTGTTCAGCATACAAATTAGTCTGCTCAACAATCTCACCCAAAAATACATCATCCATAAACAACTGAAAATACTGTATAGGCAAATAATGTTCACAATCCACTCTACACCCTGCATAACCACTAAAGGCAGGCAACACCGGCTGCACCATGTTTGGATCAACCCAGAGTCCAGCACTTCCAGTAGGAAGCCTAGCAGCCCCAGGCTGCAATCCAGATGCCTCTTGCACCATCGGCACAGTAGTATCCTCCTCTAAAACAGGCACTTCATCTGCACTGAGAGTACCTTCATCATCCGATGATTCCATGTGGAGAGAAAACTCACTGCCTGAATCTTCCCCTCCCTCCTCTCCCTCAGACGCACTGTCAGTCTCATAATCCTGCTCAGAGGAATATTCAAGAAGCAAACCAACCACCTGCTGAGCAGTCATTCTACGGCTAGCCATAATGCTTACTAATAAAGGTTACTTGTCAAACAAGTCAACAACAACAAACCCTTTGTAAAAAAAGAAATAAACAAAATGTAGCTTTATCACAAAGACCTATATACTCCAACACTATACCACTCACGTGACAGAAGCAGCTAGACTCACCACCACCTACTCTGCACAGACACAGTAAGGGTCAACAATATCCCACTAAAAAAGAAGGAAAAACAAATTACACATAAGACAATGCAAAACATCGCAAAGAATTTCATGCTCTGAACACTAACAAATATGCTGCCATTATGACACCACTTACAAAAAAATTCATTCATGCATGACAATAATACTCATTTGGAGTACACACAACAAAAATATTTTTCTTACCAAATAAATGCAATTACGCAAAACTGCAGAACAACCACTGCCGAAACCGCAAACAGGAATCAAAAGCTTTACACTAGAATAAAAAGGAGAAAAAAACCATTACAATCACATATGCAAATAATGCACCAGTCCACACACAATCCACCAGCCAAGCTAAGGGGTAGGTGGGCCAAATTGTATAAATAAAATATTCACCCCCGTAAAGGGGAGCAACCCTTGCCCTTTTGGCCACTCCCCAACACAAAAATTAAAAAAACCCTGGTGTCTAGTGGCTTCTGCCCTCCTTGGGGGCAGATGGGCCTAAAAACATACTGCTATTCTGCCACCCAAGGGGTCACTCTCCACAAATAAATGCCTGGTGGACTAGTGGGAAGATACCTTTATCTTCCGGACACGATCTCTCACTACTCAACTCTACTCTCAACTCTATTCACAACTGGATGTTAGCTCACCAACTCATTCTGAATCCCGCCAAAACTGAATTCCTCCTCCTCTCTACCTCTCTCTCACCTCCTCCTGTTCAATCTTGGATGGATCAGCTGAACCTACTCAACAACAAACCTCATTGTCGACAGCGCTAAATCCCTAGGTGTCATTCTTGACAAAAGACTCAACCTAATCTCCCACATCAACTCTATTGCTAAGAACGCACGTTACCAGTTGCGCCTTCTATGGGGGATCCGTCGGTTCTTCCCGGAGAAAGACTTAAAAACCTTGGTACAATCTCTGGTTCTCTCAAGACTGGATTATTGCAATTCTCTTCTGACGGGCCTACCCAAATCCCACCTCTCCCCTCTCAAATCCATCCTCCATTCAGCAGCTCGCTTCATTTCAGGGTCTAAACGAAGCGACCACGTCACTCCTATCCTGTCCTCTCTTCGATGGCTTCCGATCGAGGCAAGATCTATTTACAAAACTGCCTGCATCACACACAAAGCCTTACACACGTCCTCCCCTCGTTACCTGGCGAATAAATTGAAATTGTCCGGTGGCTCTCGCCCTTCTCGCAATGCAGAAAAGCTTCTGCTTGAGCCCCCCGTCTTCAAAAGGGAAAGATCGATGGCGCAATCCTTCTCAGGCAATGCGGTGAGAATCTGGAACTCGCTTCCCCCATTGCTCCGTGCCACCTCCTCTACCCGGATCTTCAAAGCTGACCTCAAATCTCTTCTCTTCCAAAGACACTTTCAGAACTAATACTTTCACTCTCAGCCCCCTCTAGGAAGTTCGCTCTTCATTGTAAATTTGTACTTTTTCCTGTACATTCCTCACCCTTGCGTGCTGTGCTGGATTTGTGTACCCTTCATTTTAAGTCTCCTGTTTAATTCACGACCGCTCTACTCCCTCAAGGAAGTACTTCCAATATAGGAAATTCTGTACTCCATGCCTATAGAAGTGCCTTCCCAGTGTGTTCTGAGTGACTGCCACTTATTGCAGTATTATACCTCTATTTGTATTTTGTATCTCATGTATCATGCACAATTGTCACTTTTTCCTCATGTAATGTAACGCTTGCTTTTGTATTATGCTCAGTTGTAACCTTCTCCTCATGTAATGTTACTGTTCCTATTGTGAAGCGCTCTGACACCTTCGGGTAAAGCCCTGCGCTATATAAAAAAACTGCCCCCTCAGGGGGCAGAGCACCAAAAACATATGGCCCCCAAAAGGGGAGCGACCCTTGCCCAAGGGGCCGCTCCCAAAACAGTATTTTCATTTTTTTTTTTAATTCCCTGGTGTCTAGTGGGCATTCCTGCTGCACGATCGCATGATCGTGCAGCAGGAATGCACAAAAGAGGCATCGAGGGAAAGGAAAGGGTTTTCCTTTCCCTCAAAGCCTCTTCTGTTTGAAATCCCCCCTCCCCGGAGCCAAAACTAACCTTATTCCCCGACGTGCTGGAAGCAAATGGCTTCCAGCGCGTCGGGGAACAAAGGAAACCCCCAATGACGTCAGCGCGCCTCGCGCGCTGACGTCATTGAGGGAGGAGGGAGGAGGGAGGCGGGGAGGCAGGGAAGCCCTTCCCCTGCCTTCCCCAAAAAACGACGATCGGATTCCCACGGGGGGAGCGCCAGCGCTTCCCCCGTGGGTGGTCTTATGACGAGCTGGACTCGTCATGAACACACGACCACTGTGTGCCATGACGAGTCCAGCTCGTCATAAGCATCGAAGGGGTTAACCCTCTCTGCCCAAACCAAGGAATCTGCACATTTGGCAAACCCAAGTCTCTGTCAATACCTCTCTTTTTTGCAGCCTCTTTAGCCCAATAGATGTTGCTGTGGCCAACAATCCATACTGTAAGCATTTTGAAGTGAAGGAGCAATAGTAGTCAGGAGAAGGCTGCAGCTGAATGAGGTAGTTTTCCAAAGGAAAAGCAGTTAAAATGGAGGTTTTTTACACAAAAAATATGTATGCATATTTCATTGGATGCTGTCAGCATGAAAGTGAATACAGTTAGGTAGTGTGTTGGATGGCTCAGAAAGAAGTCTTATTATTGGCTCTTGTTTAAAAAAAGAAATACAGACATGGAAATGCTTTTGAATCTGTGGAGTAAACCACACCTGTTGTATCTTATTTGAAAGCAGAATGTTCTTTCTAGAATGTGCTGTGAACTTTTGACCTACTGGTTCCACTGGGCTGCTAGCTACACTGAGCTAAGACTGTATTGCGGGGGAGGGTGTTAGAGAGACAGAACATTTTTTGGAAAAGTTGAGGAGTGATGACACAATGAATGTAATTGCAAGTTTTAATTTCCAACTCAGGACTATGTAATAAACTGTTGTGTAGTATTTAAATTTCAGAAAAATGAAGCTAGATATCGGTTTGAACTCCTGTTTTTTTTGCAAATATTCTGCGATGATCGTTACAAAAGAGAGAGAAAGGGCTAACAGATGCTAACCATTCACAAGTGGAGATGCAGTAGTCTAAAGTGAAAGACATGATTTCATTTGCTGCCTTTTTCATGATGATAGAGTGGAAAGTTGAAGAGGTTGCCATTTTAGACCTGCTTTGTATGAGAGTGGTGTACCATTCTTGTGCTTAGTTTTTACAAATCCAAACAGTGTCCAAACTATGCAGAAAGAGCTAAAACAACAATATAATCTACAAACCGAATTCAGTGGTATGTATATAACTTTGTAATAATTTAAAAAATGTACATTAGAAATGTGTATGGGAGTTTGATTAAAAGGAGTATCACAGTGATGAGAAAAAAATTTATGAGTTGAACTGTATCTATTAGAGGGTATGTGTTTAAGAGGTAAGTGGTGAATGTGTTGGGAAGTAAGAGTAAAATGAATTAGTTCTGGTTGAATATATTGTGTATTTTATTGAAAAATAACAGTATAGTTTTGTGGAAAGTTGCAATGAGGAACTAAGAATGCTTACATGTGTAAACATCATGTGCAGAATAGATACATCTGTCATTTGCATTCTGGGAGTTGTACCACTTTTAGTAACATTATTAAACAGGAAAAGTGTAGTGAGAAATAAAAGATGAGAACATGTTGTCTGCGTGTATATGAATTAGAAAGAAGTAATACTTGTTAGGTATATATTGGGAAGTGTTTGTCAATGTGGTTTTTAACTTATATGACCACTTTGCATATGCTTAGATGGTGAGATATAGTTTTTGTGCTTGCACATAGCTATATATACGGTGGGACTTTTGAGTTTGCTTAAAGATGCAGAGAGGTATATATTTTGGGAAAGATACATATAGGTGTACATCTATTAAGAAATCGCATATATGTTTACATGGTGATCTATGTTTAGTAAGGCTGAGGAAAATTTCATGTATATGGTGAGGGTTGTGTTTTTCTTTAAACATGCTTTGTTTAAAATTAAGAAGGATTAATAGTGCAGAATGCCTCCTGAGTTCTTGTGCTACCTTAATTTTGAGTGTAACTTTTGTTTGAGATATGCTGAATATATGTTTTAGAAGCAGAAGAAGTATTTGAGAAATGATGTAGGTATGCCATTCACAAAAGGTTTTGTGCTTTGAAAAATTTCAAAATGTTGTTTTCTGTTTTTGAAACTTACTGTTGTATGTGAAAAGCAATGTATGTTTCTAGAGGGCCATGTATGCAATTATCTATCAAGTTTGATACCCAGATTTCACTCACACATGGCTCAGAAAAAAGCATGTATACAGTAAAAGAGGTAGTTTGATACTGTCAGAAGGAGATAACCAATGATTCAGAGATCTAGTGACAATTGTTATGTATCTCAGTCACTCAGGCAGTATTCAGGCAGTCATGGAATCACCCAGCAACTACTCAGGCAGTCATCAAATCAGTGAATCACTATCCATGGAGAAATATACATGTACTCTTGCAATCTGGCAGGCAGAAATTATGTAGTTATTGAAGTATGCACGCACTATACATTCATCTAATCACCTAGGTACTATCTATTGACTTATGCAATTAACAAGGCTGTAACTATGCAATCATTATAACATTTGTGCAGATTCTATGCAGCACAGTTACAGCCTTATAAATTTAGTGTTAAGTTTAAAAAAGTGTAGAAGAAGGAGAGATGCAGTAAAACAGAAAGAACGAGTTGTGAGAGTAGTTGATAAGGCCTTTGCTTTGAAGAGGAAGCTTTTCATTTTGATTCTAAATAGAATGAAGACACTTGACAAAATAGTGTTTTGCATGAGGAGACAAAACCAGAAGAAAAATAGTAAATAGAAGCAACTGTTGTACAGTTTTTAGTGGACAATGGATACATACTTCTTGTACAGAGGCTTTTTTAATGAAGAAAGCTATCTCCAGGATAACAACTTAGTTCATGCTATTGATTAAAGAGGACAATGTTATCAAATGAAGAATGGTAGTCCTATAGCAAAAGAGGTGATGGTATCTAGAAATGTAGAAGAAGGTATTACAGAAGAGGTACGAGGAAGGCGTAGTCAGGGTACTGTATACAAATGGAATTGTAGTAGTGTTTCTAGTATTAGACAGGAATCCATTGATATATTAAGAAAATTCCTATGTATCTTTCCCAGGCAAAGTTTAAAACACAAAATAAGTTATACCATTCAACAATGCAAACTTTAGGTAGGAGACTGAACTATGTGAAAACTCCTGCTTTATGTTTAGGAGAAATAAGTAGACCACTTTTGCATGGTAGTGTGGCAGATGTAGAAAAGGTTTCTGGTGATGTGCAGTTTCGTTTCCTTGGTCCTGAGTAGGATTCTAGGGAAAATGAAGAGTTGTTAAGAGGAGAAGTTGCAGAACAAGACACATATATTACAGTTGATCATTTTAAAAGATTACAAAATTTAATAGAGTGTTCTGGTAAAAGCAGAGTATGTTTGTATATGTTGTTGATGCACTTACTAGAAGATTTAAACACAGACTGTTGACTTATATTTAAAAAGTGAAAAAGTAAATTATGATAACTGGTAAAAGTTAGCAGTGTATTTATTTGAAGAGGGATGGTTTGACTTGTGTATATGGCAAGTTATATGTAAGTAGTGTTACAATAAATTGAAAGGTAATAAAATGAACAACAGATAGATATTAGATGCCCATTTTGTAAGATAATAAAATGCCTGCTAATGTAGAAAAACTATGAATGTCAAAAATAAAAAAACACATCAACCTTTATTATTCTTTCCAGCATTGCAAAAGGCCGTTATGGACTGCTCTCCAGCACTAATGACAACTCCACAATCCATGCAGTATGATGCCATCGGGGAAAACTGTGGAGCCAAATCTTGAAGTCGGGATTGGACTTTTGAATGGAGACTCTGCTTCAGTGTTGTTGTGCTGCTATTGAAGTCGAGGGTCATTCAGCTTTGCATTGCCTTCTTGCTGCTCGCTTGAACTCCTCTTATGAAATGTGCAAAAAAGATAAAAGGGGGAAGAAACACCATGTATGATTTTTGGCAGCATTTTGAATACCTGTGAGCAGTGTGCTACAGGTATTCAAAATGCTGCCAAAAATCAATTTATAAGTGCTCAAAAACACTTATAACAACACTACAGTCCATGCAGTAAGTGGCCATTCTTGACAACTCTGGAGCCATATCTGTTGCAGTAGTCTGCACCTCAGAAGGGAGTTTCTGACCAGGAATTGTTGCTGCTGCCACTGAAGTAGATGATCCTCCAGCTTCACTCTGCTTTAGATGGTCCCACATGAATATTTTTGGTTCATCCCTCTAGAGAGGGTCTTGTCAGACATTGTGCATTGCACTAGTTTTGCAGCAGTTCTTGATTCCCCATAAGTTTGGGTAACAATGGAAAGTTTAAAGTTTGTTTGGAGGTTATGTTGTGTTCGGTTGTGTTTAGATGTTGAAAGTTATTTTTTGAGACTGTTGTAATAACCAATATGTTACTAAACGGCTATACTCAAACTTTGTGTAAAATATGTCTATATATCTGTTTTACACTTTTTCATTTGTATTTGTGACTACTGATGTCATTGCGACCTCCGGTGTTGCTGTGAAGAAAGGAAATGCATTTTTGATGTAGTTATTTCGACAAATGAGTACAAAGGGGAAAGTTATATTAGTATCTTACCAAATAGCTACACTAAAACTTTATCTCAAATATGTCTATATATGTGTTTTACACTTTGTCAAAAACACCCAGTATTCGCAGTCTGTCCTTGGCAATGGCACTCATAGAATCATACAGGCACTACCCGTGCAATCATCAAGTACGTCATTTCTGCATCACTCTGCAAACGTGCCTCCTAGCATAGTTCTAGTTGGGAGATGAAGTCCTATTGGCTATTGAGGGTATTTGGGGGTCAAGTATCCCTCTTGTTACCTCCAGCAAGTTATACACAGTCAGTTTGCTAAGAGGTGTTCTGAGGCCACGCCCCCTTTCTGCACCACTCTGCAAACACGTCTCCTGGCACACTACTGGTTGGGGAATAAAGTTGTCTTGGATACTAAAGGACCTTGTGGACCAAGAAGCTCTCCTGGTACTTTCTATAAGTCCTACTCAGCTGGATTTCTGAGAGCTGGTCAGAGGCCCTTACCCCTTTCCACAGCATTCTGCAAAGACCATTGCTACTTAAAAGACCATGGAAATTCACTGAAAAATCAAAGGTTGCAGTTAAGTTATAGTGAGGAATTAGCATTTAAAAACCCTCAGAAAATCGCTGAAAAAACCAAAGGTTACAGGGCTGTTATAGTTAGGGAATAGAATAAAAAAAACTTAGATATTCAATGAAAAAACCAAAGGTTGCAGGGACGTTATAGTTAGGCTGACATTTCACTCGTACAAAATCAGAGAAATTCAGCAGTTATGGCTAACTATAACTTGCTCCCCCCATGCACTGCTTATGACCTCACATATTACATCACTCATGACATGTCAGCCTAACTATAATGTCCCTGTAACCTTTGTTTTTTCAGTGAATATACATATATATATACATATATATATATATATATATATATATATATATATACACAGTCGCAGTAGGTAGTTATACTTAGGATGTAGTTTCCATAGGAAGAGCGTCTTTCATTTGCCAAAAACGTTGGCGTCGTTTGACGAACCTTCGCCAAATTGTCAAAACTAATTTGCCAGTCACTTTAGCTGCTGTTTTATAAATTTCGTGGTGATCCGTCAAGCGGGGGCCGAGAAAAAAAGAGGGTCGCAAAACGCTTTTTCTCCATGTTGATTTGCATAGGAAACTTTAGACACAGCCAGAACTGCTGAAAGGAATTACACCAAATTTGGCAGAAAGGTAGCTCTTGGTCCAGAATGTGCCCTATTTGTTAAGTGGTGTAAATCCATTCAGTAGGTGCTGAAATATTTTAAAATTTTTAAGATATACAACTTAGGCCACGGTGGATTTGCGACCCCTCCCGATCAAGTGCCCGAGATCTGATTGGCTGCCAACACTTTAAACCAGGAAGTGTTGGCAGCCATTTTGTGACTCAGTTGAACCAAGTCACAAGAAAAAACATTGAAAAAGAAAGAAAAGCGGGCAGGGTAGAAACACCCTGACCGTCTAGGCCTCTTGGGGCTATCCCACAGGGACCCCCCTAGGGCCCAAAAAGCATTTATTTTTAAAAGAATTAGGCTGGAGTCGGGCTGGAACTGCGACTCTCGCCGAAATTATGAAAAAGAACAAAGCGCTGACTCCCACGCTTCGTTAATTATAGGCCCCCCAGGTGGGCCAGGTCCCGGGGTGAGTTCTTATAGTAATGTGGCACCCCCCACACCCTGGGGACAGCCACCTCCCTGGGGCAAAGATTTATAATGTGATGCAGGGGCTGGAACGGGTCTCGCAGCCCCGGGGACTGCCACCTCCTCTGGGCTAATGAATTAAATTAATGTGGGGGAGGCAACGCGTTTCGTCCAATACAATGGACTTCTTCAGGGCATAAACGAGTTCATCATACATGAGAGGCCATAGTATCTGTGACAAATGCAGATGATCAATGTGTATTCAAATAACTCGAGACCGGACAGATCAATCACTCTGTGTATAGTATAAAATAATTGCAAGCAGCTATATCCTAGAGTCAAATGCCAGGAATATATGGTGCATCAAGAATAAGTAAACTGCTGTGTTAAAACACAATAAAATTGGTCCAAATTAGATAGAACCATCAGCTCCGCACCATGATAAGCGCCGAGGCCGAGTGCATGGGGAAGTCTTCTTTCCGTCCTGGGTCCTCTAAACCCAGGACGGAAAGAAGACTTCCCCGTTGAGGGACGATCTCTCATAGGTCTAGAGAGAGATGAGGGAGAGGGCACACAGATTCCTAGTGGATCTCAACGCGCTACACATGGAGATCTTGCGGGCTTTTAAGTCACAATAGTAGTCACCTCACTAACATGGAACGTTAAAGGGCTTAACTCCCCAGCCAATTGGCACAAATTGTGGAAATATCTATTAGACCAAAGGCATGATGTAGTAGCTTTACAAGATGTGTTTAATCAAGAAGAACTGGCTCGTAACAAAAAGCCTTTAGATAGTTTGTGTTTGAGAAACCGATTGGTTGTTTAAAAGAACCCTCACCCACCAACCTAGTTGGTGGCATGCTTCATCATCGGGTTCCCACCCAAGGCGCCGAGTGCACCCTGGGTATGCTGCAACGCCTGAACTAGAGCGGAGCTTGTTTTTTTAAATGTTTTATGTGGTGCAGTGAATTGTGAGTTTAAAACTGTCTTTAGGGTCCCCCTCAGTTAAGAGAATAAATGTATTAATGGGGCCCTATGGCAGGGTTAAAATAGATAGGGCGGATACGTCTAGATTTTTAGTTTTCACTCATTTATCCTGTATGAAGGTCTACATGTTTCAGCCAGTCATTACCATATGCTGGCTTTCGTCAGGGCCAGGAATAGTGAAGCCAGACTGGGGGAGTGCTCACAGACTGGAGTGAATATGGTGCGCACACGCTAAGGTGCGTAGAACAAGAGAAAACCTATTCGTTTTCTCCTACAAAATTATAGACTTTCTTGCAGTCGCATTGTTTATGATCTGTGAAGATAAAAACACAAACAGTAATCAAAAGACACACATGGAACATAAAACACATGTAGATGAGACAAGCATGCACTCATGTGTGCATCACGCAGTGTCAGACTTGATCTAACTAGATCGCTAAAGTGGTGATATTTTTGTACACCCATGCATGCATCGCGTTTTCGTTGGGATGGGTATTGAGCCTTATCATGGAATAGTGGGCCTCATTACTCGAAGAACTCAACCCCGTGCCTTAAACAAAGTGAAAAAGGTGACAATTCAGACGAGACAAAAAAAGGTAGTAATTCTTACTTAAGTCGCTTTTCAATTGAGCGACATGGATCGCAAAAGGGGGCAGTGCCTATAGTCACACGCTGAAAGAAAATGACAAAGTTAACCGACTGGAATCTCACTAGAGAGATCCAGCATGGTGCTGCTTCCCGGTAGTCGAGACCGGGTGCTCTACTTACATCTTCAAGGTCCACTGCCCACCGTCTATACCTGTTGCGGCCTTTGTGAGGGATCCCGAAGATGTGTTGCTACCTCGTAGTTCGGCATTTATGCTGAATTTCGGGGAAGAGTCCTCGCGGTCCGCGTCATCATGACGTTGTGACGCGGGTCGTGGTTGACCTAGGGCTTTCGTGTAGACATGGAAGTAAGATTCTCTCTCTGGGCAGGACCTCCTGTAGAATTACTGCTGACTTAATTTACATGCTGCGCTTGTTGCAATATCCCGAATGTAATGTAATTAATGTTTAAATCCAATTGGAGCAATGTAAAAGATAAAAGTGGAATAAAAATTATCAAGGAATAGAATTGGAGTAAGAATCGAACTAATATGGTGTAAGTGCATTGCGAGTATTAGTCCAGAGTGCTATTTGTATGTGCTACCGGAGTACATACTGTTTATACTGCCCTCAGCCAAAGTTAGTGACGAACTTGTAATAAACAAGTGTTATGGATGGCAATAAACACCGGGTGTGGTTACCTAATAGAAGGCTGCTTCTAAGTTATAGTGTTAACGCAGCTTTTGTATGTGTATATATAGTTAAAAAGGATTTATCTGTCCTTATGTTTGTTTGAATTGACCCCAGTTCATAACAGAAAAGTCGGATACTGGTTTTGTAAGGATCTAGTTGTGACCAAAATCCTATGAAGGACCATGTACCACAGTTGTCAAAGTTCATGAGTTATGCACAGTTAAGGGAGTTCCACAGAATATTGTCACTGAGTCCGTTCTTATGGGTTGAAAGGCGATAGATCCAGCGTTGTTCTTTGTTTAATAACAGATTCTCTGATGTGCTATTGATTTGTTCAATTATGACCCATTTCATGTCGTTGGGTGTGTGTCCTGATTTTAAGAAATGATCGGTCATTCTCGTAGTGTTACGATTGCAACGAACATTGCTTCTGTGTTCTCCAATCCTTATCTTTATTATTCTGCTCGTCATGCCGATGTACCTTAGTCCACAGGGGCATTCGATTATGTACACCACATGTGCAGAATTGCAATTAGTGTGTTTTCTTAAGAACCAGGTCTTGCCTGGTTCTAGTTCCAAAGTTTCAAATCACAGACGCTGCAATTTCCACATGGAAAGGGGCCTATCATACTGGGGAGGCCCCATGCATTGAGTACTGATGACTCCTTGGGTTTTGTGGGGTTTGTGGTGATTCCCGGTCGTGTCGGGATCAGACGGTCTTTCAGACTGTTAGCTCTTCTGAACAAGAACAATGGTTTTTCCCATTTCAGTTTGCCAGTGTTAAGGATATTCCAATGTTTGTTGATGATTTTAGTCATTTGGTTAGAGATGGTGTTATATGTGGTAACACAAGTCAGGGGTATTGTTGTCTCCATCCTTTGGTTCTCTTCCAGCAGTGCGTCCCTGTTTTGATTGCGGGCTCTCTTTCTGGATGTTCTGATTATTTTCTTTGGGTAGCCTCGGTTTCTCAATTTCTCAGACAGGTCTCTTGATTGATCATGATAGTCTTCAATGTAACTGCAATTCCTTCTAATTCGGAGGAATTGGCCATAAGGCAGATTTTCTCTTGAGGACCGTGGATGAAAACTATCAAATTTAAGGAGTGTGTTTCTTGCTGTGGGTTTGTAAAAGGTGGAGGTTTTTAGATAACCTTCTTTTGCCTCGATAGTTAGGTCCAAGAAAGTTAATTTCTCCTTGTCTGCTGTGCTTGTAAAGTTCAAGTATTGGTCACGATTATTGAGCCAAGTTATGAAAGAGGTGAGGGTATCCTCTTGACCTTCCCATATCATTAGGATATCGTCAATAAAACACCTCCAGAATCTGATGTGTTCTTAGAAGGGATTATTGGTGTCAAGAATGTGGGTTTTTTCAAAATCATAAACATAGATCCCTGCCACACTAGGGGCAAAAGTACAGCCCATAGATGTCCCGTTGGTTTGAAGAAAAAACTCCCCTTCAAACTCAAAGTAATTTTCTTTCAAAGCCAGTGTTGCACAATTGATCACAAATTCTTTTGGAGTATTGAAGTCCCAAGTTGTTTCATCAAGGGCTTTACTGATGACTCTTAAGGTGTCATCCTGAGGGAGGCTAGTGTACAGGCTTTCTATGTCAAGACCGACCAGACAGTTGTTAAGTGGGTCAAAGGGCATGTCTTTGAGAATATTGAGTAGGTGTTTAGTATCCTTTAGATAGGTCGAGGATTTCTGCACCAATGGGTTGAGAAAAAAAAAAAAATCGCAAAAGCTTGACAGGGGTTCTAAAAGTGAACCAATGCCTGACACAATCGGGCGACCTGGGGGGGGCGTGATGTTATGTGTTTTTGGCATTGTGTAAAAATAAGGTGCTTTCACCTTTTTTGTGCACAGGTATTCAGCCTCATGTTTTGAAATGAAATTCATTGCTTCAGCTTCTTCCACTAAAGAATGTATCTTGTTTCTCAGATCATCAGATGGATCCTCCTTTAATTTTCTGTAGTTTCTTCCATCATTCAATAGGCGTTTGCATTCTGTTATGTAGTCGTTTTTGTTCTGGATTACTATGCCTCCCCCCTTGTCCGCTGGTTTGATGGTGATTGCGTTATTGCTTTGTAAATTCCTCAGTGCACTCCACTCTTCACTACTTAGGTTGTGGAAGGTTTCGTCTCATCAGTTCCCTCTATCTCGTTAAAGACTGCCTGTTCGAAGGACACAAGTTCCACTGGTGTTCATGTGGGTGGGGGGCAAAAGGTAGATTTAGGTCTCAATCCTGCATCACTGTGATTGTCCTGATTGTCGTTAGGAGCCTGGTTTTCTAAGAATGCTTTTAATTTGAGTTTTCTGAAAAATGCTGCCAATTCGCAGTGAAGTTTAAATTTGTCCCGGTGTGCAGTCGGCACAAAGCTGAGTCCCTTGTTTAGGACTTTTTCTTCTGTTGGTGTAAGGACTGTAGAGGATAGATTGAACACTAGACCTTGTGTCTGGCAAGCTGTATTTATGTTCTCTGACCGCTCGTTCCTGGTTGGGACTCCTTCGACTAGCTTCTTGTGTTCGCCCCTACTGGTCCCTCTTCCTCTCCCCAATGTACATGCAGTCTGCCTCTTCTCCTGCCCCTTCCTCTCCTGCCTCTCCCTAAAAAAAGGAGGCCTTTGATTTTGAGGAAAAAATTGTGGGGGGGCAGGGTGAAACTGGGGGTTCATCTCATGTGTGTCTCTTTACAAGAGACACACATGAAGCGCTCCGAGTACCACAGACTACACCACAGGGCCTACCTGATTATCTATAGATCGTTGGCGCCATCAAAACATAATGGGGTCGCCCTACTATTTCACTCATTGTTGCAGTTTCAACCAGAGGGATACAATTCAGATAGGGAAGGCAGGGTGGTCCTGGTCAAGGGACGAATCCATGGACGAATGTGCACTTTTGCCTCTATATATGCTCCCAATAGTAACCAGGGACATTTTTTGAGCTCTGGGTTGTCATTATTGGGTGGATTCGCGGAAGGAGATACAGTGTTGATGGGTGACTTCAATCTCACCTGGGACCCAAGCAAAGATAGCACGCAACCCCACAGGGCCACCACTGGTAGTTTTACGAGAGCGTTGAAATGGGAATTCAAAGACCTGGGCCTTGTAGACACGTGGCACACCATGCACCCCTCCGGGAGAAACTATACTTTCTTCTTACACACCCACCGCACATATCCCCGCCTAGACTATATTTTCGTAAACATGGCACTGATGGGGGAGGTGACCTCTGCCTCGGTTCACTCAATCACGATATCCAACCACGCCCCAACTACTATTACTATGAAGTGGGATGCAGCCCTAGCGAGACATCATCGCTGGTTCTTTCCACAGTCCTTGATTTGCGACAAGCTGATGCGAGATGACTTACGAGAAACTATGACAGACTTTTTTTAATTGAATGCCCCCCAAGTTACTACCCCAATCAATCAATCAATCAATCACGGCATTTATAGAGCGCGCTACTCACCCGGGAGGGTCTCAAGGCGCTGGGGGAGGGGGTAAGTTACTGCTCGAACAGCCAGGTCTTGAGCTGCTTCCTGAAGGAGAGATGGTCCTGGGTTCGCCGAAGGTGAGTGGGGAGGGAGTTCCAGGTCTTGGCTGCCAGGTAGGAGAAGGATCTTCCTCCGGCGGTGGTTCTGCGGATGCGTGGTACGGTGGCGAGGGCGTGGCTGGTTGATCGTAGCTGGCGTGTGGGCGTGTAGAAGGTCATGCGGTCGTTGAGGTACTTTGGGCCCAGGTCGTGGAGGGCCTTGTGTGCGTGGGTGAGGAGTCTGAACGTTATTCTCTTGCTGACGGGGAGCCAGTGCAGGTCTTTCAGGTGTCCGGTGATGTGGCTGTGTCGGGGGATGTCCAGGATGAGTCGTGCGGAGGCGTTCTGGATGCGCTGGAGTCTTTTTGAAGTTTGGCTGTGGTTCCGGCGTAGAGGGTGTTCCCATAGTCCAGTCGGCTGGTGACGAGTGCCTGGGTGACGGTCTTCCTGGTTTCAGTGGGGATCCATCTGAAGATCTTGCGGAGCATGCGCAGGGTGTTGAAGCATGAAGATGAGACGGCGTTGACTTGTCTGGTCATCGACAGGGAGGAGTCCAGGATGAAGCCCAGGTTGCGTGCGTGGTCCGTTGGCTTGGGCGCGGTGCCCAGGGCCGGGGGCCACCAGGAGTCGTCCCAGGCGGAGGGTGATGAGCCCAGGATGAGGACTTCCGTCTTGTCTGAGTTCAGTTTAAGGCAGCTGTTCCTCATCCAGTCGGCGACGTCTCTCATCCCGTCGTGTAGGTTGGCTCTGGCGGTGGTGGGGTCGTTGGTGAGGGAGAGGATCAGCTGGGTGTCGTCGGCGTAGGAGATGATGTTGAGGTTGTGTCGGCGTGCGATGGCTGCGAGGGGGCTCATGTAGACGTTGAAGAGGGTTGGGCTGAGTGAGGATCCCTGTGGAACGCCGCAGATGACTTCGGTGGCTTCGGATCTGAACGGGGGAGGCGGACTCTCTGGGTTCTTCCGGCGAGGAACGAGATGATCCATTCCAGTGCTTTCTCTCGGATTCCGATGTTGCTGAGGCGCTTCACTAGGGTGCGGTGGCAGACGGTGTCGAACGCCGCGGAGAGGTCCAAGAGGATGAGGGCAGCTGTTTCCCCGTTGTCGGTTAGGGTTCTGATGTCGTCGGTGGCTGCGATAAGGGCGGTCTCGGTGCTGTGGTTGGCCCGAAACCCGGACTGCGAGGGGTCGAGGGATCCATTCGTCTCGAGGAAGGCGGCAAGCTGTCTGTTGACGGTCTTCTCGATGACTTTGGCTGGAAACGGAAGGAGCGAGATGGGACGGTAGTTCTTAAGGTCGGTGGGGTCCGCCGTTGGTTTCTTCAGGAGGGCGGTAAGCTCGGCGTGCTTCCAGCTCTCCGGGAAGGTGGCGGTGTGGAAGGAGGAGTTGATGATGTCCCGGAGATGGGGTGCGATGGTGGCGTCGGCTTTGTTGAAGACGTGGTGTGGGCAGGGGTCGGTTGGTGATCCGGAGTGGATGGAGTTCATCGTGCGGGTGGTGTCTTCGGTGCTGATCGGGGTCCAGTTGCAGAGGGTGGTGGTGGCGGGCGTTGGTTCGGCGGTAGGGTGCGTTGTTTGTGCGTCGAAGCTGTTATGTATGTCGGTGATCTTGCGGTGGAAGAACGCGGAGAGTGAGTTGCAGAGGTCTGGCGAGGGGGTGATGTCGTTGTTTCCGGCGCTGGGGTTGGAGAACTCTTTGACGATGCTGAAAAGTTCCTTGCTGTCATGGGCGTTGTTGTCCAGTCGTTCTTTGAGTGCCGACTTCTTGGTGGCACGGATCAGCTGGTGGTGTTTGCGGGTGGCGTGCTTGAGGGCGGTCCTGTTGTCTGTGGTCTGGTCGAGTCGCCAGGTTTTCTCGAGAGTGCGGCAGTTCTTCTTGGATTCCTTGAGTTCGTTGGTGAACCAAGGGGTTTTCTTGCTTCCGGGTCTGCTGGGAGGGTTTTTTAGTGGTGCGAGGTCGTCGGCGCAGGCGGTCAGCCACTTGGCGAGGTTGCTGGCTGCTTCGTTTGGGTCCGTTGTGTTGGTGGGTGTGTTCTGGCTGAGGGAGGCGGTGAGCTGCTCGGCGGTGATCTTGCTCCAGCTCCGGCGGGAGCCTGTTGCGGGTGGTGGTGGGTCGTAGTCTTTCTGAAGCTGAAGTGGACGCAGCTGTGGTCGGTCCAGTGGAGTCCGGTGGCGTGGCTGAAGGAGATGTGCTTGCTGGATGAGAAGATGGGGTCAAGCGTGTGGCCGGCGTAGTGGGTGGGCGTGTTCACCAGTTGCTTGAGTCCGAGGTTGGCGAGGTTGTCCAGCAGGGCGGTGGTGTTTCTGTCGTTGTTGTTCTCCAGGTGGAAGTTGAGGTCCCCTAGGAGGATGTAGTCGGCGGAGGGCATGGCGTGCGGGCTGATGAAGTCTGCGATGTCTTCGCTGAATAGTGTGCGTGGTCCCGGGGGTCTGTAGATGAGGGTGCCTCGGAGGGTGGTCTTGGGGTCAGTGTGTATCTGGAAGTGTAGGTGTTCGGCGGCGGTGAAGGTCTCGTCGGAGTTAGTCGAGATGCGGATGGTGTTCTTGTGTACGATGGGGATGCCTCCTCCCGTCTGGTTGACGCGGTCCTTCCGGGTGATCTTGTATCCGTCCGGGATGGCTATGGCGATGTCGGGCGCTGAGGAGGCGTTCATCCAGGTTTCGGTGAGGAAGGCGATGTCCGGTGCTGTTGCGTCGAGCAGGTCCCAGAGTTCCACGGCGTGCCATCCCAACAAACAATTGGGATGCCTTTAAGACGGTACTTAGGGGCCAATGTATTGCTCATATCACGGCCCTCAACAAACAAAGAATGAAAGAGATTAAAACTAGAAAAGGAGCTGAGAGAGGCAGAGAAAGCACATAAAGAAACCCCAACACTAACACTACAAAGGAAAGTAACAACACTCAGGGGAAAACTTAACACTATTTACAATAATAGGGCTGAGCTCACACTCTTGAGGCTCAAACGCAATACATATGAATAAGGGAATAAAGTAGGGTCACATCTGGCAAAACAACTGATGGTTAAGCGGAAGAAGGAATACATAGGAGACGTCCTGTCCAGCACGGGAGAGAGAGTAGTCACAGATTCTGAAAAGGCCCAGGTATTCGGCCACTTCTATAGACAGCTATACACTGAGGAGACCCCAGCTGAGAAAATCCAACTAGACTACTTAGAAGGGGTAGATCTTCCACAGGTGACCCAAGCTCAGAATGAACAATTGGGAGGCCCCATTACTGAAGAAGAAATACACACAGCTATAGCAGGGCTCAAACTCCATAAATCGCTGGGAACGGATGAGTTGACAGCCCAGTTTTATTACACCTTCAGCTCGGAGCTTATCACCCACATCTTGTACCCTTATTTAATTCCATGGCAGAGGGGGGAGGCGTGTCCTCCTCTAAGAACGAGGCCCTAATCTCCGTCATCCCGAAACCAGGGAAAGATCCTCAAAAATGCGAATTTTATCGACCGATAGCGCTCCTTAACCTAGATGTCAAATTGTATACGAAGGTCATAGCCTCTAGGCTGGATAGCTTGCTTCCAGACCTCATCCACCCAGATCAATGAAGCTTCATAGCTTGTAGGCAGACACATGATAATCTACGAAGGGTGATCCACCTGGTTGAAAAAGCTACTAAAAAATCAATACCGGCAGCCCTTCTGGCGCTAGTTGCAGAAAAGACTTTTGACCGGGTGGATTGGTCCTTCTTATTTCATACCTTACAAACGTTTGGCTTCTGTGACCGATTTGTGGATATGGTTAGGGCCAACTACATAAGGCCTTGTGCCCAGGTCCTAGTTAATTGAGTGAGCTCTGAGGTCTTTCATTTAGAGAGAGGAACTCGACAAGGGTGTCCCCTTAATCCACTATTGTTTGCCCTTAGTAGTGAGCCTCTTGCAGAAAAGATTAGATCATTACCCACTATCCGGACATTAAATTTGGTCGAGAAGAACATAAGATCTCTCTCTTTGCTGATGAAGTATTGATGACTATTACAGACCCCACGAATACATTGAGAGCCTTATGGACAGAGCTTCAATACTTTGAAATTGCATCCGGCTTTCGTATTAATGAGACTAAATAGTTTCTCCTTAATTTGAACTTACCACACTCTGAAGTGGAGCGGGTTGCAGAGGACACTCCCTTCCCGTGGGCGAAAAGGGAGTTTACTTATCTATGTAACACACTAACTCTAGCAGATACCAGGGGAGGGAAAAAGAGGCGCGGGGCACTTGGAGAGAGCTAGCCTCCAACCTAACGTGTAAACACAACAGAAGCTGCTCCAAGTATTGTGACTGAAACCTAGATGATGCTAGGTGAAGTGAGTGATGGCATCTCACAAAAAGTTAAGGACTGTCCTCACACACCACCTGGTGTCATGCTTCATCATCGGCAGTCCTCGCTCTCCAAAAACTTGGTTTGATGGAGAGCGGGCCTACACCTGGAGACAGGGAGGCGCTTCTAAAGCTAAGTGGGGGCCCATAAAGTGAGTGAGTTTAAAAATCAATATAATCGCCAGAATGAATTTTATTCTGAGGAGGGGATTATATGATATTAAAATACAAGATCGGTGAGCATGGGGAGCTTATTGCCCCATCACCATAGTGGTAAGTGTTGTCGACATGTTTCTATATCTCTGGCCCAAAGGGTCCGTGGCATTCAACAGGACAAGATAAAATAGAAATAGAAAAAGGGCTCCTTATCTTACCACACCCGTTGGTAGGATGACACCACTGCGTAGGCTGACCTTTGTCAGATCTCTACCTAATGTGCATTTCATGAAGTCTGTATGGGAAACAAAAAAACTAATTGGAAGAAGATTGCCATCAAAGTATAACAGTCACGAAAATAAACCTAAATGCATCAATAATAAAAATAGTGGAAAATTGTGTAGCACGTGACACTGCAAGCGTGAATGACATGCAAATACATAAGAAAAATTATTTTGTGAGATGCACTCACTACCTTACACTATTAAGGAAACCTACATGCCCCATGGGAGGAGAGTGAGGGAGAGACCCCTGTAGTCACACTCTAAAATTGAAGAGAAAAGGAGAAGAAAATGCCAAGGTTGTAAAAATTGGTTAAAAGAATGGAGATGCTCCTCACATATGGTGCTCCCGCTAGTTTGGTGGTTGAAATACACATAGACATTCATACCGACACTCATACCCTTACTTCGTCAAGTTGCGTCTCTCGCCGTAACCTGTGTGCGTCTGCTCTCCGTCCCCGATGACTAGTGAATCAGAAGTGACAGAGGGGCTTAAATACTTGCGGTTGGAAGGCGGATCGTAGTGAATTGAGCTCAGGTGTGCCCCTAATCGGAGCCAAAGGCTGTCTCCGGTGTCCAAGCCGAGCTCGTATAAACCTGAATGCTGATGCCTGGCATGCGCGTAGTGGTGCGGTGTGGCCAATCTGAGCACTTTCATCAGGAAATCCGGTGTCTCACTGGGCGAAGCCTGACCGCGCCTGACTAGCGTGTCAGTGCGTCACGTGGTCGGGACCAGTGACAGGTCAGGTCCGTGGGCACGCCTCAGATCAAAGTCTGGTCTATGTCTGGGCGTGCGCAGCTCACAGGATCTGCTGCGGTCGGCGCCCTGAATGAACGGGACCGTGGCACGGATGGTCCTGGTTGCGTGCATAACACGATGGGTGTCTAAAATGAGAGGACGCATGCCGGGGTGTCAAGTGCACATATTAATGTGCACGTAAGTGAAAAAAACATTGTCATTACACCTAATGAGCCACAAAGGTTCTGATTTGTATGCAAGGAATCAAAAACAGGACCTTCAAAAATGTTGCGGTCCTACATAACTCAAAACCAGGCTAGAGTATTAATGTACACGTAAGTGAAAAAACATGGTCATTACACCTGATGATGCCACAAAGGTTGAGTGCTATAGAAGGGCAGTTAGTATCATTTATTACACAAAACTATACTGTGACACAATGGAAGAGGGGCTAGTATCTCCATACGTAAATATGGCAGATGGTATTGCACAAGTCTTGATAGCACCAAAGAAATAAACCAAAAAGCTGTTCTGATTTATATGCAAGGAGTCAAAAACAGGACCTTCAAAAATGTCACGGTCCTACATAGTTAAAAACCAGGCTAGAGGTGGTAGATAGCCATGGTTTAAAAGTAGGGCCTTGGGAACTTCTATGTTTTTTCACTATTTACTCATCTGTAGCCAAGGTATTTCATCATTAAGACCTGTATCCCATGTGCGTAGGCGAAAAACCCATCGTTGTTCTTTTATGTGAAGGATTTTTTGAATGTCCGGGCTAGTTCTCCTGATTACTTCAAGGACCCACCATCTGAGGTCTGTGTCTCTGTGGTTGTTTTCTAGGAAATGTCTAGTCAACTTCGTATTCGTCTTTTTGCATCTAATCGTGCTCCGGTGTTCGCTGATTCGTACTTTGATCTTTCTTGTAGTCATCCCTACGTACATTAAGTCGCAGGGACATTTCAGCAGATAGATGACATTTTCAGTGTTGCAATTGCTAAAGTTCCTGAGAACCCAGGGTCTGTTGGTTTGTATGTCCACCTCTTTGTTTTTACTCGTGAGAGGACATGCTACGCATCCGCCACATGGGTAATGTCCAACCCGTCGCTGTGTCCCCCATAAGGTGGTCTAGTCTTGGGTCTTAGGTATCGTCCCTTATGCTAGTATTCCTCTTAAAGGTGAAAAGGGGCGGTTCCCAGTGTTTCTTTGTGCCATCAAGGTTGTGTCAGTGTTTGCGTACAATGTTCTGTACTTTGTTGGATATAAGAGTGTATGTAGTGATGCATACTAATCTCTTATTTTCTTTCTTCTCCTGTGTCTCCAACAGAGCTTCCCGATTATTATTTCGAGCTCTTTTCTTTGCCTTCCTGACCATTTTCTTAGGATAATGTCGTGTCAGTAGTTTGTTCTCAAGCTCCTCAGCTTGTTCGTTGTAGGTTTCAATGTTTGAACAATTTCTACGGATCCTAAGGAATTATCCAACTGGAATATTCTGGCGGAGTGATTTTGGATGGAAGCTCTCAAAGAGCAAAAGGCTATTTTTATCAGTGCTTTTATTGTGGACCTTAGTTGTAATGGCGTCCATATTCATGTTGATCACCAGATCCAAGAAAATTGCCTCTTCTTTATCAATAGTGTGTGTGAAGTTCAGATGTTCATCTCTTGAGTTAACCCATTGTGCAAAGGCCTCTGCTTCTTCAATGCTGCCATTCCAGATGATAATGATCCAACTGGGTCCAAACTGGGGTGGTGTGGTGAGCAAAAAAATGATGGATTAAACCCAGATCCTTGTGACTGGGGGTGAATGTTCGCATTGTCCAGCATTCCGTCCATCAATTGTTTTTTTTGTCAATATATCGCCGCCATATTTTTATCTGTCTTGCATAAGGGTTATCCTGGTGGAAGATGTGGTCCTGTTCGAATTGGTGTACATAGAGGCACGCCATGCTGGGAGCAAAGGTGCTCCCCATGGAAGTGCCTCTAATCTGGTGGTAGATGGTATCCTCAAATTCGAAGAGGTTCTCTGTGAGAGCTATGTCCGTGCATTCCATAATAAAGTGTTTAGGTGTCATGTATTCCCAGTCTTTTTCTGATAGAATGTGTTCCACTACACTGAGGGTACGTCTCTGGGGTATACTAGTATACAGCGCCTCGATATCCATTGTGATGAACAGGTCCTCTGCTGGGTTGATCTCTGTATCCCTAAGAAGGCATAGGACATCTTTGGTGTCTCTAAGGTATGAGGCGGAGGCTTGTACGATAGGTCTAAGAAATCAGTCGCAAAATTGAGATAAGGGCTCAAGTGCAGAGCCTATACCTGACACTATGGGTCTCCCTGGTGGTGGCATCCTGTGCTTGTGGATTTTAGGGAGAGTGTAGAATCTAGGTGTGCGTGGATTATCACACACCAAGAAATATGCTTCGTGTTTTGTAATCCAGTCATGAGAAAAGCCTCATCCACCATAGTCTTGATTGTATTCATCAGTCTAGGTGTTGGGTCGATCTGGAGGACTTCATAGCTGCCCCTGTCTGATAGTAGTCGGAGGCAGTCTTCCTGATACATGCATTTGTCCATGACCACGATGGCCCCGTCTTTATCCGCTGGTTTTATGATAAGTTCGGTGTTTTCTTTCAGGTCCATGAGTGCTTTTCTTTCACCTCTCCTTAGGTTTTGGAAACCTTTGTTGTTTTGGCCGTCAATCTTTTCAATTTCATTGAGGACTGCTTGTTCGAAAGCCAGTATGTGGCAGGGAATGGACTGTACAGGTGGAACAAAAGTGGATTTTTTCTTGAGTCCTGTGTTAGTGGGGTTTCTTAGTTCCGGTTCTGTTTTTTCGAAAAAACTCCTTAACTTGATATTCCTGAAGAACTGGGCTAGTTCCATATGTAGGGTAAAGAGGTCGTTCCTTGGGGTGGGTACAAACCCCAGTCCTTTTGACAAAACCGATTCCTCGTCTGGTGAAAGCACGTGGCTGCTCAAATTAACTATATTGGTGGTTCCCTGCTCGTGGTTGGTCCCCGTTCCTTCCCTTTGCTCCGTGTCACCACCACATTTGGTGTCTGGTCTTCCCAGTGAACTCTGGTGTTTTGTCTTGGCTGTTTTTGTCTTCCCCTCCCGTGTCCTCTGCCCCTGTATAAAAAAGGTGGTGGTCCTTGTTGAAAAGGAAATGCCGGAGGGTAGCATGGTTGCTGCCAGTAGCCAAAAGGAGGCATAGGTGGGTGCATCGGTTGATGTTGGAAATTCTGGAATTGTCTTCCTTGAGAGCCTCCTGTGCCTTCATTGCTGCTGCTGTCACTGTCACTCCTGAACTAAATGTCCAGTTCTATGGTGTTGGTCTAAACCACTGTTGTCTTCTTCCTGTGGGTTGTGGAGGTGGTTTCTCTTAGTATTCGTCTGTGATGTACGGGTACGTAGTTTCGCGGCTGAATTTCTGTACATCTTTCTTAAGTTTCGTAAGCTTTGATTGGGTAAGATATTCCTTGTACTGTGTGTGATCGCTGTTTATCTCTTCGAGTTTCTTTTTGAACACCGAGATGTGTACAGATGTCTTCAGTTTGCTCTCACTCTGTTGTATCTCCACAAGTAGAGCATCGGCTAGTTGCCTGGACGTATTGATGATAAGTACGAGCCAATCCTTGGTACACTTCCAAGCTATGCATGACCAATTTGTACGGAACTCTTTATTGTTCAGAAAGAGTCTGGGTTCATTAGTGACTATCAGCCCTCGTGGTGCTGTGTTTTTACGGAGGTATTCAGTCATGAATGCCCCATGGAGGGCGATCCGAATTTGTTCTTTCTTTATTGCAGTGAGGGCTTCCCATACGTCCGAGTTCTTCACTGTCTGTGCCACAACTGCATCTGCTAGCAGTGAGGGTGCACTCAATATCTCTGCAATGGTTGCATCATCAAATGTGAGTTCGTTCTCCATCATGTGCGAATATGGGTGAGGTAGTAGGTCCCACCTACTTGGGGTGACCTGGAGATATGGTAGTAGGTAATTACCAGTATTCAAAGTAACTTCGTTACTTTAGTTGTTCTGCCTATTTCTCTTGTTTTAAGAGAAATATATGTGAAAGCCCCTTAATTAATTCCCACAGCCATCAGCTGTACAAACCATGTAACACACTAACCCTAGCAGATACCAGGGAAGGGAAAAAGAGGCGCTTGGAGACAGCTAGCCTCCAACCTAACGTGTAAACACAACAGAAGCTGCTCCACAGCTTACTTATCTAGGCATTAAAATTACACCTAAACTCTCCGATCTTTTTAAGGCCAATTATCCCTCACTTCTTCAACAACTGAAAAATGACCTTCGACGATGGGCTCCCCTATACCTCTCCTGGCTGGGCTGTATACACGCCATCAAAATGAGCTTACTTCCCCGACTATTGTACCTATTTCATGGACTGCCAATCGACTTAGACCACGGATTCATACCCTCCTTACGCTCCATGTTTATCCAATTTATCTGGCAAGGCAAAAGAGCTTGTCTCCCATATAAACAGCTCCGTTTGCCAAAAACCCTGGGGGGATTAACATTGCCAGACCTACACCTATGCTATAAAGCCTCACAACTAAGGGTGATTCAAGAATGATCTGCCAGAGTCTCTGACAAAAATTGGCTCCACATGGACCGGGCAGTGACAGGGAGACGTATTTGGGACCTCCTCTGGAAGCCTAAGAAGGACTGCACAATCAATACATATTTGAGCACTCCCACGAGAACCACTCTTAAAGTTTGGGACGAGGTCAACCAAACAGCGGCTTCCACCACCTTCCCCTTCCCATACACCCCAATACACTACAACCCAGCCTTCCCCCCAGCCTTGCACACAGGGGCATTCGATGCGTGGAAAGAAGAGGGCTACCTAACTGTCTCCGACCTCTTCCACAACTGGGACATACTGACATTTGAGCACTGTCGGAAAATTTTCAGCTTCCTGCATCGGAACACTACCACTATACACAACTTCAACATTGGGTGTTGGGGGCCGAAATGAGGGAGGCAGCAACTGGGGACCTTACACCGATTGAACGCTTTGTGAATGATGGGTGATAGATTGAAGGGCACCATATCCTTCTTATGCTCCCTACTACTCTCGATCCTCGACGACTCCCGCTCAAGACACATCACTTTCTGGGAGCAGACACTAGATAAAGACATCTCTACTGCCCACTGGGGTAAGTTGTGGAGGGACATACCTAAATTTAACCACTCTATGGGAATAAGAGAGGCCCATTACAAGGTGCATTATGATTGGTACCTACATCCGACCAAATTAAAGAAAATTTTCCCTACGACATCTGAAATGTGTTGGAGAGGCTATGCTAGGTGATTTCTTGCATACATTGTGGGATTGCCCCTCGATTAAACCCTTCTGGGCTGAAATCTTGGCACAAATTAAGGAGATTTTAGGAAACCAAGTGCCAAATGATCTGGGGTCTATACTCCTGGAACTGAGAGATGACTCTCTAAAGCATCAAACAATAGGGGATAGATCAATTATGTGGCTCTGTCTGGGGCAGCAAAAATGGCAGTGGCGGGCGCGTGGAAGAGTACAGAAGCCCCCTCTGTAACACAATGGCATGCTCGTCTGTGGCAGGCTGTAACAATGGAGCGCATGGCAGATATACTGTCAGATACCTTTAAGAACTTTGAATATATATGGGGACCTTTAGTTCATTACCTCTCTCAGGGGCTGCCCCTGTGCACTTGCCTGACGTGAACACGGGCCCTACATTTATTCCAATATTAATAACAGCTCAGGAGATGACATTATAAGATGACCCAATGACATGTGATGCAAATTCTGACTATGTGGAGCCAGTCTTGCACATGCTAAGGCCATCTGTGTCAGCTTCCTGTACTATCTTGCACATGTACCTTTCATTGTTGGATTTTTCTTTTTTTTCCATTTATCTTTTTCCTTTTTCTTAGGGGGAGGGAGGGTAGGGGATCACTGAAAAACGAATGAGAATTTTGTGCGGCAGTTACTTGGAAAATGTGGCGTTTGTAGATGATACATGAGAATGTCTAGCAACTGTTCTTTCTGATAGTATTTCTGTAAGCTACAGGTACAATTGTGATACTGGCACAAAACCTAATGAGACTGTATTATTGTAACTTCTAAAAACTTAATAAAGAAAGTTTTGAGGAAAAAAACTACTGAATGGATTTACACCAAATAAGAAAAAGCGGGATCTTCGGAACAGAATCTACCTTTCTCCCAAATTTTGTGTAATTCTGTCTTGCGGTTCGGGCTGCAGGAGTGTCTAAAGACTCTAGGTAATTAACTTGGGAAACATACCTTTTTTTTTACCTCTGCCTTTTTTTATGCCCCCAAAACTTTCCAGGCACAGCTAGACTCACCGGCACACTTTTTTGGGAAAAGTTTGTGAAGATTCATCAACCGGCGCTAAAGATATAGGCAAGTCAAAAAAACACTAAAAATTCCTTTGCCATCCAATAACCCATACCCACCCTAACCCCTAAAAATTCCCTTGCCAATCAAAAGCCCATGTCCACCCAAAACCCTAAAAATGCCCTTGCCACCCTAAACCCATAAACACGTTAAACCCTAAAAATTTCTTTGCCACCCTAACCCCAAACAAATCCCTTACCACCCAAAAACCCATGCCCACCCTAACCATAAAAAAATCCCTTGTCTCCCAAAAACCCATACCAACCCTAGACCCATAAAAATTCACTTGCCACCCAAAAACCCATACCCACCCTAAACCTTAAAAAATTACTTACCACCCAATAAGCTCTAACCACCAAAAACCCAAAAATGCCCATGTCGCCATAAAACCCATACTCAACCTAAACCCAAAAAAATACATTACCACCAAAAAATACACAACCACCCTAAACCCTAAATATTCCCTTATCACCCAAAAACCCATACCCACCAAAACCATAACATTTCCCTTGCCCCCCAAAAATCCACTCCCACCCTAAATTTTAAAAATCCCCCTGCCACCCAAAAACTCATACCCACCCTAAACCCTAAAAAAAACCTTGCCATCGAAAAACCACCACCCACCCTAAATGCTGAAAACTCACATGCCACCCAAAAGCCCATACCCACCCTAAACCCTAAAAAATCCCTGACCACCCAAAAACCTATACACACCCCAAACCCTAAATATTCCCTTCCTACCCAAAAACCCATACCCACCCTAAACCCTAAAAAATCCCTTACCACCCACAAAGCCACACTCACCCTAAACCCTAAATATTCCCTTGTCACCCAAAAACCTATACCCACCCTAAACCCTACAAAATCCCTTGCCACCGAAAATGCCATACCCACCCTAAACACTAAAAATACCCTTTCCACACATACCCACCCTAAACACTAAACAAATCGCTTAACACTCACAAACCTACACCCACCCTAAAAATTCACTTGCCACCCAAAAACCCATACCCACACTAATCCCAAAACAATCCCTTGCCACCAAAAAAACAAACAAACGCTAAACCCTAAAAGATTCATTACCACCCACAAACCCATACCCACCCGAAACCCTAAAGGTTCCATTGCCACCCAAAACCCATGCCCACCCTAAACCCTAAAAAATCCCTTACCACGCAAATACCCATAACCACCCTAAACCCTAAAAATTCCCCTGCCACCCAAAAACCCATACCCACCCTAAACCCTAAAAAAATCCCTTACCACCCAAACATCCATAGCCACCCTCAACCCTAAAAATTTCGTTGCCACCCAAAAACTTGCATGCACCCTAAAGCCCAAAAAATCCTTTGCCACTCAAAAACCCACACCCACTCTAATCCCTAAAAACTAAATTACCATCCAAAAACCCTTACCCACCCAAAACCCTAAAAATTCCCTTGCCACCCACAAACCCATACCCACCCTAAACCCTAAAGGTTCCCTTGCCACCCAAAACCCATGCCCACCCTAAACCCTAAGAAATCCCTTACCACCAAAATAGCCATTCCCACCCTAAACCCTAAAAATTCCCTTACTACCCAAAAACCCATACCCATCCTAAACCCTAAAAAATCCATTACCACCCATAAATCCATAGCAACCCTAAACCCAAAAAATCCCTTGCCACCCAAAAACCCACACTCAGCCTAATCCCTAAAACCTACCTTACCATCCAAAAACCCATACCTAGCCAAAACCCTAAAAATTCCCTTGCCACCTAAGAGCCCATACCCACCCTGACCCCTAAAAAATCCCTTGCCACCCAAAAAATCAAACAAATGCTAAACCCTAAAAATTCATTACCACCCAAAATACCCATACCCACCCTAAACCCTAAAGGTTCCCCTGTCACCCAAAAACCCACACCAACTCTAAAACCTAAAATATTCATTACCACTCAATAACCCATGCCCACCCTAAACCCTGAAAAATCCCTTACCACCCAAAAACCCATACCCACCCTAAACCCTAAAAAATCCCTTACCACCCACAAAGCCACACTCACCCTAAACCCTAAATATTCCCTTGCCACCCAAAAACCTATACCCACCCTAAACCCTACAAAATCCCTTGCCACCGACAATCCCACACCTACACTAAAAATACCCTTTCCACACATACCCACCCTAAACACTAAAAAACCGCTTACCACTCACAAACCTACACCCACCCTAAAAAATCCCTTACCACCCAAACATCCGTAGCCACCCAAAACCCTAAAAATTCCGTTGCCACCCACAAACCCATACCCACCCTAAACCCTAGAGGTTCCCTTGCCACCCAAAACCCATACCCACCCTAAACCCTAAAAAATCCCTTACCACCCAAAACTCCATACCCACCCTAAACCCTAAAAATGTCGTTGCCACCCAAAAACCCATATGCACCCTAAAACCTAAAAAATCCCTTGCCACTCAAAACCCCACACTCAGCCTAATCCCTAAAACCTACCTTACCATCCAAAAACCCATACCCACCCAAAACACTAAAAATTCCCTTGCCACATAAAAACCCATAGCCACCCTAAACCCTAAAAAGTTCGTTGCCACCCAAAAACCCATATGCACCCTAAAACCCCAAAAATCCCTTGCCACTAAAAAACCACACTCAGCCTAATCCCTAAAACCTACCTTACCATCCAAAAACCCATACCCAGCCAAAACCCTAAAAATTCCCTTGCCACCTAAAAACCCATACCCACCCTGAACCCAAAAAAATCCCTTGCCACCCAAAAAACCAAACAACTACTAAACCCTAAAAATTCATTACCACCCAAAAACCCATACTCACCCTAAACCCTAAAGGTCCCCTTGTCACCCAAAACCCATACCAACTCTAAAACCTAAAATATTCATTACCACTCAATAACCCATGCCCACCCTAAACCCTGAAAAAATGCCTTGCCACCCAAGAACCTATTCCCACCCTAAACTTGCCTATAATTTTGGTATTGTTTGACCAATCTTCATGAAATTTCCCCAAAAAAGTGTCAAAGTAGGTTCTGGTTGTCATGGATAGTTTGGGGGTGATCCAGGCAGGGGGACCAAGAATTTGGGGCGAGAAATAAGGGTGCATTAGTATTTCTCTTTGTTGCACCTCCCTACATCTCCCCTAGGGAGGCGTAGGATTCTGACGTATTCCCAGGTTTATGAATTGTTGTAAATTTGGGAATGCGTCAGAATCCATAGGTGTTGTGTGGGAACACCCACAGCAACACCCATAGCACGCTCCTTTCATGCAAAGTGCTGCATGAAAAGGGCCTGTATTTACAAGGTCATGAAAAGCCACGCAGAGTGACTTTACGTGGCCTTGTAAATATGGAGCCCCACATTAGGCCGCTGGTGGGTCAAAAAAAGTTACGCACCGCCGGCACATGTGGCTTGTAAATAAGCCCCCTTGGTTTGATGTTCATTTTAACATTTACTACAGAAGGGATAAACTGTTCTTTCACCATGTATAAGTGAGAAGTGAGATATGGTGCAGCTGTGTTGTACGACAGGGTGCTAAAATGTTAAAAGGTAACTAATAAATAAAGTTTTGTGGTTTGCTTTGGGTTTGTTATATTGAAGTAAGTGTATGTAGTAATATATCTAGGTTCATCTGTATCTTTAAAACTGCAACATAACATGAAAACTGTTTTTGTATTATGTGTAAGTCGGTAGTAAAGTAGTTGGTACGTTGGCTAGGGTAAAAATTAAAATATGCTTGTCTTTTTACAGAACAATATCTACATAACTACACACAGTTAGAAGGCGTACAAAAGCTCAGAAGAAAAAGCAACAGAAGCAACTACAGTATCTCTGCAGAAATGAGTTACAAAAGGGGAAAAATGCAGAAAAAGTGGTGAAAGAAAAAGGAGCTACAGGTATGAGGACAAAGTCATTTCTTAAAAATATATGTGGACATTTGCAAAGATTACCAAATAAAGAAAAACAAATTATGACTATGAGAAACAATAAGAGTGGACAAAGTGTACATTGCAAGAACAGAAAAGATTGTTACAAAGATGGACACACCTTAACCAGGAGACAGGAGCAGTTTAAGGAAATCAGAGCCAGGATGTTTCGTAGTAGAGTGGTTGTAAATCTACTGAGAAATTTGAAGAAGTATAGAAGAAGGAGAGATGCACTCAAACAGAAAGAACGAGTTGGGAGAGTAGTTGATAAGGCCTTTGCTTTGAAGAGGAAGCTTTTCATTTTGATTCTAAATAGAATGAAGACTCTTGACAAAATGGTGTTGTGCATGAGGAAACAAAACCAGAAGAAAGGATTTGTGAATAGAAGTAACTTTTGTACAGTTTTTAGTGGAGAATGTATACATACTTCTAGTACAGAGCCTTTCTTTAATGAAGAAAGCTATCTCCAGGATAATAGATTAGTTCATGCTATTGATGAAAGAGGACGATGTTATGAAATGAAGAATGGCAGTCCTATAGCAAAAGAAGTGATGATACCTAGAAATGTAGAACTAGTTATTGCAGGGGGCGCTAGGGGGCGGGCTAACAAGATGGCCGCACTGTAGTGAGGCTCCGTCCGCCCGGGAACAAAATTCAACATTATCCTTGTACGGCGAATCCACCACAAAAGAGAGGTTGAGGTAGCGGAAGGGCAAGAGCACCAACGGAGCTGCTCGTTAGCAGACAAGAGGCAGACGTGGCTGAGACATACGCTGTGACTCGGCGCGGCCGGGAAGAGGCGACGAACGCGGCCGGGGACGAGAGAGGACCGCGGGCGGAGACGTGCAAGGGCCAGCTGAACTGAAGACTGCAAAGGGCTATGGAGAGGGAGCGCTGCTTCGATACTCAGACGCCGGAGCGGCACAGATGAAAACTTCATAAACCAAGAAAGGTGCGGCAGCCGAGACGCGACTGGGTTGAAGAGGTGCTCCCGCCATAATCTACGCGGGCCCACCGGCTCAAATAGCGGTCTAACTGCTCTCCCCCCAGCGACACCAACCTGCGCCACTAAACAGATTCAAGGCCACTGTCCCATAATTATACTCACCCTCAATGCGACATTAAGAAATATACAAAAAGCGGAGATAACGACGAAAGGACACATACCCGCCATTGTTTCCTAGTGCACGCCAGGCCTGAAAACAGCACTCAACCGCAACTGACAAACGGGGTGAATCAGCCCACCATTATGTACGTGAGCCGAGCGGCACAATGAAGATGCAGTCACTCCCCCACTGAGACACCAAATTGCATTGTAGAGGCCAATATTAAATAATTGTAATTGCACTCAGTGCGTTATACAGGACTATATCCCGGTGCAAGTGGATAGGAAAAAAGAAATAAAAATGAATAAATAAATAAATAAAAAGAAACTCGCCCGCCATTTTGTTCACGCAGGCAAGGACAACATGCTCATGAGAAAGTCGCTGATCTCAAGCTGCAAAGGAGGGTGCAACATTAAGGCAGGGACGTAATACAAAATACTGCAGCCAAACGACGTTGTATATTAATAGAAGCGTTATCCTCAGGAAAGATACAACGCGCACATCTAAAACACGGACTCTGTAGATACTGTGACCTGTGATTAGCGAGAAGTCTGAAAGGGGGATTACATGCAAAGCTAGAAGCAAGAAACACAAGAACCAGGCTGCTTAAACGTTAGAACTAAAATAAGTGTACTATCGAAGCACGTATAATTCTCCTGAAAACCCACTGCTGTTACACCAAGGTAGTCGAGTACGCTATGCCGACGCTAACTGCACGCAGTCCAAGGAAACTGTGATCTGTGCACCAATATCTTGAAATCTGTCAGCTCAGCTTACTACTACACGCCGCCCAGATATAAAGGGACATAATGGGCAAAACAGATGGAAAACAGGCCAAACTACCGTTCGAAGCCCGCAAAACGGCTAGAGGACAAACGCAAGACTCAGAGAAGAACGGCCAGACCAAATGGCACAAAGACTCGAAGAGGTGGACATGAAAGCATGGTTACTCACAATGAAAAGTAGCCTCTCATCTATCAAAGAGAAAATGGATACAATGTCTGCCAGGATGGATCTTATAATGCAGAAATTAGAAAAACAAGACGGGCGATTGGGTGAGGCAGAAAATAGAATATCGACGCTGGAAGATGACCAAGCGCAAGCAGCAGGACAAATCACAGAAATGGACAAACTTCTCAAGGTGATAGCGGCTAAGAATGAAGATCTTGAAGCCAGATCCAGACGAAACAACATAGAATTCTTGGAATTCCGGAGACCACCAAAACAGGAAAAATGGAAGAGTACATAGAAAAACTGCTGTCCACCTGTTTTGGCAGAGAATGCTTCACCAATCTACTGATCGTTGAGAGAGCACATAGAACACTGGCGCCAAAACCCCCACCCGGTGCCCCACCAAGGCCAATAGTCGCAAGGATACTAAATTACAGAGACCGCGACACGGCTTTGCGTAGGGCAAGAGAGATGAAATCAGTGGTATTCAAAAATAATACAATATCCCTATACCCTGACTTTACGCTAGCAGTCCAGGAAGCCCGCAAAACGTTTCTGCCGATAAAGAAAAAGCTAAAGCAAGAAGGGTGGAATATGCCATGTTGTACCCTGCAAGGTTGCGCCTCACCTATAAAGGTAAACAACACTTTTGCAACACTCCACAGCAGGCGGCGGAGTTTTTAAAGACGACCGTGAAACAGGCTAAGCGAATGGAACACTCACCCCCGGACAGTAGAGGAGCATCGCCTCATCACGACGAGGAACAGGGAACATGGACAGATGCAGATATGATAGGCTCGTTAAAAGATAAAGTGCAGCGTCCTCCCACTGTTGACTCAGGAACTTTTCCTCATCTGATCACACAACAAAGATGGATACAAGATCGAGTGAAGAACCAAATGGTCAAAAAAAGAAAACCTCTGGACACCGAACTTGCAATCCCGGGTGCCCTCCTGTATAGCACTAGCGTTACAGGAGGCCCTGCCTCGGCCCCTGGAGAACACACTCCAAAGGGAGTTCCCCCCACTTCTCCCTATGTGGAGAAAGACAATGTTTTGCTTTAGCTACCCTCAAGATGAGGGGTTGTTAGATGTTTTGACAGTAAGCCATATGATTGTTGTGAAAAGTGTAGAATTTACTAACGTGAAAATTGCTATGCCACGTCACTATAATTGCCATTTAGACACAATGCATGTTGTGTACAAAAAACAGGACATATACCATTGGTATGAAATAGAAACAACGAAGGCACAACTAGCTTACATGTTGGTTCTGGGATATTCAGGGAGGGAGGCTTTACTTCACGGCAAGTTGGGGAGGCCGCTGTGGGAGGGGGGTTGGGGAAATGAAGCAGTCATCGGCAGGCGTAGAGCACAAAAGGGCATGTCAAATACCAAAATTGGGCTTACACAGATACCCACTGTCAGACCGATTGAACGCATTACCACAAGTTAATGTCGAATAACAGCGATAACGAGCAACAAAATGCAAGTATAGGCTTACTGACCTGGAATGTGAGAGGGTTGGGGGACCACCGTAAGAAAAGACACATATTAGCTTACATGTACAGGCATCATGCGAACATTGCCATGATCCAGGAAACGCACACGACCTCCTCCAGTACGATCCAATTCGCTGCAAGATGGGCCTCATATAGATATTTCTCCTCATACTCAGCATATTCGAGAGGCATGGCAATACTCATTAAAAAAAATACACCATATGTAGAAGAGGGATCGATAATTGACCTGCAAGGGAGATATTGTATAGCCTGGGGAAGATTGGCGGCAGAGTCAATTACATTGGTAAACAGTTATGGCCCTAATATTGATGATGAAGAGTTTTTTATTAAACTTTGGGCATTGATTGTGAACATAGGCTCCACGCACATAATATGGAGAGGAGACTTTAATCTAACGCTCTGTCCTTCCCAAGACCGATCGCACCCCCAGCCACACCACTACACTAAAGCGCAGCGACAAGTACAACAGATTATAGCTGAAAATCAGCTAGTAGACACTTGGCGTCATCATCACCCCAATTTGAAGGAAGGAACGTTCCATTCGGCTGTACACGGTAGCCCGCAAAACATAAGAGAAACGCTCATAAATATCCCTTACTCACCGGGCCGACCCTTCTTTATAAGACCAAAAAGTCAATTAATTAGGCTAACTTGGGGAGGGAAACAGCCGCGGATTAAATGGAGCACACTCACGTTGCCCTTTGCACAAGGAGAATTTGAAGCACCTGATCCCGAACTATACTATCTTAGTGCACAGGCCCAATATGCAGCGTACTGGTTTAAACCTCCGCCATTTATGACGCATCTAGCGGTGGAACAGGGGTATATGGCACTCATTCCTCTAGCTGGGTTTCTGGGAACAGACGATAAGACAGCCGGAGGCAAAAATTCAACAGTGGCGTGCACCAATTCTGCATGGCGGAATATCGCAAAGAAATCACAAACTCCCATGGTATACTCCCCGCTACTCCCGTTAATGAATCAACAGGCCCTACCAGTCACACAGGAAGAAATATGCAGGCGTATGCTTTTAAAATATGGTATGAATGTGTGGGGACACATGTACGAACAAGGGGAATTTAAACGAGGGGACATATTCTTTGGGGAAAATGTTCCTACAACAATGGACCGGTTCCTATATATTCGACTTAGGCAAAATGTCAAAGCTGCCACTCCGGGATTCCCAGAAGAACCTCCCACATTGTTGCTGCTACATCTGTAATTACAGGGTGGGACATCCCATGCAGTGTCCCGCATATATAAATCGACCATAGGGAAGGGGACGCACAATACCCTGAAGGCAAAATTAGGGTGGGAGCTGGAACTGGGATATCCTTTAACAGATGACATGTGGATATATTGCTGTCAGCAAACAGAGAGAATCACAGTGAGTATCAGATTAAGAATCATACATTTTAAATTTTTACACAGGATGTACTATACGCCAGCAAAAATGTACAGATTCAAGCTGAGGGGAAACGACGCTTGTGACAGATGTGGACAAGAAGGAGCCGACTTCCTGCATCTGGCCTGGGCATGTAGTACCGTAGCAAACTATTGGGGGGAAGTGGGGAAAGCTCTGAGTGAAATGGCAGAAGTGCAAATTGACTTGACTCCAGAGATGGGATTATTAGGCTACACAAACAGGATCGAAGGGCAAATTAAACGTTTGATCGCATTAGGACTCCTAATGGCAAAACGTAGGATAGCATGTAGATGGGGAAGAGGCAGGGCCCCCAAATTCAAGGAATGGCTTAATGACATGACATATTGTCAGGAGCAAAACAGTATATATGCCGAATTGCACCCGTCCAGTTCCAGACCCCGTGGCATCTGCAAACCTTTTACAAATTACTTCCAGCGAACAGGCAGTACTGAGGAGAACAAATAGTGGATGCTAGTCAAAGAGATGAGGGCCAGTAAGAATGAGAGATGAGGGATAAGCAATTGTTCAGGATTGAATAATGATTACAAATGAGTGGTACGATCGGTCTAAGGATATCGCAGAATTTAGGGATAGACATGTGGGAACTCAGTGGTGATGACATGTGCAAGTGCCCAAATAACAGTGTCAACATGTAACATATGTACTGCACAAGAGTTATTATCTGTACTGTGAACTTTTCAAGATAAGCACTTAAGATGAATATGCCTAATAACAGATGTATGTATTGTATATTTAAAAATGCAATAATCAAAGTTTAAAAAAAAAAAAAGAACTAGTTATTGCAGAAGAGGTACAAGGAAGGTGTAGTCAGGCCCCTGTACACAAATGGAATTGTAGTAGTGTTTGTAGTATTAGACTGCAATCCATTGATATATTAAGAACATTCCTACTTATATTTCCAAGGTGAAGTTTAAAACACAAATTAAGTACTTTACAAGGTTTGGATCCTTGCAAGCTGAAAAAGCATACAAATTTGCAGGGACACCCACTAGCTTGTTTATCAAAGAAAGTGTGCCAAAGCACCTTTCATCATTTTAGGATGTTAGCTGTATGCCACTCAACAATGCGAACTTTAGTTAGGAGGCTGTACTATGTGGAAACTCCTGCTTTATGTTTAAGAGAAATGAATAGTGCACTTTTGTATGGTACTGTGGCAGAGGTAGAAAAGGTTTGTGATGATGTGCAGTTTCCTTTCTTTGGTCCAGAACAAGACTGTAGGGAAATTGAAGAGTTGATAACAGGAGGAGTTGCAGAACAGGACACAGGTACTACAGTTGATAGTTTTGAAGAGATTACAAAATTTAAGACAGTATGTTCTGAAAAACCAGAGTATGTTTGTATATGTTGTCGACACACTCACTACAAGAATCAAAAGCAGACTGTTGACTTATATTTAAAAAGTGAAAAAGAGAATAATGATAAATGGCAAAAGTTTGCACTGTACGCTTTGACTTGTCCACACGACAAGTTATATGTAAGTACTGCTACAATAAATTAGAGGATAAAAAAAATGCCTGCTAGAGCTGTGCATAACAAGTTAGAACTGGAATCAGACAACAGGAGATCCCCTGTATACCCAGTTGAGACCTGGGTGATGAATGTATGTAACAAAAAGAACGTCTCAACAGGTAATATTTGACAGACCGTTAATAAAACATGCACATATAGTTGCAAAAAGGAAAAACAGGGAGACTCAAAGGGTTTGAGAGAGATGCAAGGAGC
Source organism: Calotriton arnoldi (assembly GCA_963921515.1). Classification (NCBI taxonomy): domain Eukaryota; kingdom Metazoa; phylum Chordata; class Amphibia; order Caudata; family Salamandridae; genus Calotriton; species Calotriton arnoldi. The sequence continues at coordinate 2,458,666 of CAWUFW010001810.1, read as the reverse complement.
ATTCTATATTAAGAACAGGTATGGACAAAGGAACAGTATCAGCACTGTCTACATTGGATGTGGGTGTAACCCCAAAAAACTTGTGCACATAAGTGCTCGTGAAACACAAGTGACAAGTGACACAGCGAAGAGCGGCGCAGGGCAGACAATAATAAAATGTACCAGATACTTTTTGGTTCACAAGTGGTTCTTTACAGAAATTAATTACAAAGAATTGTTAAGTTTGTGAACCAGAGAGTTGCGCCAAGAGTTGCGCTGGGAGGTCAACGGCGTTTTGACCTGTAGTAAGTTAAGGTTATCTTCAGGACCAGGTTACAATTTTTTTCGTGCTGATCTGATGTAAATCCAGGACGGGGAACAATTAATCTCGGAGATTGGATAGGGATGCCAAGGGTCCAGAAGCACCACCGGCTGGGGTGCACCGGAGTTATTTTCAGGGAGCTGGAGGGACGTTGAGTCCTGGTGAATGGTTGGGGTCCAGCAGTGTTTTGTGTGACCGATGTCAGAGCGGGGACATCCGTAGATCTGGGGGCTGAAATCAGGCGTCGCGTGGAGGGCGTCCGGTGGCTGCCTCCCCCGATGGAGGGTCTGCCCAGCTCTCAACTCTAAACGACCCACTCTAAAGTCCCCCAGACGCCCTCCACACGACACCGGGATCCACATATGGAGGATCAGACATTTCCATCAAAAGATCAGATTGAGAAGGTGGATCAGTCCAGAACAGAAGAAATTTATGAAGATTACAGCATCCACCCTTTGCATTCTAAAGACGTTATTGGTGATGCCATTGAGCTGTTTCAAATGAAGGAGGCAAAAGGAGCTCCATTAAGTGTGTGGGAAAAAAGTTTAGAAGCTTGGTGTTTGCCACATCTTTTTCCTACTAGAGTAGGTGGCAGGTATGATGAGCGGCCTGTGCAAATACCTGCAGCTGAGTATAGATGTAGTAGACTTTATTCAGAAGACCCTAGATTTTGTCAGTGTATTACATATATATTTCACCTATTATTTGAGAGTGATTTGTCTAGCCTCTCATATGCTGTGAATCATATTCTAAAGACAGGAGTTAATTTGCATAATATATCAGCAAGAGAACTTTTGGAGAAAGTTCAACGAAAAAGTGAGCACTTGGAATACAATTTCATAAACCTAATGGCATGTCAGTGTGGGACTAATGAATATTGGTATAGGTGTTATGGTGAACACAAGTGCATGTTGAGGAACCTTGGAGCACCTACTTGGTTCCTGACACGGAGTTGTGCTGAATATGCATGGGATGACCTGCTAGAACTCTTGCAGGAGGCAAATTCAAATATAAAAGACATTCATCTGAAGACACCAGGAGACCTGTGCTCACTAGTCCCTGCAAATGTTTGCAGATGTTTTTATCACAGATTTCAAGCAATGATGTCTTTCATCTTGAACAAAACAAAACCTGCTCTTGGTGAAGTGATTGTTTTGTTTTGGCTTAAAGAGTACCAAGCCAGAGGTACTCCCCATATTCACATGCTGTTGTGGGTAAAAGATGCCCCAAAGTTTGAAACAGACAGTGATGAGTCTGTGTTGTCTTTTATTGAGCAGTATGTAACTTGCTCCATCCCAAAGGAGAGTAGTGACAACATATTAAGACAACAAGTTCTACGATTCCAAAATCATAGATGCGGGAAAATACCGTCAGCGAAAATGCAGAGCAAAAGTTAAATTTTATACAAGATGTCATTTCGAATGCCCACCACCTGTCATCTCACAAGGAAGAGTCAACAGCTTTTTGTCTGTAGTCAGACATACACTTACTAGTAAATCAACGAAAAATACATACAACCTAAGAAGAAAAGTGGCCTCTAAGTACATTAATGACTCCAAACCTGTGATTCTGAAGATGTGGAATGCAAACATGGATATACAATTTGTTGCAGACAACTCAATTGCTGTTGCTCGGCGCGTTACATCTTATATAACAAAGTCAGAGAAAACTGAGATGAAGGACATGTGGGAGGAGATTTCAGCTGAAAAGAATCTTACGAAGAAATTGTACAGTTTTAGTTTGAAAATGCTTTCTCACAGAGAGATAGGCTCCTATGAATGTGTAGACTGGTGCCGTTAAGTCAATACAGATCAATTTTGATCATGCATCATGTGACCAACATCTCGTCTTTACAACACCACAGAAGTGAGTAAAAGCACAAGAAAGTCTGATGGTCAAATAACCGTAAGACATTATACGTCCTGCCCAAGATGTGCTATGTGCAAGAATATATCTTTATGTGAGCCTATCTCACCATTATTCCTCATATCCAGTGTATATATCCGACAAGTCCGGCGCCATAGCATGCTATACAATGGTGAACCCTATTCCTGTTTGTGAGCATATAACAGTTCGTGTCACAATAAAATAAAGCTACCCACTACTCCGTCACACTCATAAGTGCAAAAACAAAATAGGAATTTTTCGCCAACCTCTAGCGTCTTTAATTTGAAATGTCTATGATGAAATAATATAAACAGAACACGAGACAGAAAAAAAAGGTCTATCAATAGAAAGGCCACTATACCTCAACAGCCCAAACTCAAACCCAAGTATTATCAATACATCAATAGTTATTAACCTACTTGATGTGTGGTGATAATTCCAACCCACACGGTCCTCCGGCGTAGGAAAAAGTAATTGCGGTAAGTCTTAACTAATTTGTCTCTTGGTAATCAAATATTATGGTTCAGTCCACTGTAAAGAGAAAATTTGCATGCCTCAAAAAGTGCCTGTATCAGGTCATATTGGCTGTATGTAGACACAGCTGTTAGTATAGCTTGTCGTATCCTAATATCAAGTTTCCCTGTTAAAAACGGTTCTTTTAACCATGAACTCCGAAACCGGAGCCCAACAAGTCACAAATCCAAAATCTGTAAAAACCGGTAAGTCTAATGTCTGTCATATCTTTTTATATTTCATTACCCACAGTTAAGTACTAAGTTAAGTTCGTTTAACCAAATGCTCAGACTCAGGAGTCACACAAACCCCATTTACACAGTACCGGGCACCCCAGTGACTCCAATACCTATTATAGAGAAACTGGCGTTCTGATCTCCACACGCTATGAGTATTCCGAAAAAATTAAAACCGCAACAACTCCACCTATATTTTCGGCCTAGATACGCACGCTGATAGCCTGCTGCAGTCCCTTTATCTTAAGAGATTCTATGCCAAGTCATAAAGCTCCCTCCAACTCCTTACCGTCTATCTTCACTCTGGATCGTCCCACGCCAAACACAGGTACCTCGAGTGCGAGGCAGAGTGCTCCAGTTCCGGCATTCTTGTTCTAACGTCATCGGTCACGTGGCGGGAAACACCTTTGGCGGGCTCTCCCTATGTGTAATTACGGGTGCCATTTTAGAGTGTAATGCTCAAGTGTAATCCTTAATCATTCGCTGATCCTGAATACTAACATACACTTACCCTTATATATACTGGATAACACAACATCTATTTCTATCCATACACTCCTAAGGTCAAATCTGTATCATAGTCTTAGTTTTCTGAAGCTCCCTATTACGTAACAAGTATCCAAATACGCGACGTCAAGGTTCCAGTGTTTGGCGTGGGATAGACAGAGTGAAGATAGACGGTAAGGAGTTGGAGGGAGCTTTATGACTTGGCATAGAATCTCTTAAGATAAAGGGACTGCAGCAGGCTATCAGCGTGCATATCTAGGCCGAAAATATAGGTGGAGTTGTTGCGGTTTAAATTTTTTCGGAATACTCATAGCGTGTGGAGATGAGAACGCCAGTTACTCTATAATAGGTATTGGAGTCACTGCGGTGCCGGGAACTGTGTAAATGGGGTTTGTGTGACTCCTGAGTCTGAGCATTTGGTTAAATGAACTTAACTTAGTACTTAACTGTGGGTAATGAAATATAAAAAGAGATGACAGACATTAGACTTACCGGTTTTTGAAGATTTTCGATTTGTGACTTGTTGGGCTTCGTAGTCGGAGTTCATGGTTAAAAGAACCGTTTTTAACAGGGAAACTTGATATTAGGATACGACAAGCTATACTAACAGCTGTGTCTACATACAGCCAATATGACCTGATACAGGCACTTTTTGAGGCATGCAAATTCTCTCTTTACAGTAGACTGAACCATAATATTTGATGACCTAGAGACGAATTAGTTAAGACTTACCGCAATTACTTTTTCCTACGCCGGAGGACCGTGTGGGTTGGAATTATCACCACACATCAAGTAGGTTAATAACTATTGATGTATTGAAAATACTTGGGTTTGAGTTTGGGCTATTGAGGTATAGTGGACTTTCTATTGATAGACCTTTTTTTCTGTCTCGTGTTCTGTTTATATTATTTCATCATAGACATTTCAAATTAAAGACGCTGGAGGTTGGTGAAAAATTCCTATTTTGTTTTTGCACTTATGAGTGTGACGGGAGTAGTGGCTAGCTTTATTTTATTGTGACACGAACGGTTATATGCTCACAAATAGGAATAGGGTTCACCATTGTTTAGCATGCTATGGCGCCGGACTTGTCGGATATATATACTGGATATGAGGAATAATGGTGAGATAGGCTCACATAAAGATATATTCTTGCACATAGCACATCTTGGGCAGGACGTATGGTGTCTTACGGTTATTTGACCATCATACTTTCTTGTGCTTTTACTCACTTCTGTGGTGTTGTAAAGACCAGATGTTGGTCACATGATGCATGATCAAAATTGATGTGTATTGACTTAACGGCACCATGAGAAGGAGACACGGTGGAGGTATTGCAGAAATGTAATTGTAATATTCAGTAACAAACTGGATTTCATGAGTGACTTGATTCTGTATTTCCACTGAGCCTTGAAAAAGTCGCATGTGTATACGAACTGTGGCAACGAAACACGTGTTGGCTGGCTAAGACCTGTTTACAAGGAACCAGATGGAAAGGAATAAAGAAACTAAGAACCCATTGTGAATACTGTTGTACATGTGTTTTGACCTACAATTGCTACTGCTGTCATTTTTCCTGTCTTGATTTTAACGTGTGCTGGGGATTGCTATTACGTTTGTTTGTAGCTCTGGCCGCAAGATTTGGGGAAGCTGGTGATACTCTCCACCCTTCAGCTCCGTGTTAGCTAGGATCAGAAAGAGATATTGAGTGGATTCACCCTTTGAGGCGCCTTTACCCTATAAATCATACCACCGTGCCTTTCTGTATTACGGAATGTGTAGACCGGTTAAGCTCAGCTAGTTTGTTTTCTAAATCTAGAGGAGTTCTATGGGTGAGTTTAGGGATTGCTAATACTTGTAACAGAGTACAGAAGTATTTTCCTGAAATTCAATATCTTGCAGAATTTGAGCCACACAGTACAGCTATTCTGAAGAGTAACATGCTGGATACGTACTATCCAAGAAGAAGTCCTCATCTGGAAAGGCTGTATCTCTATGAAATACTTCAACATTATACTTTCAGAAGTAATGTCAGTGAAAACATAGATGAAGGTAAATTTGCTGTGGCTGGATGTGAAGGATGTTTGGTGAGACATAACATGGGAAATTTAATCAACCATCGAAAGCTAAGTTGCCAAAATGCAGACAAAAAAGAGTTTTTCTATTTAGCCTTGTTATAGTTGTTGTACTTGGAGAATTTGACTGTTTTGAGGACTCATTCAATGCCGTGAAATACAGCATTGAGTGCTCTGTGTTTCCAGTGTCTCTTCAAATGTTGAGAGAAGAGATTGAACAAGAAGCAACAATTGCTGCTGAAATATCAAGAGAGAGTTCTCAGAGCAGTCAAAGTTCAGCACCTGGTAGTCAAGATCCTCTTGGACACCCAATCATTGAAAATGAAGCTGCAATAGCTATGAATGAGGTGGAGAATGCAATGCAGCAAGTAAGACAGGAAACTGTGGATCTAGAACTACTAATACAGCAATTGAACGCAGATCAGAAATACATTTTTGAAGAGGTAAAAGGTAAGGTATAACATGGATTTCTGCATGAGAGAAAAAGTGTGCATGTTGTACATATAAACCAGTTCTATTGTACATAATTGGTCAAGCTGGAACTGGAAAAAGCTTCTTGATTAAGGTAGTGACAAGACAACTACAGAAGACAACAGATTCCAATTTGTAGTGTTTAGTCACTTCTCCACCAGGCTTAGCTGCTCATAATGTTAAAGGAGTTAACTTTCATCGATTATTAATGCTGCCTGTTGAACATGGCAACAAATTACAGCACACCAAATTATCTGGTGATGCTTCTTATGAAGTAGCTAGAGTATTAAAGAAATCAAAGCTACTAATTATTGATGAAGTCAGCATGGTGTCTAACCTAATGCTAGCTTTTATACATTTAAGAATGCAGCAAATATTTAAAACTGCCTACGATGTACTTTTTAGAGGAAAACACTTAATAGTCTTTGGAGACCTGCTACAACTAACTCACGTAAAGGACGACCTGTATTAAAGAAACTAGTAACTAATGAAACAAGGAATTCACTAGGAGTATTGGAAATGTAAACATTTGGGGAAACTTTCAATACAAAGAGTTAATCCAATATGCACCAAGCATCAGATATGCATGATGGAGATATACTAAAGGACATAAGAGTGGGAGTTCTCACAAAAGAGGGAAAGACAGTATTACAAACCCGTCTCATCAATAATCTGTTTCCAAGTAATGTTTCAGCTGCTGAAGTAATGTATAATTTTGTTAGGGAAGAGAAGTCTATTGTTTGTTTGATGCCAACTCTTGAGAAGTGGAGTAAATTCAATGAACAGTTATTGCAACTGGAAAAAGAAGAGATCATCGAAAAAGCAAATGATAAAATGGAACTTAAAGGAGTTACAGTGCTACTAACAGAAAAACTACAATCAAAATTGGATAGTTTAGAAAAGTCTGTGTCGAAAACTGCAGTATTAGAAAAACAGTTACGTATCTGTAAAAACTGTTGTGTAATCTTATGTCGTAATTTAAATGTTGAAGAAGGGCTAGCGAATGGCGCAATGGGTAAAATTATGAAATTTATTAATTATCCAAGCAGAAATGATGTGGAATACTTAGCTATAAAATTTGATGATATTGCTGAAGTTAAGCAGATTGGTAGATGCGTTGTACGTTTCCTACTTGTGAAAGTCTTTTATGTCCAGCGAACGCAGTTCCCAGTGCCTTTAGCATATGCAGTAACTGTTCATAAATTGCAAGGTTTAAGCGTAGATACAGGCCTTGTTAATATTGGTAGTTGCGTATTCAAAGAAGGAATGTCATATGTTGCTTTGTCGTGAATTAGAAAATTGTCTGGTTTGTTTCTGATTGATTTTGATGAGAAGAAAGTAAGTGCTGATGTGAACTGTGTAACGGAGTATAATCAGTTAAGAGCTCAATATGCACCTCATTTAGGCCAGCATCCTGTGTTTCAAAAAGCAATACTGTGTCCAAAGTGGAAAATATCAAAGCAGTCTATTAGAGTTGAACAGAAAGATGAAAAAAAGAAAAACAACAAGGAGGAAAGAAAAGAAAACTACAGCACAATGAGGAAATAGAAAGGTATCATTTTGATAATAAATCTGGAGTGAACTGTTATGCTAATGTAGTGTTAAATGTAGTATACCATTTGCCTCATTTAACAAATTCTAGTAAAGAAAACATAGATAAAAGAATGTCTTCACAACTATGTAGTTTACTTGAAGAATTAAAAAAGTGACATTTTTCCAACAATTCTGCCCCAGTGGGTAATTTATATTATTCATTTGTCAGAAAATATCCCAGTAATAATAGACCTTCAATACATTCAATTATGCCCTAGTGGGCTATCATCGATTAAATAAATAAATAATCATAATTGTTGGAAAAATGATCACATAAAGTGATGAATATCTTGTGTGGAATCGGATACATGTAGAGTAAAGAAATTAGCTGTAATCGCACAGCAATATAAGACCGTATGATGATAGATAAGATTCAAAATGCATTCATGCATACGATAGTTGGATTGAAGTCAAAAGGGGTACTATAACAAGCTTGAAAATGCATGTGTATAAATTATAATGTTCCGCTGTTAGCATGAAAGACAATGCTATAAGATGGCCGCCGTGTGTCACAGATCTCTAAAATGCCATGTAGTCCTACTTTTATTGTGTTGATGCAAGCACTTGTATTTTCAAAATGGAAAAGCAAATGCTACTGACCCTTGAGCAAGGAGCAGTCAGCTTCGAAACACGTCGGGCGTTTTCGCTGTCAAAATAAAATAATCACGCTCAAAGGAATTGAGTTGCAGCTCGTCTCTTCTGTTGAAACGATGTATGGGAAGAGGTGATCATTGGAATGGTTGAAGGGGTTGGCTGCCCCGCCGCGAGCTGGCCATCATAAGTGGCTGGATAATCTGCGACTTTGGAAAAGAAATTTGAAGTGGTGACGGAGTATACGCTGATATATATATATATATATATATATTTCCAACAAAAGTGCCCTGAAGCATTGGGACGGCACTCGACAGCACTCTGCCAAAGGCTATACCATGCAGCTTGCCTTCCTGCTCCGCTTTTAAGTAATTGCTGCCAACGCGTTTCAAGGTATTCAAACCTCTTCTTCCTGGACTATAACAAACGCCATTTGAAACTCGCAATTTGCATTATTTCCGGTTACTTTTATTTGCATATCAGCCACCAGTGGGCGTGTGCTCAGTGCAGTTGTTAGTGCATGGTGGGACACAGAGTCCAACTGCGAGTATAATTGTTCCTTAAGGTAAGTTCAAATGACCCTTTGTAAATTAAAATTTCCTTGTTTCCTTAGTAGGTAGTTAAACAGTTAGGCAGGCTCAATTTGCTTCTCGAGCGCTGTGCTGATTTCGTCCTGAGCAGTGCAGAACTACAGCCTCGTCCAGCTGGTTTGACACTCCTTTCCCTGCTGGCAATGGTGCTCCTCCCCACGGCCAGGCTGCCGTGTGTAAAGTATTTCCAACAAAAGTGCCCTGAAGCATTGGGACGGCACTCGACAGCACTCTGCCAAAGGCTATACCATGCAGCTTGCCTTCCTGCTCCGCTTTTAAGTAATTGCTGCCAACGAGTTTCAAGGTATTCAAACCTCTTCTTCCTGGGCTATAACAAACGCCATTTGAAACTCGCAATTTGCATTATTTCCGGTTACTTTTATTTGCATATCAGCCCCCAGTGGGCGTGTGCTCAGTGCAGTTGTTAGTGCATGGTGGGACACAGAGTCCAACTGAGAGTATAATTGTTCCTTAAGGTAAGTTCAAATGACCCTTTGTAAATTAAAATTTCCTTGTTTCCTTAGTAGGTAGTTAAACAGTTAGGCAGGCTCAATTTGCATCTCGAGCGCTGTGCTGATTTCGTCCTGAACAGTGCAGAACTACAGCCTCGTCCAGCTGGTTTGACACTCCTTTCCCTGCTGGCGATGGTGCTCCTCCCCACGGCCAGGCTGCCGTGTGTAAAGTATTTCCAACAAAAGTGCCCTGAAGCATTGGGACGGCACTCGACAGCACTCTGCCAAAGGCTATACCATGCAGCTTGCCTTCCTGCTCCGCTTTTAAGTAATTGCTGCCAACGCGTTTCAAGGTATTCAAACCTCTTCTTCCTGGGCTATAACAAACGCCATTTGAAACTCGCAATTTGCATTATTTCCGGTTACAAGGAAATTTTGATTTACAAAGGGTCATTTGAACTTACCTTAAGGAACAATTATACTCGCAGTTGGACTCTGTGTCCCACCATGCACTAACAACTGCACTGAGCATACGCCCACTGGGGGCTGATATGCAAATAAAAGCAACCGGAAATAATGCAAATTGCGAGTTTCAAATGGCGGTATCCTGCCTGCTTCTTTATATTTCTCAAGAGACTTTCTCCCACCATTTTGTCATTTCTGTTTTGAGTAACTTTTCCAGTATATATAAAAACTAAATGGTTGCCCAAAATGACGAAGCCGCACCAGATGAGTTTCAAACCATTTAATCCAAGGATTGCAGTCAGCTTAACACTCCCAGCACAAGTACAAAGCCAAACGCGTTTCGGGCGTAACCACCGCCCTTGATCACTGGCAACCGGATACAGCGGCAAGGGAACCACCTGCACATCATTAAATATTCCGCCCCAGTGGGCGTATGTGCGGTTGCATGAGGGTTTCTGTAGTTCTCTTGAAATCCAAACCCAAGTGGGTCCCGCCGTATCCTCTACAATATACAGTCTTACCCCAGTGGGTATGCCAAAAGTGAAAGCTGACAACTTTTAACAAATCCTTCGATCGGACTCATCCCTCCTGCAGTGTCCCTTTATCACTGTCACTGCGGACCCGCTTGATACGCGGTGGGGCTTCATCGCGGCTCGGCAGGCCGCTATACACAAAAACTAAATGGTTGCCCAAAATGACGAAGCCGCACCAGATGAGTTTCAAACCATTTAATCCAAGGATTGCAGTCAGCTTAACACTCCCAGCACACGTACAAAGCCAAACACGCGTCGGGCGTAACCACCGCCCTTGATCACTGGCAACCGGACACAGCGGCAAGGGAACCACCTGCACATCATTAAATATCCCGCCCCACTGGGCGTATGTGCGGTTGCATGCTGGTTTCTGTAGTTCTCTTGAAATCCAAACCCAAGTGGGTCCCGCCGTATCCTCTACAATATACAGTCTTACCCCAGTGGGTATGCCAAAAGTGAAAGCTGACAACTTTTAACAAATCCTTCGATCGGACTCATCCCTCCTGCAGTGTCCCTTTATCACTGTCACTGCGGACCCGCTTGATACGCGGTGGGGCTTCATCGCGGCTCGGCAGGCCGCTATACACAAAAACAAAATAATTGCCCAAAATGACGAAGCCGCACCAGATGAGTTTCAAACCATTTAATCCAAGGATTGCAGTCAGCTTAACACTCCCAGCACAAGTACAAAGCCAAACGCGTTTCGGGCGTAACCACTGCCCTTGATCACTGGCAACCGGATAGAGCGGCAAGGGAACCACCTGCACATCATTAAATATCCCGCCCCAGTGGGGGTCATTGTTGCAGAGTACATAAGCAGCAGGAGCAGGCATGCTGTGCCCACTGGGGAAATTATTTGTGGACTACAGAACAACAGCACCCACAGGGGTTTGCATTAAAGTGGACTACAGGTACCAGGAGGCAATCTGTGCCGACGCCCATCCAGGGCGGGACTTGGGTGTATTTAACAACGTGCTCCACTGAAAATCTGTTGTTTCCTTCTCGCCAAACAGCCTGTGAGCAAGGACTCGTTGGAGTCTGAAACGCGTCTGGTGATAACTTTGGCTATGTTACTCGAAGTGTGTTGGTGTGCTATGCCTGCTGCCTTCTGCAATAAAAGGGCATTAACTCCTCATGTGCGGCTTCTTCTTTTGGGCAACCTTGTTTTTCTACGTTTTGCGGCTTGTCCGGCCGTGAAGGAGCCCCGCTGCCTTATACTGGGCGGATCTGAAGCGCTCGCAACTTCGAGCATTTGTGAGAATGAGGGGGTCATTGTTGCAGAGTACATAAGCAGCAGGAGCAGGCATGCTGTGCCCACTGGGGAAAGTATTTGTGGACTACAGAACAACAGCACCCACAGGGGTTTGCATTAAGGTGGACTACAGGTACCAGGAGGCAATCTGTGCCGACGCCCATCCAGGGCGGGACTTGGGTGTATTTAACAACGTGCTCCACTGAAAGTCTGTTGTTTCCTTCTCGCCAAACAGCCTGTGAACAAGGACTCGATGGAGTCTGAAACGCGTCTGGTGATAACTTTGGCTATGTTAGTCGAAGTGTGTTGGTGTGCTATGCCTGCTGCCTTCTGCAATAAAAGGACATTAACTCCTCATGTGCGGCTTCTTCTTTTGGGCAACCTTGTTTTTCCACGTTTTGCGGCTTGTCCGGCCGCAAAGGAGCCCCGCTGCCTTATACTGGGCGGATCTGAAGCGCTCGCAACTTCGAGCGTTTGTGAGAATGAGGGGGTCATTGTTGCAGAGTACATAAGGAGCAGGAGCAGGCATGCGGTGCCCACTGGGGAAAGTATTTGTGGACTACAGAACAACAGCACCCACAGGGGTTTGCATTAAGGTGGACTACAGGTACCAGGAGGCAATCTGTGCCGACGCCCATCCAGGGCGGGACTTGGGTGTATTTAACAATGTGCTCCACTGAAAGTCTGTTGTTTCCTTCTCGCCAAACAGCATGTGAACAAGGACTCGATGGAGTCTGAAACGCGTCTGTTGATAACTTTGGCTATGTTACTCGAAGTGTGTTGGTGTGCTATGCCTGCTGCCTTCTGCAATAAAAGGGCATTAACTCCTCTTGTGCTGCTTCTTCTTTTGGGCAACCTTGTTTTTCTACGTTTTGCGGCTTGTCCGGCCGCGAAGGAGCCCCGCTGCATTATACTGGGCGGATCTGAAGCGCTCGCAACTTCGAGCATTTGTGAGAATGAGGGGATCATTGTTTCAGAGTACATAAGCAGCAGGAGCAGGCATGCTGTGCCCACTGGGGAAAGTATTTGTGGACTACAGAACAACAGCACCCACAGGGGTTTGCATTAAGGTGGACTACAGGTACCAGGAGGCAATCTGTGCCGACGCCCATCCAGGGCGGGACTTGGGTGTATTTAACAACGTGCTCCACTGAAAGTCTGTTGTTTCCTTCTCGCCAAACAGCCTGTGAACAAGGACTCGATGGAGTCTGAAACGCGTCTGGTGATAACTTTGGCTATGTTACTCGAAGTGTGTTGGTGTGCTATGCCTGCTGCCTTCTGCAATAAAAGAGCATTAACTCCTCATGTGCGGCTTCTTCTTTTGGGCAACCTTGTTTATATATATATATATATATTTAGCTCAAACCCCACTCGTGAACCAAGTGAAGAGACCGCACTCCATTGAGGGTGAAAAACTCGGTATTTTATTTACCGGGTTAGGTGAACAGGACGCGTTTCGGCTTCGCGCCTTTTTCCATCTGCAACCAGAGACGGAAACTCCGCCATTCTTTTACACAGTAATAGTGAAAGTGCTTCCAGTGCAGGTTTAACAATCAAAATCAAAAACGGACTTTGGGCACAATATAAGTCGGCCATCTTTGAATGGTAAAAAGATCTGCATGTAAATACATTTGTACTGCAATAAATCATTCATGCAATATTCATTTCAATCAAATATTGATAAACATGATTTAAATTTGATTTTAAATTAGAGGTCAGGTTTATAATGCTCTGAATGAGCTTAAGCACATCTCAGTTGAAACAGCGAGAAACATTCTACTAAAACATTCTCAAAATAATTTAATTTGCAAAAACAAATTCAATACAATATCTCGCCCTGGATGGGCCTTAGATCCATTATTCACAATTGCAAAAGTCGCTGATAAAACCGTCAATGCCACTAACTTCTAAAGTACAGATGGCTTGTGTATTGCTCATGTTCAAGCCCATATAACTTATCGGAGTATCCTATTATACCTGCTAGATTATGGGCCTTTTTAATTCCTATTTACAACTAGCTCCAATTGATCAAGAATAATTACATATTTTCCAAAGTGACAGGGACATTAATAACATAGAATAAAATAAAATAAACAGTTACACTTTGAGACAATCAAAGCACCAGAGAGGCTCTAGCCTAAGTGTATCGCCAATTCTTCTTCAGTATTTAGGCCTTGTGGAGCCTTGGTTTGTAAGTCTACTATGAACCTGGATTCCAGTCTCCGAAGTTTCAATTCTCTATTCCCCCCTCGTTCATGTAAGGGGACATGGTCAAGGCAATAAAATGTCAATAGATTTCTATTGCTCTGATGAAATCGGGCGAAATGCCTTGCTACAGGATATGTAAAATCTTTTCTTTCAATAGCTCTTGCATGTTCCAAAATTCTGCTTTTTGTTGGATGTATGGTACTACCTATGTACTGCAAATTGCAGGGACATACCAGGCAGTAAACACAGAATGGTGTATTACACGTTAGGAACTTAGAGATTTTTTTAGGACATGACATACCTGGAATTTGATATGTCAGAGTTTTTACATATATATATATATTACCAAAGAATCCTCCCTTCTGGAAAGGACAGATGGAGCGCATTCACGGAAAGATTTTCAAAGTGTTTTTAATTTCCAAAGTTCAACATCACGGGTAATTCATCACAGCAAGATAAACCAACGCGTTTCGGTCTCCATGAGACCTTGGTCACGTTTTTTTTATATATATTTACATTAATTAAATTTTAATTCAAAACTAAGATCATAGTGTGGTAGCATTTTTTATTTTGTTCTACATTTAAATAAATATATAAAATTAATTTACATTACTATTTAACATAAAAATATGTTCACTAAGTTTTTTTAAAAATGTAATAAACAAAAACGTTGGTGTGTCAATCCCTGAGATTTCATATATACAACTTTTAAGCCCATCTTCTGACTTTTTTCGATTTAATGATCATTATGAGTTTTCTTGTAACTGGAGGGGAGATTCCAGGCCCCGATATATAGATTCCGGCTGCCATCTCCACCCCACTTACCAGCCACTATGAGCTCCTGACCCCTGAATGGGGAGTAACATGATGGGCCTGGAATTACCAGGTCTGTTATCCAATTCAGTTCCTGACTCCGGGCCCGTTTACATGCACATTTTGCTCGGTCATAAGGCGGAAACTGTCTGCAATAACTCACTAGGGGGCATATTATCAAGGGCTTTATCGCCGATTTAGCGGCACTTTTTGCCGCTAAATCGGCGATATTTTTAACGCCCTATTAGCAAGCTGTCGCTAACAGGCGTTAGCGACAGCTTTCAGGCGTTAGAGGCCGGGAATTACATCGCCTTGCATGTCAGCGATATTTATCGCTAATGACATGCAAGGTAGGCGTTCCCCACTAAAAGCGACTGTAAACAGTCGCTAACACCACTAACCCCTATTATCAAGGCAGGCGAAGCGATAAAATAAATCGCGCTAAGCGCGTTTATCGCTATATTTTAACACCTGCTACTGACTATGACTTACCTGTTTGTAGTATAGGAGGTGGATTCTAATGCTGAATCCACCTTAGCGTTAATGCAGAATATCGCTGGTTTTCCAGCGATATTCTCGCATTATGCCGCTATCGCTGGAATAATCATCGCCATAGCGCTAATTGTTGCTAATACAGCGTTAGCGTGGCGATATATTCCAGCGATAGCTGGCGATAGAATATTTCGCGCTAAGCGCGCTCTGCGATATTTATCGCATTTTGTTGCTAATATGGCCCTAGGTTTTACTGTGGGCTTTCTTGCACCGGGCAAAACTCAGAATTGTGCAGGGGGGTACCTCCTTCAACATGCCAGGAAAAATATACTAGCAACAATTAACTTACAATCATATGTAACATTCATTGTAAATTTGCTGCTGGAGAATTTCGTATAACCTCAGCAGAAGTCTTCATCTTCTGGGGCCATTTTATTTTGCCTGTAAATTTACTCTTACTGTGTAGCCATTCATTTTCTCGGAAATGCCGAATTCGCTGTTGCTACTATATTTAAAATGTTTGTTCTGGTTTGCTGGCTTTGTCTGATGCTGATAAAATAGTGTTAAAATCACCAACTGACCCTTCTGTTCTCTCCTTCCCAGCTCGTTCCAGGATTGTCAGTCATTTCACAATCACATTTTAGCTGATTACAATACACTTAAAGCAAACACTTTACCTCAGACCCACACACAATGCTACTTCGAGCTTCTATCTTTTGTATTGCTTTTACAATGAAGCCAGCGCCCACCCTAGGTTTTTCATGTGTTCTGTGAAATTCACGGTGAGTTGCGAATTTGTTCACGGGGTGAAATTGTGGTATTTCCACAACCTCTGAAGAAGATAATATTAACTTTAGGGAAATTCATTTTTTTCCATTGCGCCAGGCGTTGATAATATTGAATAGTGTTTCTACAATAACAACAAAATAAAAGATTGATTCAGCTGGGGCTTGTATTTGACTAGCTCTCCGCCCAAAATGTAAACACGCATGGCCACAATCTAAAACTGTGACTGACCCGTTGGCTGATAGGTGATGTATGCTAATGTGGGAACAGCTAAGCTGCGGAATTTGAATGCACCTTAACCCTTTTAACTCTAGAAAGAAACTTTCCAGATCTACCAGCGACCCTGGGTTTTCTGAAGCTCTCCGTTGGATAATCATTCAGCCAATGAGTGTCATGCATCACCAACTCAGTGTCTGGCTTATGCTTAGCTTCATTTTCACAGAGGTTAAGAATACAATTTTCTTTTAATAATCTTTGTGTATACTGTACGCTTTCCAACAAGCTTGCATCATAAACAATCAGTGCTTGGTGTCTATTTAAAAAGATAAAGCCGCTTAGAGTTCAAAGTCAACAAGCTAATCCTTTACAATCATTGGCTAACTGCACAGCAGCTGGTTTCATTCCTCGAAACGCATGGAGACTATTCCCTTTTCGAAACCCACCACATACAGTAGGGTTTAACCCTTAGGTTACACGTTGTGAAGGATACAAATAAGGCAGAGATCTCATATTAACAGGTCAAATGTTAGCAGTTTATCCCGACCAGATTTTACTCCTGCATGTCTCATTTTTATCTATCCAGGGCTACAAGTACCAAATTGCAAGGAAACCCCTGGACTTGTGAAACCACTAACTTGTGGTTCTTGGATACTTGAACACTCTTCTAGGACCGATTACGAGCCTGGCAGTCCAAGAACCACCAGACTTGCAGGGGATCAGTGGGGCGTTCCAGCTTCCGCCCCACCGGCAGTCCAAACGCCCCATTACGAGTTGGGCAGTCCGACCACCCTAGAACCGCTGCTGCCAGGAAACTGCAGTTCCCTGGAAGTCACACGGCGGTCAGGAGGCCGCAATGTGCTTGGTGGGACCGCTGCGGTCCCGTCAAGCATATTACGAGTTTCCTTTCCACCTGCAGTGTCCTGGAGGTTCCTCCTCCATGTACACAGTAGCAGAGAGGTAACAAAGAGGGCCATACAAGCCCCCGGTGCCTCCTATGCTTCTGGATGCACACAGGGGGGCATAACATGTGTCCCCCTGTGTGCATGCTCAACAGTTCCTGCATGGCATGGACTTCCGAGTCCATGCCGTAGAGGAACCTTGTTAGGGGTTTCCATTGCGATGCGTTTTTCAAAGGCACCACCACCTTTGAAAGAGGCGCCGCCCTGGGACCGCCAGGCCAACCACCCAACAGACCACTTTAAAGTCGTAATCTGGTGGGCGGGCGGCGGAGAGTCTCTGCGGTGTGGGGGTGTGGCAGTGGCGTACCTCCCGCCCTGCCGAAACTCATAATCGGGCCCTCTGTGTTGATTAGGGCAATGTATGGTCCTTGGGCAAGAGTTACTCTACAAATGGGAAATGGGAGGCAGAAGACAATTATCAGGACTGCATAAGTGCATATATCAACAAAACTGCAACAGCAAACCTCCAAAAAAGATACAAGAAGCTTCTTTATTTTTGACAGCATGTAATTTGGGTCTCCCTTAACCAGGTCAACTGGAATTATGTGGCAGGGGAGGAACAAATTATGCATCAGGGTTCACTAAATTATGCAGAAAGAAAAGGCAAATTATGCGCCATATTGCGGCACATTTCGTAATAGTATTATCTGATTATTTTGTCTTTATTGCATATGTTAACAGTATCTGCAAAAGGTTTCCTCTCAGTGCCAGTTTAACACCCAAATATAGCGATAAACAACAGAAAGGTGACTGATCGATCTTTGCAAAGGGCTTTCCACTGTGTTGCAACATGTATTGCCACATTTTAGTAAATTTTGATCCATTTGAGGTAGAAACAAATTTGTTTGTTCAAAAAAACCGCAAATCATACAGCGGATTATAGATTGTGTGGAAAATGTGGCAAATCTATAGTTATGCAGAAAACGCCAAAGCTGCAAAGTCACATCATTTCAGTGGCCCTGCTCTTAGCCAATGAGCACCAAACATTTACAAAAATCTGTTAATCCCATGTTGACTTTCTTGTCAAGTTTGATTAAGATCTGTCTCAGGGGAAAGGTTGTAGAGTGGGGTCACAAAAGAGTCTTTCCCATTTCATGTACTCTGACACTCTACTGCGAAGCGAGTGTTAAACAATCGCTGAATAGAACTGCACCAGATCCAGCATGCAGTCAGAGATTATGTAGATGCATATGCGCTTACTACTTGACTGGTGTACAGCTGCTGAAAGATCTTTGTAAAGCATTGATGGTAATTTTATGGAACATAACGTAGGTTTGCAGGTATTCTGGGTGGTTGCTCTGGTAGGTTTTTTGGGCAGTGCACAAGACCTTGAATTAATCCTTGCAGCCTCTGACAGCCAGTGGAGAGCACTGAGGACAAGTTTGATATGGTCATGATTATGAGGAGGGTACAGCCCCCTATCTAGCCTGAGCTCCAGGCAATTATTTCCAAAATGTCAGCAAATCCCTCATAATCATTCTGAGCAGCTCCAGGCCTGGTACCTGAATCAGACTGCACTCACCCAGGTGTATGATCCGTAGGTCCGGCCCTGACGTTTTTCCAAGCCAACTCATACAACATTTGGAAAAGATAAGGTCACTTCATATTACCCCTTCCAGAACAGGATATTGCACCACATTCTGAGGAGCAACCCATTGGCTTTCCATAACACCTCCATTCTTCGTGATTAGCTGACCATCTTTTTAGGGAACAGCCAGAGATCTGTAACTCCCATGGTCTCTTTTTTTCCTGCTAAGCCTCTGAAACTGACACAAGGAACCCAAGCCAATGAAATGTTAATGCACTCTCTCATGTTTTAGCAACCCCTCTTCAAATAAACTCTATTAATCTCGTCTCAATTCCATCAATTCCTTCTCCCCCATACCTAATGCTGCCGCCGCCACCCCTGTTCTAAAACAATAGGTGTCAACTCCTCGGGTGGGAGTCCACATTCTTTCAAACTTTGCCTGACCACCCCCTATGCTTTATGCCCTTTCCATCTCGTCCATAATGTAACCTCCCACTTTCTGCCCCCTCTATCTGTCATATGCTGCCTGTGCCTATACAGGGCACATAGGCTGTTCACCTGTCGCTTTCAGTCATACTGCATTACCTGTTACTTTTTTATATTTTAGATTTTTCATGCCACAATATCAAAGTTTCGCATTTAGTGGCCACATCAGCCATGATTAGCCGGTGCAGCTCTATATTCCTCAATACTTCTGACACTTCTAAAATCCCTAAAAGCAGTACATACAAATCCTAATGCCTTCCAGCATACTCCTACACATTTCCCCACCGGCTGATTTCTTACCCCAGAATACCTTTCCATAGCAAAGCTATGCCCACCACTGTTCTGATGGTGGGCACCAGCCCCCTGTTGATCCATGTTCAGTCAATCGATCAATCAGGATTTGTAGAGCGTGGCTGCATCACCCGTGAGGGTCTCGAGGCGCTGTCTGATAAAAGGTGTTAGAATTAGGGCTCCCGGTTTTATGGTATTTATTTTTTGGACATTTCTGTCTGTTTTTAGCCATAATTATTTTTTGCTAATGTTATCTGTATTTATCCATATTTATTTGAGCTTTTACGAATAAATGAAGTTGAAACTAGTCTATTTCTACATTTATGTAACCGATAATGCACATTCATGCTTGAACGCCTGATAGGTTCAGGTGAGAGGAACACCCACAGATGATCAATCAATGCACTTATATGAAAACGTGAACATTTTACTATCAAGGGTGTGCATATCTACTGCTGTTTAAGCCTGTTTACTAAAATTCCATTTTTTTTAAACCACTTACCTGTCAATCTGCACAGTTACTGACCTGGCAGTCATGACTGGCCGCATTAAGAATCTCTATGAAAAAAAAATGTAAAAGGAAATTTCCGTTTTTAGCCACGTTTAAAAAATAAATACAGACCGAAAACTAAATGGTTTTCTGTCTGTATTTATTTGTAAAAATCAGTAAAAACGGAAAACAGGGAGCCTTAGTTATATAACAGGACACCATGTAGATCCTCGTAATTTGTCCACACATCAGCCCTTTTTCCCCTTCTTAATGCACCACTTTCTTGAAGCTCTCTTTATGGCTGTTTGTATACATTCAGAGCCAGACCTCCTTAGCACAGGAGAAAGGTGAGTGCAGAAAAGGCTGCTGTTAGCATCAAGCATCTGTCAAATGCAGCAGCACATTAGTGTTACAATGCACCGTTAGTGCTGCGTCAAAGTATTTAGCGTTGCATTGCGCCAAACCCCAGATAATGCATCCAAAGTAGGCATAACCAGGTGTGTGCAATGCAAAGTCCCATAAGCATCACCAGAAATGCAATTTACCAACTCATGCACTGCAGCTCAGCTTAATGCATATATAAATAGATCCAAAAACAAATGCATATCGGTGCAAACAGTGATCAAACATAAGAGGTAAATAAAAGACACGTAGAAACCTCCATACTTTCCCCCAAGGTCCAATACACCAAAACAGACACAGGCCACTGGAATTGGCAATAGAGGAAAGCAAACACAAGGAGATGATGGACGGAGTGCTGAAACTTTTCAGATACTCACCCTCAGTCACAGATCTGGGTTGAATCCATCATCGTTCTTTAGCTCACTTCGCCACTCCAGTTCAGACCCAGCCATATGCAACTCAGTCTTGACCCTGTTCCTCATGGAAATAGTCCAGCCTGAACTGCCAAGCCAGGTCTTCCCTGAACGGGAAACAAGCATCCTGGGACCGGTTTTGGGGTAACACCCCTCATCAGCCAGGCTAGCTTGAATCCAGTGGCAAAGTGAGCAAGGGACCCACGTCTGGGCATACCCTGCCAAGTTAGGGCGAACAAAGCAAACGCCAAGGAGATGATGGACGGAGTGCTGACAATTTTCAGACACTCACCCCCAATCACAGATCTGGGTTGAATCAAACATTGTTCTTTAGCTCACTTCGCCACCCCAGTTCAGACCCAGCCATATGCAAATCAGTCTTGACCCTGTTCCTCATGGGAACAGTCCAGCCCGAACTGCCAAGCCAGGTCTTCCCTGGACCGGAAACAAGCATCCTGGGACCGGTTTCGGGGTAACACCCCTAATCAGCCAGGCTAGCTTGAATCCAGTGGCAAAGTGAGCAATAGATGAAGCCAAGATAAGACTGCACTGGTAAAAATAGTCAGAGTGAGGATGATATTGTTTGGTTTATCAGTACACACCATCAAACAAAAGTATAGATGAAGCAGTTCACTTATATTAAAACTCATTGAAGAAAAGCACCACCAATTGACCAATAACTGCTATATATCAACCAGTACCAGCACATGTTAAAGTACCTGTGGTACTGCATCTACTGCCACAGGTTCCTTTCCGATAACATATGCAGGAATGGCTGGAGTCTCACAAATTGCACTATCTGTCTTTACTCCTTACTTAGATCCGGAACAAGTAAACAAAGCAAGAATTGACAAAGAAAATGAAAGAGGTATTGGGTTTGCCAATTTGTTTTAGCCACTTGTACACCAGCACGGATGATGTTCAGCATGGCTAAACGTTAATGGCATAGAGGGGAGTGGCATGGAGTCGTACGGCTTGGAGTGGCGCAGAGTGGAGTGGAGTAGTGAGTCATAGAGTGGAGTACAGTTTTGTAGAGTGGAGTAGAGTGGTGTAGAGGGGACTAGTTTAGAGTGCCATACAGTGGAGTGGTGTAGAATGGAGTGGTGTGAGTGGAGTGGCATAGAGTGGAGTAAAATGGTGTGGAGTGGCATAGATTGGAGTAGAGTGCCGTAGAGTGCAGTAGCATAGAGTGGAGTGGCATAGAGTGCCTTAGAGTATCGTAGAAAGGAGTGGCGTGGAGTAGAGTTTTTTGGAGTGGATTGGCTTAGGGTAAAGTAGAGTGGCGTAGAGTGGAGTAGAGTGTTGTAGAGTCACGTGGTGTAGAGTGGAGTGGAGTAAGCTGTTGCAGAGTGGAGTCGCATAGAGCGAAGTGGTGTGGAGTGGAGAAGAGTGGAGTACAGTCAAGGGGCATAGAGTGGTGTGGCATAGAGTGGCATAAAATGGTGTAGAATGCCGTGGAGTGAAGTAAAGCGGTGTAGAGTGGAGTAAAGTGGCGTGGAGTGGTGTAGAGTAGAGTGGAGTGGCATAGAATGGAGTAGAGTGGTGTGGAGAAAACTAGCGTAGAGTGTTTTAGAATGGAGTGGCGTGGAGTGTCATGGTGTAGAGGGGAGTGGAAAGGCATAGAGTGGCGTAAAGTGGAGTGGTGTAGAGTGGAGTAAAGTGTTGTAGAGTGGAATGGGGTAAAGTAGAGTGCATAGAGTGGAATGAAATAGAGTGGCATAGAGGAGGGTTGCGTAGAGTGGAGTGGCGTAGAGTGGAATGGTGTAGAGTGGAGAAAAATGGCGTAGAGTGGAGTAGAGTGGTGTAGTGTAGAGTGGAGTGGCATAGAATGGAGTAGAGTGGTGTGGAGAAAACTAACGCAGAGTGTTTTAGAATGGAGTGGCGTGGAGTGTCATGGTGTAGAGGGGAGTGGAAAGGCATAGAGTGGCGTAAAGTGGAGTGGTGTAGATTGGAGTAAAGTGTTGTAGAGTGGAATGGGGTAAAGTAGAGTGCATAGAGTGGAATGGAATAGAGTGGCATAGAGGAGAGTTGCGTAGAGTGGAGTGGCGTAGAGTGGAGTGGCGTAGAGTGGAGTGGAGTGGCGTAGAGTGGAGTAAAGTGGCGTAGAGTGGAGTGGCGTATAGTGGAGTGGCATGGAGTGGCGTGGAGTAGAGTTGTGCAGAGTGGAGGGAAGTAGAGTGGAGTGGCATAGATTGGTGTAGAATGGAGTAGAGTGTCACAGAGTGGAGTAGAGTGGCAAGAGTGGAGTGGCATAGAATGGAGTAGAGTGGTGTGGAGAAAACTAGCGTAGAGTGTTTTAGAATGGAGTGGTGTGGAGTGTCGTGGTGTAGAGGGGAGTGGAAAGGCATAGAGTGGCGTAAAGTGGAGTGGTGTAGATTGGAGTAAAGTGTTGTAGAGTGGAATGGGGTAAAGTAGAGTGCATAGAATGGAATGGAATAGAGTGGCATAGAGGAGAGTTGCGTAGAGTGGAGTGGCGTAGAGTGGAGTAAAGTGGCGTAGAGTGGAGTGGTGTAGAGTGAAGTGGCATGGAGTGGCGTGGAGTAGAGTGGTGCAGAGTGGAGGGAAGTAGAGTGGAGTGGCGTAGATTGGTGTAGAATGGAGTAGAGTGTCACAGAGTGGAGTAGAGTGGCAAGAGTGGAGTGGCATAGAATGGAATAGTGTTGTACAGTGGAGTGGCGTAGAGTGGAGTAGAGTGTTGTGGAGTGGCATAGAATGGAGTGGCATAGTTTGAAGTTATGTAGACTGAAATAGCGTAGAGTGGAGTGTCAGAGTGGAGTGTCATAGAGTGGAGTGGTGTAGAGAGGAGTGGCTTAGAGTATCGTAGAGTGGAGTAGAGTATAGTCGAATGGATGCATAGAGTGGTGCAGAGTGGAGTGGAGTGATGTAGAGTGGCGTAGAGTTGAGTATGCATGATGTGGTAAAACACTGCTATTACAGACAACATATTTCCAATTGAAATTACTATTACATCTAAGCAGACATACAGTTTTAGTGATAAAACTAAGCAGCGTAAGGACTGGTACGTGCACCTGTAGAGCAAGTCTGAACGCACTGTGGTTCTTGTTCTTTATGCAATGTTTGTAATCTGTGAAAAAACATTCAATAAACAGATTTTGACCAAAAAAAACTAAGCAGTACACAAATGATAACATAAAAAAATCTGCATCATCTAGTGCATTGATTTGTCTTGATCGTATTAAACTATTTGTTTGCACTGCACTTCAGATTTACAAAAGAATGTGCTTCATTTGTGCTCTCCTAATTCTGATATGCTCTGAAATATTTGTACGGTTCATTTAAATTTTGTTGTGTGCTAGAAAAAACATAACATCCTACAGCCCTTCCTTTCAACTCCCAGTACCAAGCAAGATTGTCACATAAATCCTCTCACTTTGAAGTCAGATAAAGAAAAGTAAACACCATCCTCCCTCAGAAGACAAAGTCTAACATTTGACCTGTGTCGTTGAATGCACAACAAATGTGACAAGATAAAAACTAAATTAAAAGGCCTGAATATTGCTCAGTCTCTTCTGAACTCCATCATGGTTATTTTTAGGGTGCTTCTGCAACCCCCACAACCCTACTTCCAGCGCATATGGCATGGGCGTGAAATTGAGGAAGAGGATTGTTTAAGTTATGCTATTACTAAAGAGCACTGACCAAAATAAACAACCTCATAGACAGAACATTGTTCCTCACAGGCATATAAGATTGATGAACTGGTAGTGGCAGAGATAAGGAGAATCAATCAAGCAGAAAGATAGCAGGCAGGAAGCCTTTTCAGTGAAGTACAGCACATTTACTGCTGTGAACTAGTATACAAGAGAGACAAATAAAAACACGGACTCTTGTGTAGTGCCTCATGAAAAAGAAAAAAGAGTTCCCAGATAGCGAGCACTTGTGGAAGAATAGAAGAAGCCAGATAGAGAGGTGGTAAGCAGTCTATGCTTTAATGGAGAGACAATGACATGCTGGGCAGCCTAAAACAAATAAAGCCAGCAAATAGAAAGCAAGCAAGTGTGAGTTACAAAACACAAAGCCAATGGTAAGCAATAGGCGGAATGCATTCCAAGGGAGCAAGTAAGTGCAGTCAAAGTCTACAAGTAGATATGTAGTACACACATGGCACATGAACAGATGTCGGTTGGCATGCAACATGTGTAACATGTAGGCCTGGGTGGTGAACTTCGCTCCGTTCGCGGAGTTCGCAGAGTTTTCTGCACTCCGCACTCGGCTTCGCGATGTGCAGCGGAGTTTTTTTCCCGCTCGCGATTGCGGACGGTAAGTTCGCGATCGCGAACAGTAAGTTCGCGAGCGCGAGCTGCCGGTGGGTAGAATTTCTACCCGAGCGGCAGGAATACCAGCACAAACTGCAGTTCGCACTGCACTCCGCCACTTGCGAAATTTCGCAGAGCTTTTTTGTAACTTCACGGAGTTCCGCGTAGCAAAACTCCGCGAACTACGCCCAGGCCTAGTAATATGCCTTAAACTACCCCACGTAGGTGACAGGCTATTACATTTTGAGACCATTGCTGATGCCATCATTACAGGATCCTAGGACTGTAGTTGAAGAAGCAAACAACACTGCACAGAGGAAGACACACCCAAATCAAGATTCAGATGCCTAGGCCTGTCTAGTGGAAGATGCTTGCAGAGACCAAAAACAGTTTGTGACAGGGTTTTTGTGTGTAAACAAAATTGGAGGTATTAGCTAAGGATGGTGGTGGCCCACCTTAAGCAGTAACCACAAACCTTGTGCGGTGAAGCAGTAAAGTCACTAAAATAACCTGAACTCAACCCTCTGGTAACTATGGCACACAACAGACAGGCTTAACTGAGAGGCAGTATGAACATTATTTATGCATGACCAAAACAGTAATTGAGTCAAAACGCAAGAAAAATCTCAAACCAATTTAGGAATATAGAGTATATTTTAATGACTAAAATTACACTAAAACAACAACAATACAATAAGGGGAACCGGAGATATGGATTTTAAATATTTAAGGTTAAGGTAAAAGATAGGGCCAAAAAGCATTAAGCGCAGTCAACTTGTCACTGTTCACTGTAAAATGGAACCTAGGTGCAATTTGAGGCCAACCTTGATAGAGCATGGGTCGGATACAAAAGCCAGGTTCGACCCAGTCGAATGTTTTACCTTCGGACTGTGGGCCGGATTTAGCTCTCGCCAGATGGGTTACTCCGTCACAACGGTGACAGATATCCCGCCCACCGAAATATAAATGCCATAGGATATAGTGGGACTTATATTTTGGCAGATGGAACCCATCTGCCGAGATCTAAATCAGGCCCTTAGTCTCTGAAATGGAAAGTCCTCAGCAGGGAAAGACAGTAGGTTGCGGAGGAGAAGGGTGGAGTCATTGACTTTTGGCAGGAAAGTTCTGAGGGGGAGAAATTTCTCACCCAGAGAAGGTTCCTCGCCAGCCAGATACTTTTGGTGCCTTCACCTGGTGGAGATTTTGCGTTTGGACTTAGTCACTTTTTGAAGCATGGATGCTTCCAGTGGGGCAAGGCTGCAGGCTGTAGCCAAACAAAGCTCCACGAGGCTGGATAGCTTCTCAGTGAGTTCCTGTTGATTGGATTTGCTGCTGCGGAAAGGCTCCGAGCAGGAGCAGCCTAAATCTTCAGCACAGGAGCAATGCACGTTGGTTGGATTGGCTTGGCAGGTTGCTCCTGGCCCTTCAAAGCTTTTTGTAGCCGATAAAGTTTCTAAATACCATATTTCAGGAAATGTTATGAGGAGTACCCTTTGACATATGTTAAACATTCCTTTGCAGCCGCGGCTGCGGGTCCTTGTTAGTGTAGTCCTAGCCCTATGGGACTCTCTTCTTCTCCGCTCTTCAGAGAAGATCTGATTACTTTGAAACCCTTTGTATAACTCTTCTCATTGTTCACTGTTATTATGACAGAATTACAGGACCTAGCCTTTGATGAGGCTATGGTCCAAGCAATCCTGACCACACCCAGTATAATAGACACCATTAAGGGTGGGCCTGCGACACAAGGGGACGATTGGTCTAAATTACTTTTGCTTAAACGATCACACTCCCGGACATATATTCATGGCGCAATAATGACGGAATATTTAAGAGGTAATTGCGCCCCGTCGGGACTGATTGTCACTAACACTCCAAGACTGTTTTTGGAGGACAAATTATTTCTGAAAGATTGGTCACTCATCGCATGGCGCTGTACGCGTGATTGGCTAATCCTTATAATTAGTACTGCTAAACAGATTGAAGACACAATCCTCGTAGAAATTCAGACCTTGGAATCCCAAATAAAAGTGGCGATCTCAGCAACCCTCTACAAGAAACAAGCTGAAAATACGAATAAAACCAACAAAGAGTTTAAGGACTCGATCTTAGCCACCAAAATAAATACATTTAAAAAAGACCTCGCTCGGTTCTCTTTTGAGAAAGTGTACCCGTACACCAGCGATAACTACGTCCCTGTACAATACAACCAGAAAGGCAAGAGATACGGTTCCAACTACTCCACATTGGGGAGTGAAGGCTGGTCCAGCGATTCAGACTCGTCCAGCCATGGAGAACCGAAAGAGAGAGGGGCAAACAGAAGGAACAGGAGCAACTGGAGAGGAGGCCGTTCTGGTCTCCCACCACCACAATGGTGGCCACCCACACCTTATGGGTACTCTAATCCACCATTTCAGCCACCGATGTTTCCCTACCAACCCCAACCGCAGTTCATCTCCAACCAGCCTTTTTTAGGGTCTGGCCGGGGACGGTCGAGAGGGAGATGACGGAACCAGCAAGCTCACGTGCATTGGAGCCCGCCACCATCCCCGAGAACAACACGGAGCATGACCAAACCCAACACTCAACCAGGGAGCAGTCACGATGCGACCTAGTCGTAAACCTCAGCGACCGCCAGCTCACTGAAGATGATTCATCAACCCTAGACAAAGGACTGGGATATGTACCCTCATACAAAGGTGACACTTTCCAGAAAAGAGAAGAATTGACTCAGTTCTTCCGGAAGATTCGCCTGAATTTCTTCTTCAAGGACAAATCAATCATAGACGACAGAGAAACGCGTACCAACACTGGCTTAAAAAATTGGTCTACTTTTAATCCACCTACACATCTGGTCCCTCCACAGGTACTGACCTTTGAAAGAGCCGTCACGGATGAAGTAACTACCCTGTGCAAGAGCTATGAGAGGCAATATCAGAATCTTTCAAGGCGTGAACAATTGGCAATGCGGGCGCTGGCGAATGACGATTCAATCACAATCAAGCCAGTAGACAACGGGGGCGCGATCGTCCTCATGAACACATCGGCCTATCGGACCGAATGTTTAAGACAGCTTTAGAAGAGACGCTTTTACAAACCACTGAAAATGGATCGCACTAAGAGGTTGACAACGGAGATCAAGATGGTGATTGTTGGAAGCCGGAGTCCCCGTCCTGCACCACTGTCACCAAATGCGAGACCCGGGACTCCTCACTCAATGTTAGGCCAAGTAAGGACACCGTTTGAGATAGCCCTGCTCACCCCATCGGAAGACTCACTCCACTTCCGATGCACACGTTGACCAGGCGCTCCTCACCAATGCCTCCTGTGCACCACGACACGCACCCTGCGCGTCCGAGACTCCCTTCACCTCCGATGCACCCGCTGACCAGGTGCGCATCACCAGCGCCTGCGGTGCACCACGACACGCACCCTGCACGTCCGAGTCTCACGTCACCTTCGATGCACACGCTGACCAGGCGCTCTTCACCAATGCCTGCTGTGCACCACAACACGCACCCAGCGCGTCCGAGACTCACTTCACCTTCGATGCACACGTTGACCAGGTGCTCTTCACCAACGCCTCCTGTGCACCACGACACGCACCCAGCGCGTCCGAGTCTCACTTCTCCTCCGTGTGTCCAAGATCACAAGGCACACCTTCCAAGGGTCTCAAGCTGCCACAACACGTGCCCACCGCGTCGCTTGAAACTTCTCCGGAAACTTTTATGTTCCTGTGTTTCCAAACAGGGAGCCAGCTCACCTCGGGCCCTTGGGGAACAAGACACAGCACAAAGCACAGTCTTCTTCAAGCAGGGGAACCCAGTGCACAAAGCACAGTCCCAACAGCCTCTTACGTGGTTAAAACAGCAAACTGCAGACCAGCCCCAGATCACGAAGCAAGGGTCGGTCCTTCCCAGCAGCCTCTTCAGTTGTTCCTTCCTTAGCAGAGGTTCCTCTTGACCACGAAATGGGTCCAAGCCTTTTCAGTCTCAATCCATTTCTATTCCAACGTTCAGGGGTCTCAGCTCTCATAGTTATACCCCTAAATGTCTTTGAAGTTCGTTGGGCTCAGGGGTCCCTGGCCCCTGCCTAAATCAGTTCTGGGTGTCTCCCTCCCAGTGTCACCTTTCTCCCTTTGATACAGGGGATCTGGATCCTTAATCACTCAGCAGGAGATAGGTCAATTGTTTTATAGCCGCAACCCAGGCCTCTTCACCTCCCGGTGCTTTTCCTCGCCTACTCTCCAGATGCAGGTCAGCCTGGTGCCATTTCAACCCCTCCCTGGGTCAAGACCTCCCCCAGCTCCTCTCCCCTCTCAGATCCAGACAGTCAATCCACATTCAGCAGAGACACACAGAAAAGCTTAAAGCACAAAACTCAGCCACTTTCTAAAAGAGTGGCTTCTGAACACACAGTGACAAAACCACTTTCATAGAAAGATGTGTTATGACGCTGTGAGTTCATACATACTAAACTTCACCTCTCCATTTTAAACTTATGGGAAACTAGGCTAACAAACACAATACCCAGCCTCCCCCATTCTGTCCTATGGGCAGGATGGCCTTTCACCAGTGAAAAACGAAATGGGGTGTTTTTCACTGTCAGGACATAACACACACCTCAGTATATGTCCCGCCTTTTACTTACACTGCACCCTGCCCAGGGGTTACCCGGGACCTACCACAGGGGTGCCCACGGTGTACGCAAAAGGGAAAGTAAGGCCTGACAAGTGGTTGCACTTGTCAGGACAACATGCTAACTTAGCAAACTGCGCGCAGGCCCTACACTGCAGGCCTGGAGTTCCCTTCTCCGCGCACCTTTGCATTACTAGCCCTGGCACACACAGTGCACATCACTAGGGACTTTACTAGAAAGGCAAACATACCAATCATGGCCAACCAATTACCATTACACTTTACACAGGGAACACTTGTACTTTGACACTGATCAGCAGTGGCAAAGTACCCAAAGCATCTAAAAGCAAAGGAGGTAGAGGCAAAAAGTCAGGGGTAATCACGCCAAGATATCCCAGGTCTAACACGCGTCCCCTCCAGCTGAAAAGTGGGGGGAACTACCCACTGTTAGAACTGGCACTGTTGGCGTGGGTCTTCCTTCCATTTTTTGCCTCATGTGTTTTTGCTGGTTATAGATGCTTTGGGCACTGTGCCACTGCTATTCAGTGCCACAGTGCAAGTGCTCCCTATGGTAAATTGGTGTATGGATTAGTGATTCCATGATTGGTTGGTTTGGTTTACTTGTCAGACCCTAGTACAGTGCACTGAGTGTGCCCAGGGCTTGTAAACCAAATACTGCTGGTGGGCTTGCAGCACTGGTTGTGCCACCCACAGAAGCAGCCTGTAAAAGTGTGTCTCAGGTCTGCCATTGCAGAGCCTGTGTGCAGTCTGGTACTGCCATGTTGACTGGGCAAGTGCACCCACTTGCCAGTCCCTAAACCTTCCCTTTTCTTCATATCAGACACCCCTATGGGAGGCCCAAGGGCAGGGTGCATTGTAAGTATAAGGTAGGACATGCCCTGGTGTGTGTGGCATGTCCTAATAGTGAATTACAGCCATTTTCGTTTTTCACAATTGCAAATCTACCTGTTCCCCATAGGCCAGAATGGGCAGTTTGATTATTACATCTTATAATCCTAACTGACCCAGGGAACATGGTAGAAAAACGAATTTAGTATGCCTGAACTCAGAATGATAAAATACATCTTTTAGTGAAGTTGGTTTTAACATTCTGTGTTTGAAAATACCACTTTTAGAAAGTAGGTATTTTCTTGCCTAACTATCCAAGCCTGCCTCTGCTAGGTTGTGTATTCCTTGCCTGGAGTTTGAGTGACAGGGGCTGGGGGATTCCAGGAGACAGGGTGAGTCAGCACAGGGCTGAATAGAGAGATCTGCATGGAGATGGGTGGGAGGAGTTGCACCTGGGACCTGAATAGGGCTGTGCCTTCCCTCCACAATGCTGGCTCCACCTCCTGTGGTGTGTCTGATGTCCCTGGCCTACACTGTGAAAGGAAAGAAGGAGTCTTGTCAACAAAGTGCTCCAGGACTGACCAGAACTGGTTTGGACTAGGCAAAGGCCTCTCTGCCTTCAGAGAACAAAGGGAAAATGAGTATAAAAGAGGGGACCCAAACCCCAGAACTTTAGATCACTTTGGGAAACAAGAAGGACCTTTGCTGAGGAGAGGAACCAGAGAAACTGAGGAGGAGACTATCCCTAAGCTGAGTGCTGTTAGGGGGATTGGCCTGCAGTGGTTGCCTGACTGCCAAAGAAAGGCGAAAGGAACTTTGTGTGTACTTTCATCAACTTGTAAAAGATCTCCAAGGGCTTGAGAGAAGACCTTGCCTCCTGCTGAAGTCTCAGGGACAACAGACTTCACCAACCAGCTCCCCAAGAGTCTTTCTGGAAAGTGCCTGCTGCTGTGCTGGACTTTCTGAGGGACTGCGTGTCGCAAGGAGCTGGAAGCGCGATTCACGAAGAAGAAGCGTCGCTGCCGCAACCGAAGCGCCTCGCATCGCCGAAGAAAAGGATCGACGTCGCATCAGACGCCGCCGCATCAACGGAGAAGAGTGTTGCCGCCGCTGCCGCTGCCGCTGTCGCATCGTTGCCGAAGCGCCTCGCATCGCCGGAGAAGAGGATCGACGTTGCATCAGATGCCGCCGCATCCCCGAGAAGCATGTCGCAGGGCCTGTCGCGGCTCAGAAGAATCGTTGAGTCGCCGCACGGCCGTCGCATCATTGCCGAAGCGCTTCGCATCGCCGGAGAAGAGGATCGACGTCGCATCAGATGCCGCCGCATCACCGGGAAGCGTGTCGCAGGGCCTGTCGTGGCTCAGAAGAATCGTTGAGTCGCCGCACGGCCGTCGGGCGTGCACGCATTGTGTCGCATCAAGAAGAAGACGCCATCTTTGTTTCATTGCACCGGATCTTCATCGCATCACGGCGTTGCTGGTCGCATTGCCACGGAAGCGCAGTAAGAAACCGACGCATCACCTCCCCATGCTGAGAAGAACCGACGCATCCCCTACGCATCAGTAGGGACCCGACGCATCACCGTTCTTGCGTGTAAGGAACCGACGCATCACCTTCCCTGCAACACTTTCGTTGTATAGCGTTACGCATCCTAAGGTACATTGAACTCAAAGTGTCGCATTTACCATCTTAAAGAGAACTGAGCTAATTCTACCATTTTTGAAGTACAGTATTGTGGATTTTTGTCGTTTGTGGTCTTGTGTTAAATCTATATAAAAGATACTTATTTTTAATATACTACTGGTGTGGTGTCCATCTGTAGTGTTGTCACTTGATTACTGTATGTGTTCACAAATGCTTTACACACTGCCTCTGAGATAAGCCTGTCTGCTCGTGCCAAGCTACCAAGGGGGTGAGCAGGGGTTATTTTAGGAGTGTATCCCCCTTACCCTGACTAGACGCAAGGGTCCCTATTTGGTCAAAGGTACCTACCTCTGCCAACTAGCGACCCCCAAATCTAACATTGGTGGTCAGCGGTGAGGATTCTGGACTTGCATTTGTGACTCATGTACAGTGATTGGTGAACACTACTAGTGAGTGCAGACCAAAACGCGACCACATACTTTTGGTAGATTGTTTTTTCTGGGATTTTCTATTTTTGCAAAGAACTGCCAAGTTTAACCACAATGGATAAAGCAGCATCCATAGCATCTGTTGATTATGAGTGGGAAGAGGAGAAACTGGAATGCTACAATGTGAAACAGCTCAAGCACTTCTGCAGGAAATTTAAAGTTGCTATGACCGGTCTCACCAAGAAGGATGAGTTCCAAAAGGCGCTGAGGGCCAGGGTTGAAGCAAGGAATACCCCAGAGAATGAGGAAGGGGCTGAGAATGCAGATGAGCAGCTGGAGGGGCCATTGGGTCCAGAGGGGAGGAGAGCAACTTCCCCAGCAGGTAGCAGTGTTTCTGCCAAAGGCCTGTCCCCAGAGGAGTTGGCGGACAGGAAGGAAAACAGGATGCACGAATTGGAGGTTGCCAAGCTCAAGTTGGGTGGGCAACTGGAGTTAGAAAATAGGAGATTGGCCCTGGAAGAAAAGAGAATGCAGTTGGAGCATGAGAAAAGTTTGAGGGAGTTGGAGTTGAAAGCTAGAAGCTTAGAGATTACTCCCTCTGGTGGCAGCACACCGTCCATGCCTATTGAAGCTAGGGTGTATATTCCTAAAGATGTGGTGAGAGAGTTTTATAAGAATGATGATATTGGGCAGTGGTTCAAAGCCTATGAGGTAGCCATGTCATCCCACCGGGTCCCTGAGAAGGATTGGGGAGCGGGGTTGTGGGGGCGGTTCCTTAGTGAGGGGCGGGACACACTGTTAGACTTGCCTTCTGAAGCCCACAATTCTTATAGCCACATGAAAGATGCATTGATGTCCAGGTATGGGTTGACTCCTGAATTGTATAGACAGAGGTTTAGAAATTGCAAGAAGGTGGAGTCAGGTACATGGGTAGAGTATGTAACTTTCTTTTGCAGAGCATTGGATGGTTGGGTGAAGGGTAGCAAAGTGAATGATTTTGAGGGGCTCTTTGATTTAATTGCATGGGAGCACTTGTCAAGTAATTGTTTTCCAGAGCTACGCCAGCAGCTGATTGATAGCAGGCTGACTAACCCTAGGAAGCTTGCTGAGGAGGCGGACCGCTGGGTGAGCACCAGGGTGCACAAGGGTCACGTGGGAGACTCCAACAAGAGTGGGCAGGGTCCCCAGCAGAAGAGTGGGGGGGACAAGGGTAAACAGAGGGAGTTCCAGAAAGGGCCCCAAAGTAATCCCAAGGGAACCAAGGGAAGGGTTCCCAGCCTCCCCCTGAGAAGAAGCACGGGGCCCCGACAGGTAGGCCTGTCCCCAGGGGACCCCTGAGGTGCTACAAGTGTGGTGAAGTGGGTCATAAGTCGGTTGATCCCCAGTGCCCACAGTTTGGAAAGACAGCACCCACTGGTGCTCCACCCCGGCAGATGGCGAGTGTAGCCCTGGGGGAGGAGAGGGGTGTCCAAGGTGGGTGGGGTCCCGCAGAGATGTCCCTAGTCTCTTTTCTCTTTAGGAGACTGTGAGGTGGTCCCCAGGACCCAACTGCCTGATAACACTAAGAAGTACAGGCAGTGGGTGACCATCAATGGCCATAGAGTGGAGGCTCTTCGAGACACAGGAGCCAGTGTGACAGCTGTCAAGTGTCACCTGGTGTCTGAAAAGCAGGTTGTCCCCAATGCATTTTACCCAGTTGTTGCCGCTGACAACACAGAGAGCCACTGCAAGGTGGCTCAGGTTCCCTTTGAGTAGGGGGGGGGTCTCTGGTACTCTTCAAGTAGCTGTGAGGCCAGCCATGCCTGTTGACTGTTTGTTTGGGAACGATTTGGAGAGCTCACCTTGGGCTAAGGTGAAGCGAAGTGCTCATTTGGAGATGTTGGGTCTGCCTGACTGGGCATGTGTGACCACACGGTCCATGGCAGCCAGTAAGGGTGTTCAAGAGGACCTGGAGCCTGAGAGGGGGGCCCAGGTGCCTGCCTTAAAGAGAAGAGGCAGGGGGCACGGGAAACTGGCCCCCGAAGTTCCCACGAGCCAGGAGGAGGTAGACCCTGAGGGGGATGCCCTGGAGCCTACAGGGTAACAGGTAGCTGAACTGGGGGACCTGCCTGAGCTGACCCATTGGCAGCAGGAAGGAGGACCCTCCAGGGAGGAGTTCTGCAAAAGAGCAGAAGAGGTGCCCTTCTCTTGTGGGTTTGCGGCAGCAGGCAGCAGGTGATCAGTCTGGATCACATTGGATCTACTGGGAGAATGATCTCCTGTATACTGAGCCTAAGGTTGCTGAGCCTGGGTCAGCCCATGTGCTTGTGGTACCCCAGCGCTTCAGAGCCTTCCTACTGGGGCTGGCTCATGATGTGCCGTTAGCAGGACATTTGGGGCAGGACAAGACCTTTGAGAGGCTTGTCACCCACTTTTATTGGCCCCAAATGCGCAGGAGTTCAGATACTCACTGCAGGACCTGTCAGACTTGCCAGGCAAGTGGAAAGAGTGGGGAGGAAGCAGAAGGCTACTCTCCAGCCATTCCCTGTGGTCAGCACCCCCTTTGAACGGGTGGGTATTGACATTGTGGGGCCACTGGACCCCAAGACAGCCATGGGCAACAGGTTCATCCTGGTCTTGGTGGACCATGCCACCCGGTACCCGGAAGCCATACCTCTGAGGACAGTGACGGCCCCCGTGGTGGGACGGGCACTGATGGGAATTTTCTCCCGAGTGGGATTCCCTAGAGAGGTAGTGTCTGACCGAGGTACAAACTTCATTTCCAAGTATATGAAGTCCCTGTGGCAGGAGTGTGGGGTAACTTACAAGTTCACCACTCCTTACCACCCCCAAGGAAATGGCTTGGTTGAGAGATTCAACCGGACCCTCAAAGGCATGATTATGGGTCTTGAGGAACCTATGAGGCGTAAGTGGGACGTCCTCTTACCATGCCTGCTCTTTGCATACCGTGAGGTGCCATAGAAATCTCTAGGGTTCAGTCCCTTTGAGCTTCTCTATGGTCACCCAGTGAGAGGACCTCTGAGTCTGGTCAAGGAAGGCTGGGAGCAATCTCCCAGGAAACCTCCCCAGGATATATATAGCTACATGCTGGCCTTCAGGAACCAGACTAGGCGTTTCAGGCAACTCGCTGAGGCGAATCTGGAAGCCAGCCAGGAGGAGATGAAGCGGTGGTACGACCAGAATGCCACTCTGGTAGAGCTTCAGCCTGGTCAGAAAGTGTGGGTCATGGCCCCAGTGGAGCCTTGTGCGCTCCAGGATAAGAGGACCGGACCATTTGAGGTGGTGGAGCGCAAGAGTCCTGTTACCTACTTGGTGGACTTGCAGTCTCCCAGGAACCCCTTGCGGGTCCTGCATGTCAACCGCCTGAAGCCCCACTTGGAGAGGTCCGAAGTGGGCATGCTCTTAGCGACAGATGCTGGAATGGAGGAGGAGACCGAGCCTCTTCCTGACCTCCTGTCTGCGAAAGAGCGAGATGGGTCAGTGGATGGTGTGAACCTCTCTTCCACCCTGACCCCTGAGCAACAGAATGACTGTCACCAGTTGCTGGGACAGTTTTCTGATCTGTTCTCCCTGATTCCCAGTGTCACTGATTGGTGCATCCATGATGTGGACACTGGAGACAGTCCTCCTGTTAAGCACAAAACTTATAGGGTAGCTGACAGGGTGAGAGCTTGCATCAAGGAGGAGGTCTCCAAGATGCTTGCGTTAGGGGTGATTGAGTCCTCTAACAGTCCTTGGGCCAGCCCAGTGGTCTTGGTCCCAAAGGCTGCCGCACAGGGTGCCACGCCAGAACTCCGGTTCTGTGTGGACTACCGAGGGCTCAATTCAATCACGAGGACTGACGCGCACCCCATCCCCAGAGCTGATGAGCTCATCGATCGGTTAGGGGCTGGCCGGTACCTCAGCACGTTTGATCTAACGTCTGGGTACTGGCAGATCGCCTTGACTGATGGGGCAAGAGAGAGGTCAGCATTCTCCACACCAGATGGGCACTACCAGTTCCGGGTTATGCCCTTTGGGATGAAGAATGCCCCTGCCACCTTTCAGAGGTTGGTCAACCAGGTGTTGGCTGGACTGGAAGAGTTCAGTGCCGCCTACCTGGATGACATTGCAGTGTTCAGCGCCAGTTGGGAAGAACATCTGCGCCACCTCTGGGAAGTGTTAATGGCGCTGCGGAGGGCAGGCCTCACGATCAAGGTGAGTAAGTGCCAGATCGGACAGGGTTCCGTGGTGTACTTGGGACACCAGGTTGGGAGCGGCCAGGTGGCGCCCCTACAGCCCAAGATTGAGACCATCCTGGCTTGGGAGCCCCCAAGACCCAGACAGAGGTGAGAGCCTTTTAGGACTCACTGGGTATTACAGGAGGTTTGTCAAGGGGTATGGCAGCATCGTTGCACCCTTGACAGAGCTGACTTCCAGGAAGCAGCCCAAGAAAGTGATTTGGACTGACACCTGTCAGAAAGCTTTTGAGGCCCTGAAAATTGCCATGTGCACAGCGCCCGTGCTCCTGGCACCCAACTTCTCAAGAGAGTTTATCGTTCAAACAGACGCTTCAGAGCATGGTGTGGGGGCTGTTTTGTCACAGATAAATGAGGAGGGCCTAGATCAACCCGTAGCCTTCATCAGTAGGATGTTACGTCCACGGGAACAGAGGTGGAGTGCGATTGAGCGTGAGGCATTTGCTGTGGTCTGGGCGCTGAAGAAGCTGAGACCATACCTGTTTGGGACTCACTTCCGGGTTCAGACAGACCACATGCCCCGCAGATGGTTGATGCAGATGAGGGGTGAGAATCCAAAGTTGTTGAGGTGGTCCATTTCCCTACAGGGGATGGACTTCACGGTGGAACACCGCCCTAGTACAGAACACGCCAATGCTGATGGTCTGTCCAGATTTTTCCACATTAGTGAAGAGAACTCCCAGGAGGTAGGGTAGTTCTCCCCACATTTCAGCTGGAGGGGACACGTGTTAGACCTGGCACTGTTGGCGTGGGTCTCCCTTCCATTTTTCGCTGTTGCCTCATGTGTTTTTACTGGTTATAGATGCTTTGGGCACTGTGCCACTGCTATTCAGTGCCACAGTGCAAGTGCTCCGTATGGTAAATTGGTGTATGGATTAGTGATTCCATGATTGGTTGGTTTGGTTTACTTGTCAGACCCTAGTACAGTGCACTGAGTGTGCCCAGGGCTTGTAAACCAAATACTGCTGGTGGGCTTGCAGCACTGGTTGTGCCACCCACAGAAGCAGCCTGTAAAAGTGTGTCTCAGGTCTGCCATTGCAGAGCCTGTGTGCAGTCTGGTACTGCCATGTTGACTGGGCAAGTGCACCCACTTGCCAGTCCCTAAACCTTCCCTTTTCTTCATATCAGACACCCCTATGGTAGGCCCAAGGGCAGGGTGCATTGTAAGTATAAGGTAGGACATGCCCTGGTGTGTGTGGCATGTCCTAATAGTGAATTACAGCCATTTTCGTTTTTCACTATTGCAAGGCTACCTGTTCCCCATAGGCCAGAATAGGCAGTTTGATTATTACATCTTATAATCCTAACTGACCCGGGGAACATGGTAGAAAAACGAATTTAGTATGCCTGAACTCAGAATGATAAAATACATCTTTTAGTGAAGTTAGTTTTAACATTCTGTGTTTGAAAATACCACTTTTAGAAAGTAGGTATTTTCTTGCCTAACTATCCAAGCCTGCCTCTGCTAGGATGTTTATTTCTTGTCTGGAGTTTGAGCGACAGGGGCTGGGGGATTCCAGGAGACATGGTGAGTCAGCACAGAGCTGAATAGAGAGATCTGCATGGAGATGGGTGGGAGGAGTTGCACCTGGGACCTGAATAGGGCTGTGCCTTCCCTCCACAATGCTGGCTCCACCTCCTGTGGTGTGTCTGATGTTCCTGGCCTACACTTTGAAAGGAAAGAAGGAGTCTTGTCAACAAAGTGCTCCAGGACTGACCAGAACTGGTTTGGACTAGGCAAAGGCCTCTCTGCCTTCAGAGAACAAAGGGAAAATGAGGATAAAGAGGGGACCCAAACCCCAGAACTTTAGATCACTTTGGGAAACAAGAAGAACCTTTGCTGAGGAGAGGAACCAGAGAAACTGAGGAGGAGACTATCCCTAAGCTGAGTGCTGTTTGGGGGATTGGCCTGCAGTGGTTGCCTGACTGCCAAAGAAAGGAGAAAGGAACTTTGTGTGTACTTTCATCAACTTGTAAAAGATCTCCAAGGGCTTGAGAGAAGAGCTTGCCTCCTGCTGAAGTCTCAGGGACAACAGACTTCACCAACCAGCTCCCCAAGAGTCTTTCTGGAAAGTGCCTGCTGCTGTGCTGGACTTTCTGAGGGACTGCGTGTCGCAAGGAGCTGGAAGCGCGACTCACGAAGAAGAAGCATCGCCGCCGCAGCCGAAGCGCCTCGCATCGCCGAAGAAAAGGATCGACGTCGCATCAGACGCCGCCGCATCAACGGAGAAGAGTGTCACCGCCGCTGTCGCATCGTTGCCGAAGCGCCTCGCATCGCCGGAGAAGAGGATCGACGTCGCATCAGACGCCGCCTCATCCCCGAGAAGCGTGTCGCAGGGCCTGTCGCGGCTCAGAAGAATCATTGAGTTGCCGCACGGCCGTCGCATTGTTGCCGAAGCGCCTCGCATCACCGGATACGAGGATCGATGTCGCATCAGACGCCGCCGCATCACCGGGAAGCGTGTCGCAGGGCCTGTCGCGGCTCAGAAGAATCGTTGAGTTGCCGCACGGCCGTCGGGCGTGCACGCATCGTGTCGCATCAAGAAGAAGACGCCATCTTTGTTTCATTGCACCGGATCTTCATCGCATCACGGCGTTGCTGGTCGCATCGCCACGGAAGCGCAGTAAGAAACCGACGCATCACCTCCCCACGCCGAGAAGAACCGACGCATCCCCTATGCATCAGTAGGGACCCGACGCATCACCGTTCTTGCGTGTAAGGAACCGACGCATCACCTTCCCTGCAACACTTTCGTTGTATAGCGTTACGCATCCTAAGGTACATTGAACTCAAAGTGTCGCATTTACCATCTTAAAGAGAACTGAGCTAATTCTACCATTTTTGAAGTACAGTATTGTGGATTTTTGTCGTTTGTGGTCTTGTGTTAAATCTATATAAAAGATACTTATTTTTAATATACAACTGGTGTGGTGTCCATCTGTAGTGTTGTCACTTGATTACTGTATGTGTTCACAAATGCTTTACACACTGCCTCTGAGATAAGCCTGTCTGCTCGTGGCAAGCTACCAAGGGGACGAGCAGGGGTTATTTTAGGAGTGTATCCCCCTTACCCTGACTAGACGCAAGGGTCCCTATTTGGTGAAAGGTACCTACCTCTGCCAACTAGAGACCCCCAAATCTAACACCCACCCTCATGGGAGTTCTCATCACTAAGGCGGAAAAATATGGACAGACCATCAGCATTGGCGTGTTCTGTTCCCGGGCGGTGTTCCACCGTGAAGTCCATCCCCTGTAGGGAGATGGACCACCTCAATGGCTTTGGGTTCTCACCCCTCATCTGCATCAACCATCTGAGGGGCCGGTGGTCGGTCTGAACCAAGAAGTGGGTCCCAAACAAGTAGGGCCTCAGCTTCTTCAGCACCCAGACCACAGCAAAAGCCTCCCTTTCAATTGCACTCCACCTCTGTTCCCTGGGAAGTAGCCTTCTGCTAATGAAAGCTACAGGTTGGTCCAAGCCCTCGTTGTTCAATTGGGAGAGTACTGCTCCCACCCCATGCTCTGAAGCATCTGTCTGCACTATAAACTCTCTGGAGAAATCCGGCGCCCGTAACAGGGGTGCGGTGCACATGGCAGTTTTCAGGGCATCAAAGGCGGTCTGGCAGGCATCAGTCCAGACCACCTTCTTGGGCGTCAGTTCTGTCAAGGGGGCAACGAGGGTGCCATACCCCTTCACAAACCGTCTGTAATAACCAGTGAGTCCTAGAAAGGCCCTTACTCCTGTCTGGGTCTTGGGGGGTTCCCAAGCCAGGATAGTATCAATCTTTGCTTGTAGGGGCGCCACCTGGCCGCTCCCCACCAGGTGTCCCAAGTACACCACGGAACCCTGCCCTATCTGGCACTTACTTGCCTTGATAGTGAGGCCCGCACTCTGCAAGGCCTTCAATACTTCACAGAGGTGTTGCAAATGTTCCTCCCAACCGGAGCTGAACACTGCAATGTCGTCCAGGTAAGCGGCGCTGAATTCCTCCAGCCCACCCAGAACCTGGTTAACCAGTCTCTGGAAGGTGGCAGGGGCGTTCTTCAACCCAAAGGGCATAACCCTGAACAGGTAGTGCCCCTCTGGCGTTGAGAACATTGACCTCTCCTTGGCCCCCTCGGTCAAGGCAATCTGCCAGTACCCAGATGTCAAATCAAATGTACTGAGGTACCGGGCAGCACCCAGCCGATCCACGAGCTCATCAGCTCTGGGGATGGGGTGCGCGTCAGTCTTAGTGACCGCATTGAGCCCACAGTAATCCACACAGAACCGAAGTTCGGGAGTGGCACCCGGCGCAGCAGCTTTTGCCACAAGGACCACTGGGCTGGAGCCAGGGGCTGCTGGATGGCTGAATCACCCCTAGCGCCAGCATCTTGGAAACCTCCTCCTTGATCCTGGCACTGACCTTATCAGCTACCCTGTAAAATTTTTGTTTTACAGGCAGACTGTCTCCAGTGTCC
This sequence comes from Calotriton arnoldi, assembly GCA_963921515.1. NCBI lineage: Eukaryota > Metazoa > Chordata > Amphibia > Caudata > Salamandridae > Calotriton > Calotriton arnoldi. Next base: position 2,417,581 of record CAWUFW010001810.1, on the reverse strand, counting down.
ACATCATGGACGCACCAATGGGTGACTCCTGGGGTCAGGGAGAACAGGGAGGCGAACTGACCCAATACCTGGCGACAGTCCCTCTGCTGTTCCAGGGTCAGGGTAGGCGAGAGGTACACCCCATCCACTGACCCATCCTTCTCCTTGGCTGACAGGAGGTCAGGAAGAGGTTCACTCTCCTCTTCCGCCCCGTCATCTGTAGCCAAGAGCATGGTCACCTCAGACCTCTCAAAGTGTGGTTTGAGGTGGTTCACATGGAGAACCCTCAAAGGATTCCTAGGAGACCGCAAGTCCACCAGGTAGGTCACTTCGCTCCTGCGCTCCACCACCTCATAAGGCCCCAGTCCACTTGTCCTGGAGCGCACAAGGCTCCACTGGCGCCATCACCCACACTTTCTGCCCAGGTTGAAACTCGACCAGAGTGGCATTCTGGTCGTACCACCGTTTCATATCCTCCTGGCTGGCTTCCAGGGTCACCTGAGCGAGCTGCCTGAAACGCCTAGTTTGGTTCCTGAAGGCCAGCATGTAGCTGTATACATCCTGGGGGGGTTTACTAGGAGCCTTCTCCCAGCCCTCCTTCACCAAACTCAAGGGTCCTCTGACCAGGTGCCCATACAGGAGCTCAAAGGGACTGAATCCCAATGACTTCTGTGGCACCTCCCTATATGCAAACAGAAGGCATGGCAAGAGGACGTCCCACTTATGCCTCATGGGTTCCTCCAGACCCATAATCATGCCCTTCAAGGTCCGGTTAAACCTCTCAACCAGACCATTACCCTGGGGGTGGTAAGGTGTGGTGAACTTATAGGTTACACTGCACTCCTTCCACAGAGATTTCATATACCTCGATATGAAATTAGTACCCCTGTCGGACACCACCTCTCTGGGGAACCCAACATGGGAGAAAATCCCCATCAGTGCACGGCCCACCACGGGGGCTGTCAGCGTCCGGAGAGGGATGGCTTCTGGGTACCGGGTGGCATGGTCCACCAAGACCAGGATGAACCTGTTGCCCATGGACGTCTTGGGATCCAGAGGCCCCACAATGTCAATGCCCACCCTCTCAAAGGGTGTGCTGACTACAGGGAAAGGTTGGAGGGGAGCCTTTCGCTTCCCTCCAATCTTACCACTCGCCTGACAAGTCTGACAGGTCCTGCAATGAGTATCAGAACTCTTGCGCATCTGGGGCCAGTAGAAGTGGGTGACAAGCCACTCAAAGGTCTTGTCCTGCCCCAAATGTCCCACCAAAGCTACATCATGAGCCAACCCCAATAGGAAGGCTCTGAAGTGCTGGGGTACCACCAGCGCCCGGGCTGACCCAGGCTCAGCCACCTTTGGCTCACTATACAGGAGATCGTTCTCCCAGTAAATCAAGTGTGATCCCGACCGATCACCTGCTGCCTGGTTTGCTGCCTGCTGCCGCAAGCCTACAAGAGAAGGGCACTTCTTCTGTTCCTCACAGAGGGCCTGATTCACAGAACTAACTTACGTCAAAAACGTAAAGTTAGTACTTTTTGGTATTCACAGAATACACTTACTCATTTTGGTATTCACAGAATGAACTTACTCATTTCGGTATTCACAGAAGTTAGTAGTCCTAACTTTAGGACTCCTAAATGTCTTCTGTGAATACCGAAAGTCTTAAAGTTAGGATTTTTCTCAGTTTAGGAGTAGTAAAGTTAGGACTCCTAACTTTACTACTCCTAAACTGAGAAAAATCCTAACTTTAAGACTTTCGGTATTCACAGAAGGCATTTAGGAGTCCTAAAGTTAGGAGTCCTAACTTTACTACTCCTAAACTGAGAAAAATCCTAACTTTAAGACTTTCGGTATTCACAGAAGGCATTTAGGAGTCCTAAAGTTAGGCCTACTAACTTCTGTGAATACCGAAATGAGTAAGTTCATTCTGTGAATACCAAAATGAGTAAGTGTATTCTGTGAATACCAAAAAGTACTAACTTTACGTTTTTGACGTAAGTTAGTTCTGTGAATCAGGCCCACTATTCCTCCCTGGAGGGCCCCCCTTCCTGCTGCCATTCGGTCAGTCTGGGTAGGTCCCCCAGTTCAGCCACTTGTTCCCCCGTAGGCTCCAGGGCATCCCCCTCAAAGGGTGCCTCCTCCTGGACCGTGGGAACTGTGGGGGCCGGTTTCCCACGCCCCCTGCCTCTTCTCTTCCTGGCAGGCACCTGGGCCACTGTTTCAGGCCCCAGGTTCTCTTGAATACCTTTACTGGCTACCATAGACCGAGTGGTCACACACGCCCACTCAGGTAGACCCAACATCTCCAAATGCGCCTGCCGCTCCTCCTCCTTCCAGGGGGAATTCTCCATATCATTCCCTAGCAGACAGTCTACAGGCATGGACGGACTTACAACAACCTTCAGGTAACCTGAGACCCCTCCCCATTCAAAGGGAACCAGCGCCACCTTGCAGAGGCGCACTGAATTGTCTGCTGATATTACAGGGTGAAGCACATCGGGAATTACTTGTTCTTCAGACACCTACTGACACCTGACAGATGTCAAACTGGCTCCGGTGTCTCTCAGAGCCTCCACCCTCCGTCCATTGATGGTCACCCACTGCCTGTACTTTTTAGTGTTCTCAGGCAGAGAGATTTCCTGGACCATCTCTCGATCTCCTAAGGAGACCAGGGTCATAACTGCTTGCTCCTCCCCATTCCAAGGACTCAATTCCTCCCCCAATGCTACACTCACTAAACCAGGTGTTGGAGCACCAGCGGGTGCAGATGACTTTTTGGAGCATTTAGGGGAAATATGACCCACTTCTTTACAGAAGTAACACATAAGAGGACCTCGGGGCTCCTTCTTGCTCTTGAAGGCCCAGGCCCTCTTGGCCTTGGGGGACTGGGACCCTTTCTTGGGGGAACTACCTTGGGGCCCTTTAGAGGACTCCTTGTACTCCCCCACCTTCGGCAGGGGACCCTGCATACTCTTGGCAGTGGTACTCCCAATCCCCTTGTGGACCCGGGTACTAGTCCAGCGGTCCGCCTCCTCAGCAAGCTTACTGGGATCAGTCAGCTTACTATCCAATAGATGCTGGCGCAGCTCTGGTACACACAGACTACTCAAGTGCTCCCAACTGATTAAATTGCATAAGCCCTTAAAATCATTGACCTTGCTGCCCAGCATCCAACCATCCAGTGCCCGTGTGTACTCATTCACACATTCTACCCAAGTACGGGATTCTAGTTTTTGGAGGTCCTGAACTTCTGCCGGTATTGTTCAGGAGTGAGCCCATACCGGAGGCGTAAAGCCTCCCTCATGTTGGCATAGGTCAGGGTTCACGCCCTCTCTAAAGGTGATAGAACGTCCCTCCCCGAAGCCTCAAAGTGTTTCCATAGGCCCGCCCCCAATGCTTTTCAGGCACCTCATTCATCCTTAGTGCGATCTCATATGCCGTGAACCACGCATAAATGTCATCACCCCTCTGGTAATCTCGCACTAAATCCTTGGGAATGTACACCTTCCCTACTGGCACCGGTGGTGCGCTGCCACCAATCGAACTGGGCTTGGCTTGTCTACCCTTAATGTCCAGTTCCCTAATGCTTGACTCATGAGCGAAGAGAATCCATTTCTCTTCCAATGCGAGAGCGTTCCTGCTCTCCTCTGCTTGAGTTTTAAGTTTTAACACCTCCAACTCATGCAGTCTGACCCTTTGGTTTTCCTCGAACTCCTCTGGTGAAAAACTCCTCCCTGAATGGCTACTACCAGCCCCTGCGGCTGGTCCCTCCACTGGCAAATCCTGTGGACCAAATCCATTCCTTGGGTCATCCTCATCCACCTCAACATCACTCGCCTCCTGAGCCTCTTTGGCTTCCCACCAGGCCCTCAAGGCCACTTGCTGCTCCTCCTTCTTGGCGCTACACTTCATGGGACATCCCAAAGCTCTGCAGAATTTCCTCAACTGATCAACCTTGTAGGTAAACAATGCCTCAATGTTAAACTCTAATTCTGCAGCCGCAGCCTCACCAGCTATCTGGCTCCCCTCCTGAGACATGATGTGTGGTTTAAAGGTTACTCAACAATAGAACCAACAATTCAAAACAATATGTTGTTGCGTCGTGGTCTGCGATCAATTTATGATGTACACCAATTACTGTGAGTGGTTTTGCACACACGCGTTTCAATTACGTTAGGATCGTATCCCACCGCTCTGCCGCCAAATGTTGGAAGCCGGAGTCCCCGTCCCGCACCACTGTCACCAAATGCGAGACCCGGGACTCCTCACTCAACGTTAGACCAAGTAAGGACACCGTTTGAGATAGCCCTGCTCACCCCCTTAGTAGCTTGGCACGAGCAGCCAGGCCTATCTCCAAGGCACAAGTGTACAGTATGTGCAACCACACTCACAACAACCCACTGGTGACACCACAAATGGACTCCACACAAGTTTGATAAAACAAGTATAAACTTTATGTAAAAAGATATACGATCAGACCACACGATACATAAGCCAACATATAATAAAGGGTAATATTCGTTCCGGCTGGCTGGTAGGTTCAAATCCCAACCACCGCTTTCAAAATGCTATGCTGGTCGCAATGCTAGACTCACACACGTTGCAATGGACAAACAGTAGTGCGCTGCATGTCGATACAATCCTGTGCTGGGCAAAGGAGAAATAATACAATGCGTAACGATACACCCCGGTACCTGGCAATGGGAGAAATAATGCAATGCGTACCGCTACAATCATGTACTGCGCAATGAAGGAATAATGCTATGCGTCACACCCCAATCACGTACTTTGCAATGAAGAAATAATGCAATGCGCGCCGCTACAATCATGTACTTTGCAATGAAGGAATAATGCAATGCGTAGCTACAATCATGTACTTTGCAATGAAGAAATAATGCAACACGGGCCGCTACAATCCTGTACTTTGCAATGGAGAAATAATGCAATGCGTAGCGCTACAATCGTGTACTTCGTTATGCAGAAATAATGTCAGGCGTCATAAGACAGTCCGGCAGTTCATTAGCAGCAATATTGGCAATGTGTATTACGACAGTCAGCCTCTTCGATAACAGTTGCCCCCCACACGTATCAACGACGACATAAAGTACAGCTTCTCACTCTGGCCCCAGTACTGCCACTCCTGAACGCAGTACGGGCCCCAATCTGAGCCGAAGCAAAGGCTCACATCGCCAGAAGGACTGAGAGGCCGAGAGAGTGTCCCTCCGAGCCCGCACCTCGCCCAGGCAGTGATCCACGTTACCTGGAGGGCGCAACCCCACTCTCCTCTCCTCCTTCAGAGAACTGGGCCTTCCGTGTAGAACTTTCTCAATGGGCCTCAGCGGCTCGGCCTGGCAGCTCAGCTCCTCCGGGGCTGCCGGGCCGCGACTGTTAGGAAGGTCTCAGGCGGCCGCAGGGCAAACGTACCCCACGCCCCTGAGATTACGTTACTCCGGGTGCACGTTCACCGCAGCACCCTCCGGGTCTCCTCTGGCACGAAGTCACACACACAACGCTGATGGGACTTCACGTTGACTCCGAGTGCACGTTCACCAGGCACTCCTTCCTGCGGTCTCAGTTGGCACCAAGACCCGCACACCGCGCTGCAGAGACTCACTTTCTTCCGGTGCACACGATGATCAGCCGATCACCTCCACAGTCCCAGGTTGCACCAAAGCACGCACACTGCTTCACTGAGACTTACTCCAACTCCGGTGCCCTGATATCCAGGCGCTCTTCACCAACGCCTTCGGCCGCACCCCGACACGCTCACCGTGTCCGAGCCTCACTTCTCCTCCGGTGCACTCGATGACCAGGCGCTCTTCACCAGCGCCTCCGGTGCACCCCGACACGCAGCACCCTGCGCGTTCGAGACTCACTCCACTTCCGATGCACACGTTGACCAGGCGCTCCTCACCAACGCCTCCTGTGCACCACGACACGCACCCTGCGCGTCCGAGACTCCCTTCACCTCCGATGCACCCGCTGACCAGGCGCTCTTCACCAGCGCCTGCGGTGCACCACGACACGCACCCTGCGCGTCCGAGTCTCACCTCACCTTCGATGCACACGCTGACCAGGCGCTCTTCACCAACGCCTGCTGTGCACCATGACACGCACCCAGCGCGTCCGAGACTCACTTCACCTTCGATGCACACGTTGACCAGGCGCTCTTCACCAACGCCTCCTGTGCACCACGACACGCACCCAGCGCATCCGAGTCTCACTTCTCCTCCATGTGTCCAAGATCACAAGGCACACCTTCCGAGGGTCTCAAGCTGCCACAACACGCGCCCACCGCGTCGCTTGAAACTTCTCCGGAAACTTTTATGTTCCTGTGTTTCCAAACAGGGAGCCAGCTCACCTCGGGCCCTTGGGGTAACAAGACACAGCACAAAGCACAGTCTTCTTCAAGCAGGGGGACCCAGCGCACAAAGCACAGTCCCAACAGCCTCTTCCTTGGTTAAAACAGCAAACTGTAGACCAGCCCCAGATCACGAAGCAAGGGTCGGTCCTTCCCAGCAGTCTCTTCAGTTGTTCCTTCCTTAGCAGAGGTTCCTCTTGACCACGAAATGGGTCCAAGCCTTTTCAGTCTCAATCCATTTCTATTCCAACGTTCAGGGGTCTCAGCTCTCATAGTTATACCCCTAAATGTCTTTGATGTTCGTTGTGCTCAGGGGTCCCTGACCCCTGCTTAAATCAGTTCTGGGTGTCTCCCTCCCAGTGTCACCTTTCTCCCTTTGATACTGGGGGTCTGGATCCTTAATCACTCAGCAGGAGATGGGTCAATTGTTTTATAGCCGCAACCCAGGCCTCTTCACCTCCCAGTGCTTTTCCTCGCCTACTCTCCAGATGCAGGTCAGCCTGGTGCCATCTCAACCCCTCCCTGGGTCAAGACCTCCCCCAGCTCCTCTCCCCTCTCAGATCCAGACAGTCAATCCACATTCAGCAGAGACACACAGAAATGCTTAAAGCACAAAACTCGGCCACGTTCTAAAAGAGTGGCTTCTGAACACACAGTGACAAAACCACTTTCATAGAAAGATGTGTTATGACGCTGTGAGTTCATACATGCTAAACTTCACCTCTCCATTTTAAACTTATGGGAAACTAGGCTAACAAACACAATACCCAGCCTCCCCCAATCTGTCCTATGGGCAGGATGGCCTTTCACCAGTGAAAAATGAAATGGGGTGTTTTTCCACTGTCAGGACATAACACACACCTCAGTATATGTCCCGCCTTTTACTTACACTGCACCCTGCCCAGGGGTTACCCGGGACCTACCACAGGGGTGCCCACGGTGTACGCAAAAGGGAAAGTAAGGCCTGACAAGTGGTTGCACTTGTCAGGACAACATGCTAACTTAGCAAACTGCGCGCAGGCCCTACACTGCAGGCCTGAGTTCCCTTCTCCGCGCACCTATTGCATTACTAGCCCTGGCACGCACAGTGCACATCACTAGGGACTTTACTAGTAAGGCAAACATACCAATCATGGCCAACCAATTACCATTACACTTTACACAGGGAACACTTGTACTTTGACACTGATCAGCAGTGGCAAAGAACCCAAAGCATCTAAAAGCAAAGGAGGTAGAGGCAAAAAGTCAGGGGTAATCACGCCAAGATATGCCAGGTCTAACAGTGATTGAAGAGGCTAAAGAGAATGGATGGATCACTACCCAAGAAGCCCCTTTTCTTACTACATCTCATCCAGTAACTCCGTATTTTTATGTATTGCCCAAAATACATAAGGAGCAAAGGCCCCCGCCCAGTCGACCCATAATCTCTGGGATAGGGTCTTTGCTTGAACCCCTCCACACGTTCGTGGATCATTTTCTACGACCACTAGTAATGGAAATGCCGACGTACCTCCAGGACACAAAAGACATCCTCAGACTACTTGAAGTGACTCCGTTCGATGCCACCAGAGACTATCTTGTCTCTTTCGACGTTGAGTCCCTGTACACATGTATCCCTCAAGATGAGAACAGAGAAATGGACACCATCTCCCCTGTCCACTTTATAATGACATGTGCTTGTCTCGCAATGAAGGAGAATTTTTTCCTTTTGAAGACAGATTATTCCTGCAAATATCGGGAACATCTATGGGCAGTGTTTTCGCCCCAAGTTTGGCGAACCTCCATGTACACCTCTTTGAACAGGAACACATTTTGTCAGAAAGTAACCCATACAGGGGACATATCCTGGTATGGAAACGCTATATTGACGACGAGTTTGTTGTATGGCATGGCACACCAAACACTATTATTGAATTTCATCAATGGTTAAACACCAGGAACAAATTTTTGAACTTCACCTACGAATACAGTAACACCAGCCTACCGTTCCTTGTCATCCACATGTTCCCTGAAGGTGACGGCCTGGGCACCGAACTTTTCAGGAAACCTATGGCTAGGAATTGCGGTGGTGACGCTTCCACGACACACTGCGCCTCACTGATAAAGAGCACCCCTCTGGACCGAGCGGTTCTTAAATCCACAAAAAAGAAAATGGCGACTTCCACTGACCCAGAACAGGGTCTCAGCCTCCCGCGGATGCGCCGCCTCGCCGGATTTATTGCCATCAGGTGAGACCCTTAGCCGCTACCTCTGGACCGAGCGGGCTTAAAACGCTCGAAAAAAGAAAATGGCGACTGCCACTGCCTCATATCATATTTTAACTCTGTTCTGTTAGGAATCTCAGCCTCCCGCTGATGCGCAGCCTCTCCTGATTTACCGCCATCAGGTGAGACCCATGGCCGCTACCACGGCATCCGGTTCAATAGCCTGGTACCCCCACAGACCAAGCCTTGATGGAGATCTGAGATACGGCGCCTCGGCACCCTGACTCACCGCACACGGAAGCCAAGCTCTCTTGCCGACACCCCTGCTGCGCTTAGGAGACACAGGGTCTCTATGCCTGAGCCTCGTTGATGTCCTGGCTCCAGACACTCACTCCTCTCCTCCGCTACCCCTACTTGCGCTTTTGAATCTCCCCTGCAACGCTCTTGAGACGCAGGGTCTCCATGCCTGAGCCTAGCTGATGTCCCGGCTCCTGACACTCACTCCTCTCCTCCATGACCCCTACTTGCGCTTGTGAGACTCCTGACACTCACTCCTCGCCTCCGTTACCCCTACTTGCGCTCGTGAGACTTCCCTGCTGCGCTCTTGAGACGCAGGGTCTCATTGCCTGAGCCTTGCTGATGTCACGGCTCCAGACAATCAATCCTCCCCTCCGTCACCCCCTCTCGAGGCCCTGACCTCTTGCGGACTCCCCTGCTGCGCTCCCAAGACGCAGGATCACCGTCAGCTACTCATGCCCTGCTATCGACGCCTTCCTCCCCACAACGCACAAACTCAGTAAGGGCACCTAGAGGACGTCCCTGCTCCCGAGGATGAGGCCTTGCCTCCCACTATTGAGCCTAACCAGTGGACAGCTATCAGTCCCACACCCTCACCAATAACTCTGTCTTTGGGCAGAATTGGAACGCTGATACTTCCTCGCTACCAATGACTACCAGCCTATGTTATTATTATTTTTACAATCTATTCTTCCCTTTAATAGGCCTACTACCTAACTATTCTTCAAAAGCGGAACTACTGTCCCTCTTATCGATGGGCTGAATCCACTGTGTTCTTTTTACTGTTTTCCATTGTGGTTTTCTTCTATTGGATGCGACTGTAATTATTATCTGTTTTACCTATTGCTCACTATTTATTGCCTGTATCACCCTTGGTTTTTCACTAAATCCTCAATTGTCCCGCCCCCCCTTATTATGTTCCCCTGACCCCAGCCTGCTCTCTTCTAAGCGAAATTTGTTTACTTCCACTCGCTCTCACTCTTTGTAATTATTTCCCCTGCGTTACTCTGATTAATACTCTTTCTGACCCTCTTTTTACACCCTTTCTCTTGCACCCTTTCGCGGCCCACACCACACTACTGGCTCTGGCTCTAATCGCTCTCCTGCACTCTGCTCCTACTCTGACCCTCCCACCTCTCTATGTTCTATACCCCCCCACTACTGGCTCTAGCCCTAATCGCTCACCTGCACCCTGCTCCTACTCTGACCCTCCTACCTCTCTACGTTCTATACCTAGTCCTCCCCTCCCTCCTCCTTCCCCATCACCTCGCCTCCTTAACCTAATCACCATGCCCCCCCTCACACACCCCTGCAATACAACTGACTACAGACTCAATCCACAGGACTCACCCATCACTAGACATGGCCCGAACTCATGGTCCATCCTCTACCCCCTTAATCTCTCCAAAAACACCAAGAAAAACTTTAAACACAAACTACTTATTGGTCACCATGAAACTCTTTTTGTCGATAACTACTTTAGCCTCTCCTCTTTAAATAAAACCAACTATATTTTTTACTCCAAACGTCCTTCCAAATGGAAAAGCATCTTCCTCCACCACCTCCCCATCACTAAATCATGTAAAATCCCATATGGTTTTAAATTGTCCACCTCCCCTTCTCATGTGTTCCCCGGCGAAATAGACATCTCCATTTTCAAATCCGGTAACATCCTCATCCAGGCTTCTGAAAATCACCTCACTATCTTTGAACAACACTTCAGCACCTTTTCCTACTTTTTATCCATCCCACCTCCTAACTCTTCACCCCCTCTACAGACTGACTCCCTCTCACCCTCCCATTCCTTATCCTCTACCCCTCACCCCACCGACACTTCCACCATGTACGATGATGTCTCACAAACCCTACTATCCATTCCTCCTCCTAACTCTTTACCCTCTCAACTGACTGACCCCCTCACACCCTCCCCTTTCTTGCCCTCAACCCCTCACCCTACAGACACCTCGTCCACCTCAACATCTTGCCCAGCCTCCCAAACCCTTCATCTCCCTATTGACTTCTCACCACCCACCACTAGACACCCCCCTACCTCAATGCCCCCTCCCAGTACCCTTCCCCCGCAGTTCCTATCACTCAACTGCCCATCCCAACTTTACCTCCCCCTAACTGCCTTCCCCCCTTAACCAGGTTGTTATTCCTCCTCCCCCCTCTTGACCCCTTCCCATCTCAGAGCACCGATTACGACTCTTTGCACTCCACTTCTGCCCACTCGGACATCTCTTCGTCCACCAATCTGAAAACACCCCTCCACCCCCTCCCGGCCTCCCAACTCTCACACCCCACAGACCGCTCGCCCCAGACAAATCTGATCCTACTCCTCCCCCCAACCCCTTCTCTTCTCCAGCCCCTACCACTACTTTAACTCAGACTCTATCTAACATTGAAAGCTCTCTACTTACCCTGTCATCTGAACTCTCCCAGCTCAGGAACGATCTTAACCTGTCGCACCAACTTGCTCAACTCAGGAAAGATTTTAACTCCCTCTCCTCTGAAATCCGTCTTAACCACATGATCTTCCCAAGCCATGACTCACCAAACACCTCCAAATCTCAACATTGGAGATCCTTCCCCCGCTGCAACTGTTCCCATAGGCCCTCCCGTGCCGCGAACCATCTCTCCTACTCAGACCTCCTTGACCTCTGTAACTCTTACCTCCCTAACTATCCAACTGACCCCCCCACTCTATCATCCCCGTGATCCTGGGGATGAGCAGAATCCCTTCATCCCCCATCTCCCCTAGACCCCCAACACAACTTACCACTATCCAAACTTGCCCCCCCACAAACAACCTGATACCCCTCGCATGCATGCTAGTCAACTGCCGCTCAGCTGTCCGGCATGCGACTGAAATAGCTGAAACCATCCTCAGCGAAGATATTGACATTGCCTTCCTCACGGAAACTTGGCTCAATGACCACTCTACTTCTATCCTTGACCATCTCTCCCCCCCAGGTTACTCCATACTCAGAAATGATAGACACGATAGAGTTGGAGGTGGCCTAGCCATCATCTACAAAAATAAACTCAGAATCTCGCTTGTTAAAAACACTGACCCCATCACCTTTGAATACCTCGGAGCTGAACTTAAAATCCAGGGCGCCCCCCTATTCGCCTACATAACATTTACCATCCTCCTGGCGAATCCCTTCCCTGAGGAAGTTTCCGACCTCCTCACCCAATCTTCACTCTCCAACTCAAAAAACCTCTTCCTTGGAGACTTCAACCTCCACTGGAATGACAGCAAAGACCCGGCAGTTTATCTCCTCTTGAATCTCCTGGAGATCAGTGACCTTAAACAAATCTGTCACTCTCCAACCCACTCCAAAGGGGCCACTCTCGATGCCATCATCACTAACGACGATTTGGCCTCCCTTGCCAGCATCATCCCGATCGACTGGTCCGACCATCACCTCAACCTTTTCACGATCAACACCATGACCCCCCCCCCGTCCACGCCAAAAGCACCAAACTCAAGAAACTGCCCAGAAACTTTCATCTTATCCCCCCCGGCGAACTCGAAATGAAAATCAAAACTCAACTCCTGCTAGCTCCCCCCTCCCAAAATGCTAACGCCCTCACCGAACACTATAATAATTCAGTTACTGAGGTCCTAGACCAATTGGCCCCCCAAACTTAAAACCCAAAGAAACATTCCTTCCAAATCCTGGTTCAACTCTGATCTCAACAACAAAAGGCGCTCTCTTAGACAATCTGAAAGAACATGGAGGCAACATCCGTCCCCCTCTCATCTAGCCCTCCTCCGGTCTGCTAGGTCCAACTACAAGAAACACATCCTCAATTAAAAGTCCGCCTTCTTCCGCACACAGCTTGATAGGGCCAAAAATAGACCTAGAGAACTATTCAGCATCGTCAAAAACCAAACATCCTCTACCCCCCAAAAGCTGACGGCCTCCAACGAGAAATATGAAGAAATTGCTAAGTTCTTCTCTGATAAAATCACCAAAATAGACCAATCCTTCATCTTAAATCCGCTCTCTCCTCACCCACTACCTTCTTATAACTTTCCCCCAGTATCTCCATCCCATCCAAATCCTCCCCCTGTCCCTGCCCATCTCCCGTCCGTTTCCTTCCCACCGGAACCCAACCCTTCTCTCCCCCAGCAACATAAAAACAATGCCTCCTGGCATAATTTTCACCCTGTCACCGAACACGAAGTCTATAACATCATCGCTAAGCTGAAACCATCCTCCCATACCAAAGACCCTCTGCCCCCTCTTGTCCAAGACCTTAAACATATCATTGCCCCTTTTTGGACCACCATTATTAACTCCTCCCTGGCCACGGGGTGTGTTCCCGCCTCACTCCAACTGGGTCAAATCACACCCATTCCCAAAAATCCTAAGGTAGATCCCAACGACCCAAATAACCTCCGCCCCATCTCTAACCTCCCTCTTCTCTCCAAAGCCCTAGAAAAATGCGCCCTGCTCCAACTAGATAATCACATCAACACTTTTGACCTCTTTGACTCACTGCAATCTGGCTTCAGAAAAGGATGCAGCAGAGAATCTGCCATGCTCAATATAGTGGACGACATACATCATTCACTTGACAAAGGTGAGTCATGCCTTCTCATTCTCCTCGACCTATCCGCTGCTTTTGATACTGTTAACCACACAGCCTTACTAAACACCCTTAAAGTCCGCTTTGGCTTCAAAGGCCTTGTCCTCAACTGGTTCTCCTCCTTTCTCCAACACAGAACCCAACAAATCAAAATCGAGAACTGCCTCTCCAACCCTACTCCGATCTCTCTCGGTGTCCCCCAGGGATCCAGTCTCTCTCCTGCTTTCTTTAACCTCTTCATGGAACCCCTCACCCTCATCCTCAAACAAGCAGGAATCAATTACCACCTCTATGCCGACGACACGCAACTTTACTATAAGATCAAATCCCACTCTGATATCCTCCACCTAAATGACACTCTGACCGAGATCCAATCATGGTTCCACCATAACCATCTCAAACTTAACCCTAAAAAAACCTAAATCATTCTCTTCTCGCCTAAAAACAACCCACTCCCCATACAAGACTGGATCTCTGATCTTAATGCTCTCAACTGCTCTCTCACCACTTCTTAATCAGTTAAGTCTCTTGGCATCACCATTGATAATAGCCTTGCCCTCAACCCACACATAAAAACCTCAGCAAAAGGAGCACTCTTCACTCTCCGTCATCTCAAGAAAATTAAATCCTTCATCCCGGCTGATGACTTTAAAACCATTGTCCAATCGCTGGTCTTTTCGAGAATTGACTATGGTAACGCTATCCTCGCCGGGACTCCTAAAGTTCACCTTGCTCCACTCAAATCGGTGCTCAACCTAGCTGCTAGACTCATCTCTGACTACAAACGCTTCGACCACATCTCCCCCGCCTTGAAAACCCTCAAATGGCTACCCATCGAAGGCAGATCCACCTATAAGATTGCATGTATCACGCACAATGCCCTTCACCAAAACACCCCACGCTACCTCTCAGACAAACTCCACAAAGCAGGCTGCGCCCGACCGACGAGGAACACCAACGCCCTCATTCTTATCCCCCGCCTGTTAAAGAAGAAACGCACACAAGTTCGCTCCTTCTCCGGAAACGCTCCCTCCATCTGGAATTCCCTGCCTAAAGACCTACGCTGTAACCCCTCCTACTTCAACTTCAAAAAAGAACTCAAAACATACCTCCTCAACAAATACTGGGGTCCATAATTTTTCTACCTCTGACACTGTTCTCACGCTCTGCGCCCCCGTCAGGGCCCCCTCTATTTTCCCTCCAATTCTATCCCCTCCACCCTTTCCCTCCTAACCCCCCTCCCTCACGCTACTCTTTACACCCCTAACCCCCCTCCCTGTTCTCTGTATTTACATACGACCTCTAACCCCACGCACGACCTCCCACTGATTTTCTACCCCCCCTAATTCTCTCTGTCTCCCTCCTATCTCTTCTCTCTCACCCTCTCCCACCTACTGTAGCCTAAGTTCGAACTACCCAAGTTACCTAATAGAGTTCTTTTGTAAATAGCATTCGTATTTATCTGCTTTCTTGGTTATTTGGACTCTTATTGCAATGTTTCTTATCAAGTGTTTTTGTATACTGTACCTCCTCACATTCCTGTAAAGCGCTCTGATACCTCTGGGTCTAGCCAGCGCTATAGGAAACCTTTAAAATAAATAAATAAATAAATAGGAATTCGTTACTGTCATACAATAGCTACCATCGAAAGTCCCTTCGAGATAATTTGCCATACGGGCAATTTCTACGTATCAGGAGGAACTGTTCCTCGAGTTCGAAATATGAAGAACATGCTAAGAAATTGTCCTCCCAATTACAGGAGAGACACTATCCGGCGAAACTGATACGGAGGTCGAAGAAGCGGGCGGCTAATAACAACAGGGAGGCGCTAATTGAGTTGGCCACACCGAAAGAAGGAAACTCAAAACTCACATGTATAAATACCTTCTGCAGTTTCTCCAACAAAATCAAAAAAAGCATCCTTCGAAACTGGAACATCCTTAACATTGGGAATACTCCTATTCCCCGACCCTTGTTTGCCTTCAAGAGAAGCATGAACATCAAAAACCAGCTGGTCCACACACGGCCGAAAAATAAGAAACCCCATGACCAAGGAACTCTCTGGGGCTTACCAGCTATTAAAGGACATTTTCCCTGTGGCTCCTGTGCTGCCTGCCCACAAACAAAACACACGGTCTCAATTGATATCGGGACCAATAAACCATGGATACTTTCTAGTCACACGAATTGCAACAGTGACAGACTCATCTATTTGATCACTTGTCCCTGTGATCTGCGATACGTGGGGATGACGACGCACAAGGTTAAGACGCTCATTTTGGAGCACAAAAGTACCATCCGCTGCAGAACACTCTCGACTAAACTTACAAACCATTTTCTCGAGAAGAACCATTCACCGGATGATCTGAATTGGACTGTTTTAGAACAACCATGTATCCTGTCTCATGTTACAGACATCTCTACATTCATTTTTAGACGTGAACAGAGATGGGTTCACAGACAACAGAGTGACAACAAAGGTCTGAATGACGACATTCCTTGGGTGCCCTTGTGAATTTTGTGTAATTCACTGGACCTCTGAACCTAAAATGGTACACTCTTGATCAACATACTGGGTTTTGCAGATGGGCTTCCACCCTTAGTTATGGACGATGTAATCTACTCAAGTTTAAAACTCCAGCACATCAGGAGGTACCTCCAAACAAAAAATATAAACCGAATATCTGTTATTAGCTACACCTAGGTATGGCAAAAACACACATAATATCCACCCCATCGATGCGCACAGCCCACAGTTTCGGCAGATATACACCTGATCATCAGTACACTACATGGACACGAGGGGTGTCATAGTGGAATATGGGTATGTACATTGCTTTCCCTTTTAACACGTTTAATGGTGTCAAGATATTTTTTGGCTCTAGGATTTAAGTAAATGATATCCTACTCTCTAGACTAATTATAACATTCGCCAATCATATGAGCAACATGAGCGTCTAGCTGACATCATGATTAGCCCAACGAAGCTCTGCATCCATTTTTGTTTAGGTGCTCGTATACCCATTGGTGACACTGGCCACTATTACAACACAGTGGTTGCAAATACTGTGTACATTTAAGTTTGTCGAAGTTATCTAAACCAGGATAACACCTCTGTCCTCATTAGGCATCTGTTATTTAGAACTAGCATTTACGGGCTTTTCTATGTCCCCACATGCTCCAGCGTAGGGACACCACGAGATCCTACTACGTAGGGGTATTCATTGTATGCAATGAGGCTGCACACTCGCAATGCCTTCCATCCCCGCTTTACAGTATGCACATATTGTCCACTTCGGGAACAATAAAGCTTCTAAGTTACCATTAGCAACGCATGTCTACTTTGGGCGCATGCGTTTTTAAATACTCCTTCACAGGATTCTGACCACATTTTTCCGGCATGCGCTAGTACACTTAACACTTCTGAGCGTGCACGAGTGTCTACATTCACTTTAGGCGCATGCGCGGTGATACGCGCTGTCACAGCATTTTTTCTCCCGACATGCTCCAACTCTTCCATACACCTGCGTTAATTTGAGCATTTAGGCGCATTATTTAAGGGGAGCGGCCGAGCCATCACACTCACCTCCGGTTGCAGCTTTAACACGGTCTGGGGTACCAACGGAGAGGTGAGTGTTTGGCCACAGGGTATGTACATTTTTAGAAGAGGTTTTGCTACATGCCCCGTCTTTTCCTCCGTGTTGGAGATGTGGGAGTAAGACCTCGGTCACAACCAGGAGTCAGAACGGGGTCAATGTTCCCTCGAACGCCACCTGAGTGAGGCTGATTTCTATGGTAGCAAATAATACAGTTTCTGCATGTGTACTCTTTTCTGTGTTACCCGGACGTGACGGGCATGATATAACAAGGCCATTACTCGCTTTTATACGACACCTGAAAAATTGCCTGAGATATATAAGAGCAGTGTCTGTATACAGTGAGGTTTATCACACCAAAACTTCATAGATCAGGCTAAAATGGGTTAGACACTGGACAACTCATTTACATACCATTAAACAACAACTTAACGTTTTTATGAGAGAGTTTTGAATAATGCAGACGAGGCGGCAGAGCCTGGTCTGGTTTTCATGCTATAGAGGTTTTCTTCTTAATCAGTACTCTGAATGATTACGCCTGGTTGGAGGTAGGCTTGAATGCCACTGACACTCGGTGTGTTGTGATTGTAACATCTGTGCATTCACATTTTCTTGGAGAGCGGTGCCCCCCTTCCCTGAGCTGTCGCCAGGTAGAGGTGAGGTTTCCTACCCGTGCACGATGGGTAAGCAAATTTTTAATTTTTTAATTACACATGCTAACTGCATAAGGAATTGTGGTGAGACTGAGGATCCCACATGTATATATAAAGTTTAGCTAATTTATGTTCAGAGTCACTGATGTTTCTTGTTTGCTTTTGTATTTGTTCCCATTAGGTACGCTCCCTATTCTATGAACTGAAAACAGTTGCACAAGTGGTTTTGTATTTCAGTATCATTATTGTTTATTTATTCACAATTCACTTGTTTGTGCAGCAGCATCTACTTAGGTCCTGACAAAAGCCTTGACACCTTGCGGGTCATCACGGCTGAAACATGTTGACCTTCTGTTTCGTCTGACACATGCGGTTTAAATCCATACTGCAGGTGCACTGTTTTTAATCCGGACAGTGAGAACACACTAATAAAGCACATAACGGTTTTTACTAGTAAGTTTTAACATCACTTCCTACACAGTACTTTTTTGTTGCGCTGCGCCCTCCCCCAACTCATTCCTCTCATCTGGTGGATTTAGAATATCCTTTGTAGAGTAGATCCATAAAACATCCCTGAGCTCCTCCCTCTCAGTGAGGGGGTTGTAGCCCTTGGTGGGACTAGGTCTTTCCACCAAGAGGAGAATCCCAGATGATGAAGCATGCCACCTTTGGTGGGTGAGGGATTACGTCCTAAAAGGGATTATCCCACGGATATTTCTGTGTGATTTTTTTTTTCCCAGTGTCTCTGACCATTTACTTCTCCACGTCAGACCCAAGGA
The DNA here is from genome assembly GCA_963921515.1 of Calotriton arnoldi. NCBI lineage: Eukaryota > Metazoa > Chordata > Amphibia > Caudata > Salamandridae > Calotriton > Calotriton arnoldi. The sequence goes on along the minus strand of CAWUFW010001810.1, from coordinate 2,399,110 downwards.
TTTTCTGTGTTGTATTTAAGTACCCTGTGACATAGCCAAGGGCCCAGGACAGGTCCAGTTGGAACTGGTCCGCTGAGCAGTTGCAGGAAAGGCCCCTTGTAGCCTGTTGTGTTTCTGTAGCTTGGATAGGAGGTCAGCCTTATGACCCTTTGAGTCCACTTCTTTGTCCTGGGTAAATGAGGGAGAGCAGGTCCAGGCTCTTCTCAGGTCTCAAACAGCAGGTTCAGTCATCCTCTGATCTTCCACAGGTCCAGTAGCGTTCTCAGTAGGGTACTGTCGGTGCCACATATATGCCTGGCACAAGCCTATGGGTGGGCTTGACTCCAGCCTCCTCCCTAACCAATACGGTTAAAATTCCCAGTGTCAAGAGCAGATCTTCTTGGCGATGGTTGGAAGGTCTTCTTTTTATGCAAGTAAGGCCTATTATTTCCAGAAACAAAACCAGATGCCAGGATTAAACTGGAAGTTAGAGACTGTTCCAGAATCAATGCGCAAAATGAAGGGAAAATCCTGGAAAGCAAAAAAAACGTTCCTCCTGTCAGGCCAAGCAGCAAGGCGAAAACCTGGAAGAACACAGGAACAAGGAACATGGAATTCTAATTGAGTACAGCTAGAGGGCAATCAGAAAAACACAATTGAGACACAAGTTGACTCCATATGGATTCCCTTTAAATAGTACTGTAACAAGAACAGAAAGTAACTTAAGAGCCAGTACGTATCTCCATCTTCGATTGGGAAAACTATTAAAGAATAATATTGTAAAAAATAAGGTTACTAAATCTGGGAATAACATACAAGCGAAATCTGATTAAGGTAAATAAACATATGAGCGACAATGAAACTTGACCTGACCTATGACATTTCAGAGAGTTGTAGGTTTATCTGATCTCTTGTACAGGTGATGTTCCTGAGACGCCACCATGCAGAACACTCACCGTGGAATTCCTAGTGCGCATCTCGCCTCAGCTGAGCCAAGACATGCAGAGGAAAGAAGAAACCGGACACAAGGAGGCTGCAGCTGCCTTGAAAAGTAACAAGCAGGTGGAGGAGGAGCACAAGCTTTAAGCTACAAGGGGCTGCCACTTTGATCCCGGCTTACGGCGGTGATTCAATAAGGAAGTATTCTTAACACCCAGGTGCTACCCTGTCCACTTTTGCAGCATTTCCTGTGTGCCCTACTACTAACAGTCCCATAGTGCCCCTCTCTGCCTAAATCCAAGATAGTGAAACCCTTCTGCAGAGTCTGTGTGCCCACCACAGCGGTATAGCCAGAGAAATGAGCAACCCCTCCTCTGGGGTCACTTTAAACCAGTTCTTGGGTTAGCTCCTCTCCCACTGTGATTGTAGCCTGCCTGGCTGGGGGAACAAAGAAGGGCCTTGCCTAGGTATCAGCTAGGTAAAATTTGCCTATGATAGAGTAGGCCTCTTAGAAGTTAATAAAGTTCCATGGCACAGGCCAAATAGTCATCCTGCAGAGTAAAAGAAGCACCTCCCCACACCTAAGCCTTTCACACCTGATCAAGGGGATTATCCAGCTGTCAGGTGACAGTTGGAGTCCATGCAAAAGGGCCTCTAGAGGCTTCAGGCAGAGAAAAGGTAACCTTTTAAAAGTAAATATTCCTTAATAGCTATTAAAAATTGTATTTTACCCTTAAAATGGATTTTCAATACATATTAAAAAGAGTCTTTGGGGCATATTATCAAGGGCCTTATCTGTTTCCTCAAACGTTCTCCATTCGGAAACAGCTCCTACTCCGTGATTTATTCAAAATACTGCATGTCTCAATTAGGCATAGCCTCTCAGTGATTTTCTCCCTCCAAAAGTTGACTGACAGAAATTCACCAGCAACCAAACACTCCCTAACTCCCTTTGAATAAATCACGGAGTAGGAGCTGCTTCCGAATGGAGAACGTTTAAGGAAACCAAAGGCACAAAATTAAGGCAGAAAAAACCGTGAGCAATTTTCTTCTTTGCCAGATACTCCGCTGCACACCGACGCTACCGGAAGTATTCTTTTCAAGAAGGGAATATATTTTGTCTCTGCAGGTTTCTCCACAAAGAGATTCCAAATTGCCTGAAGAAAAAACTAATATTTTCTCGCCAGATAATACCATCGCACGCAGAAACAAGGTGCATTGAATTAAGAAGCCCTGATGAGAGTCCTTGTATTTGTAGCCTAGGACTTGAAACGCGTTGGCATTTTTCTGACATTGAGGAATTGAGATTCAATTATCATGCCATACGGAGGGTTTTAAAATGGTTTTCCCCTGTTATGGACACTATGTTTCGTTCCCTTTGTGATTATAAGCTATGTTAATCATTTGATTCATTATTTGATTACCCATGCTAATCATTTGATTTATTATTTTGATTGCACAATATCTTTTGCTTTTTGTGTGTATTTGTTGTACATTATGTGGTGATGTATTGTTGGTTGTCATTAATGACAGTATTTCATGTATTATTAATTTGATGATTGAGTCTTTGTGACTTTTTTGTATAGAAGGTTGTTAATATTTTTGTGTGTCTTCTTTGTTTGCAACTGAATGAATATTTGAAAAAACAAAATGAATTTTGATAAGTAAAAAACTTGGTCAAATAAAATAATTATCTTTGACCTCCACGGTAAATCATAAGTGTATTTAATGATACAAGGCCCAGGTAAAACCCCCTTTTTTCCTATTATATGGCCCCACCTGCACTTTGTCCACTTGGGCCTAACTCCTTTGTGTTGATAAACTTTCTAAACGTGGCATTTTCAAAACTGTAATAAAAAAATAGACTTTACCATTAGATAGGGCTTTTCATTACAATTCCAAAGACACCAAGCATGAAATAGCAACCTGCTCCCAATTGGAATTTGCAGCTTATTAAATGTAATAAGGAATCCCCAAAGTTATCCTACGGGAGGGGTAGGTCTCACAATAGTGAAAAATGGATTTAGGAGTTTTTCACTACCAGGACATGTAAAGTTTTAAAGTACATGTCCAACCTTTCAATTACACAGTACCCTGCACTTTGGGCTGCCTAGGGCCTACCTTAGGGGTGATTTATATGTGATAAAAGGGGAGGTTTTATGGCTTGGCAAGGGAGTTTTAGTGTCAAGTTGACATGGTAGCTTAAAACTCCATTCAGGCTACAGTGGCAGGCCTTTATCATGTTTTCAGGTGCTACTTAAGAGGGTGACACAATAAGTGCTGCAGGCCACTGGTAGCATTTAATTTACAAGCCCTGGGTATATGGTAGACCACTCTACAAGGGACTTATAAGTACATTAAATATGCCAAATGGATTTAAACTAATTTGAATATGTTTTAGTGGAGTGAACATAAGCACTTTATGTCAGGGTATGACCCTGTGCGCCTGCGTAACGGGCTGTTTTCCTGTATATTTCCATAGGGACTACAATTCCCAGAAGGCCTTGGTGGGAGGGGCCTCCTGGTATATCAATCGGGAGCGCACGTCAAGCAGCGTGCGTAATTCTGAATACGAGGGGAGGCGTTTGATGCGGAGAGAAGTCGTCCGTCCTGAAGGAAGGAGCGGATCGTTTCTGACTCCACGGCTGCCTTATGGACTTTGGCGAGCCGTTGTTGGTTCTGAGGCAGACTCGCGGTTTCTTGTCTAACCGGAGTCTGCAGTTTCAAGTTTGCGAGCGCCGAGGGAGGCGTTGCTGCGTGACAGGCATCGAGGCTTCTGGACAGCTGCACCGGGTAAGGCTGAGTCGAGGCTTCATCGGCTGTTGAAGTATCAGAGCGGTTCGGGCGTGTGAGGCGCTTGACTGGGAAAGACCGCGCTCCCACTCTAACTTTACTTTTGAAGCCGCCTATGACAGTGCTATCAGAGGGTGCCTTTTTGTATGCCTTAAATACTTTTAGAGTGAGTGAGAGACGCCAACATTATAATTGCTGATTGCTATACTGGATCCCTGCTCTGGATTGATGGATTTGGATTATCCCAGGATCTGGCGAATGATGTAATTTGCTTGATTCTCTGCCCAGAGAATATTTGGGTTATTTAAAACCCAAGGGATTTGGAGTTTGTACTTTCCTTTGTTTTTGATTCTTTCAACCTTCTATCTCTGCTGGTGGCATTACAGTTTTGGCTCATATACTATTTGAGAAAGGGATTTGAACAACAAGGGTATGTAGGAGTATGGGAGGTATTTAATAAAGACCTGAAGGAGTTATGAATGCGGAATAATCTGTGTGCTTTGTGTTATAGGTGTATCCTCCTCCTGTGCGTGACGAATTGTGCCTGAGGTAGTGAGGTCACAAAGAAACACCGTGGCTGGTGGAACTTGTTTTACAGGTACTAGTCCCCCCCTAGTGAGACCTTTTGAGAGTAGCTAGAATTGCAGGCATGTATTAATCTATGTGTTTTTTGGTTACAGGTCTCCCTTTCCCGGCTGATCCCACCCTAATTCCTTTCCCTCACTTGATCGCCCCAAAACTCTGTACCTCAGGTGTTAGAGTTGGGGATGTCGAGAGGTGGACCACTTTGAGCATCAACCGGATCCCGAGGAGTTCCCGTGGTTTTGACACTTTAGTACTGGTTAGCAGTGGTAAAGTGCTGAGTCCTAAGGCCAACAAAAACAAATTCAGCAAAAAGCGGAGGGAAAAGGGCAAAAAGTTTGGGGTGGCCCTGCAGAGAGGCCCAGGTTCAACAACTGGGGTGTGGCTAATGTCCTGACACATTTGCCTGCTCTACAAGTGAATTTGAGGTGCCATGTTCTCTTGTATCACTTCCAAATCTGCATAGTTACATGCTAGAGCATCACCTGCAACAGTGCCAGTTTGAATTCAAGACGCTCTTGTGTTCTCTTGACATCCCAACTGGTGTCCATTTGTAGGGCACATCTTTATCTGTGCCTGATGTGAATAGTGCTTTAGAAGTGTGTCCTAATGTGCCCTAATGATATGGATATAGTAGTTGGTTGTTGGGGTGATTTAGTGAGTTTAGTAATAGCACAGTGTTATATTTACTGCATGGTCTAATTGCTGACTGTGACAAGGCAATATCGTTGGTCGGTTGTGGGCCATTGCCCACTGTACTGGCTCGACTTGCGTAGGAGGAGAACATTACATTTTCTAAATTGTTCTTCCCTCGTGGATATAATCATTTACAATTTCAGTTTACAAACGTTGTAAAATATGTAGTACATTACGAAACTTAAAAGCACATGGTTTAAATTGTTGCATTCTGTGTTTTGGCAGGGACATACTCCTTTAGGACCACTCCTACGATGATGCACTGCAATGGGCTAGAGTCAAATAGATGTTCATCTCCCATGTGAAAATAAAAACAATTCTTCATTTCTGATGTATATCTTACTATGAAATACAAAATCATTTCTTCAAGATCACATCAAAGGCCAGTAAGACTATTAAGCCAGCTTCAGATCATCCTGCAGCACAGAGACAGCTACCCTACAAATCATAGACTATGCCCTTCTGTCCTGCCCACAAATAAAGTATCAAATGGTATTGATTTGAAACCTCCTTCACAGGTTCTTCTCCTACCTATTCAACTAACGCTAGTTTGTTCACACAGGCTCCAGAAGACCCCAGAAGAATTCAATCAGCTGTAGGGTTTCTGGGATTTCTATCTTGCCCCCATCATCTTCAACCTCAATATGCAGCCTCTTGGGGCTCACAGACATCAAAATTCACCAATATGTAGATGACACATAACTATAATTAAAAGTATCCTCTGCTCCGGGCATGCACGGCCTCAATCACTTCCTACACCTCTTGCATTCCCAGCTGTCCAGCACCTACCTGAAGCTTAACCCCACCAAAATAGAATTCCTGCTATGCAACACAACAACAAGCAGCAACTAGTCCAAAACTGGCTCAACTATACGGATTTGAATCCCAACTTTCACACAAAGCAAGTCACTAGGATTCACTCTGGGCACCGATCTCATGATTATCTGTTATTGACTTATTTTTCTTTGTTTGGTACGTTATTTCTTACCATTTATTTTTTATTTTTTCAAATGTTCTTTTGGTAGGTTCCACTGAATTGTTTTCTTGTATTTGTTTTTTCACAATGCAGCTTTCTCCTCACGTGCATATTTTGAGCTCACAAAGAATATGTTCTTTTCACCTCAGCAATGAGGATTTCTACCTCATTGTCTGGGTAAAGTAGTTTATTTATCCTCCCATTACTTCCTTAAGTGCCTTGACTCCAAGGTTGCTACTGATTCACTTGGCTTCCAAACTATGCCTTCAAACCTCCCTGAGTCCCTGAGAGAAGGCTCAGTTTAAATGGTTTGGAGAGCTTATGATGTTGTCTTTTTTGTGCAGTGACACAGTCCTAGTTGCATGTTTTTCACGTTTGTATAAGACACTGCATCACATTGTTTGTGTTTACACGTCTGCTGACATCATCTTGATGTGACGCTTGTTGGTTCAGTAGAACAAAACCTGCTTGTGCAACACAACACAGACAATTTTGGAAATGCTTTGCTCATGACATCTCTTAGTACATTTGGGCCTTAGAGTCAATATTTCTCTGGGGATGCGGTACGGCAATCTTCCACCTCTGGAGCTAGCCCATGCAATCCTCCCCACTGAAAACAAGATAATATGTCAGCTATTTTGTTGTACACATCTAAACACAATGTTCCACCACCAGCAGTGAGGACACCTACCTTCAAAGACCTGCTGATCCAGCTGTCCTTTTCTCTTAATTATTGTTACAATCCCTTCATTCTCAACCACAAAAACGAACCTCCTGTTTGCCAATACGTCTAAATAAAAACAAGAACCATGATTACCTGGAAGACCTCCAAGAAAGCTATCCTGCGTTTTTAGTCTTCGGTTTTCTGGTCATTATTCTTTGCATACCACTTCCTGTCCAATTAAAGCCCACATTGTATTGCTTAAGATGCATCAGAATTGATCTCAGCTTCCACTGCTACCTCTTCGTCTAACCTCATGAACTTTCTGCAAAGCAAACCTCATCCAGGAAAACGTATCACAAGCCTAATTCATCCAGTCATGAAGTCTGATACTGCCTCAACTGGTCAAGGCCAATCACCTCAACGAAACTGCCCAATACCACCAATTTGCATGCCAATTTTATGTAGCCCAAAACCTGCTATATTTCTCTGAGTTCACATTTCTTTCTCATCCTAAACTAAGGTCTTAAACCCAAAGGTAACCTCTGTGTTTAATCTTGATATAATTGCCCAAGAGTCTAACTCAATAGCAAGGCCTTCTCTCTTCTTAGGGACCAATGATACCTCTAAATCATCAGCCAATCTCACAGCGCCCTATACTAGACATGTATATTGACCTGCCTTATTTGCCTTTCCTACATATTAAGTTTCTGCTGTCTTTGACGCACTCTTTGGAGTCCACTTCAAAAATGTATTTCAAGGAACACACCCAACAAGGAGCAGCCCATTTGTATCACCATACTGATGAATATATTGCTCTCAAAGCATATTCCCAATAAATAGAAACTCTCTGGGTGACAGTGAAAGGCAGATTTTATGTCGCACTGTGCCATCTTGGCTCTCAAGCTGTAGCCTTTCATCAATTAAATTGCTTTCTCAAAATTCGAGTATAGCACTGTGCATTCCCATTGATCTACTCACCTTCAGATGATCACAGGTTATGTATTAGTTTAAATTCCTTCAGGGCATCCTTGAGAATAAAAGCCAGTGGTGATGTTATAAAATTGCCAGAAGCAGGAGTCCTTAACAAACCGACCACCATCCCCACTCATTTTTTGTTCAGCTTCTTTCTCGCTATGTCTCCATTCTGCTTTAAAACCTTTCTACTTACTTACCACCTACCGACTCTCAGACTTTTTATGGTATCCTGAAACCATCCTCCAACATGATTGCACACATTGCGTAAATCATCAACCACCAAGCAGAGCAGGACAAGATCCTTCCACTGTATTTTGAGAACTTATGTTTAAATATGTAGGACTACCTGGTGCGAGATACCCTCATGAACTTCCTGTACGCTCTCCCCTTTCCAGAATCTGGTCTAAGATATGGTCCCATTCTACCTTCGGTGACACCATTGAAATTAGATTGAAGTTTTAGGAATCAGCACACCACTAGCCATATTTCTGGCAAGCAGTGGCCTAGTCTGTGCCATCCACTGGCCATCCACTGGAGAGAAAGGTCCATGTCCAGTTCACCCATAACAATGATTTATACTCCTTTTTCTGTTACTTGAAATACTTATCAAATCGAAGTCACACAAATTCACCCACAATGTATGTGTGCCTGTTTAATGACCTCCATATATTTGAATAATGATACATTCCTACCTGATGATTTCTCATAGATCCTCTAGTCCTCCCCGATTTCAAATTGTCTTACTCTGACTCATCTTTTCATCTAACCTACTTGACCTTGTAATTAACAAGTCCGCAACTTTGCCTATTCATAGCTTTTATCTTGTGGGTGCCATCAAATGGAAACCAAGTGGTTTCATCAAACCCCTATAAGGCAAACTCTCTCTTCTTTTCTCAACTGTTCATAGGGTCGCGCTGTCATTCTAGTGCTATCTTTTACTCCATCTCATAGGTCTTCCCCCTTCCCTTCACTGTCCTCCACTTCAGTTTGTCTCCCTGTAGTATGCACATTAACCTTTGATAATATCGCTCTCCAATAACCCCCCTATTGCAACATTCTTGCAACATTCAGTGCACCAGCCTCTCCGCACCATTTTATCTCATCTTATCTTTAATCAAACTCTTTCACTTCCACCAGTCATGGCCCATGAACTTTCCCATTTTTCATCATGTTTTGAATTCTCCCATCACTGATGTTGACATTTTTTTCAGACCACCCTCTTCCTCACCCCATCAGTGTTCCAACTATCTCACCCCAATTTGCGTCAGATACCCATCATCATACTCACTCTTCTCTCTGCCAACCACGTGTGTCACGATGGCTTATCGTATCACTGCTGTGCATCCCCACACTACACTATGCTTGTTCTCTCGACTCTCATCTCACAATTTGTTGTCCTGCAAACCTCTCTTTCATAGCACAGCTGTCCTAGATTCGGATCACTCTTACTTTTAACCCACCATCTAAGTGATTCCCTACAATAGGTTCCTACCCTGGCTTTCACCTCACTCTCTTGTATCGTCCCTTGAAGTCCTTATCTTATCTTTCTTGCATTGCCCAATTCAAGACAATGTCACATCTGTATAAGGGGCTTGTCTCGTTTTCTATCTCTTGTCCTCAGTTAGGCTCTCCCCATTGTCACATGAAGTTTCTTATTCAAACACCTTTACCATTTTACTTGCACATGGCATCACAATGACATGAATGTGATCTTCTCACCATCAGATATCTTGCCAGGAGCCAGTGGTTCCACCAGCACCTATGCCCTCCTTTCACAAGTCACAGGTAAAGTACATTTCACTTTATGTTGGTTGGCTTTGTTGTTTACCAACGTCAGCTGTCAATCGCTTTTTGTAGTGACCCCTAGAAATGAGGAGCCACAAAGTCCTGCCTTGTATCATGCAATTTTTATGTCCATAACCCAGAGCAAGACATACCTGGCTGGTTCCCAGTTTCACTCTCTCTTTCACTCTAATGTGTGCCCCACCACATGTGCCCCACCACATCTCCACTCCAAGCGCATACATTGTTTTACTCAGTCTTTTCTTAGTTGGGTGTGCCCCATGTGTCTTATGCCTCCAAGGCAACTCTCCCCATCTTGGACAATGACCAGATCTCATATTTACCACCAGCAAATACTTTTCTTGTTTCCCTCCCCTCCACATGCATTGGTGTGGGCACGTGGAAGATCAATGATTATTGCACCATGGCCACCATGACTCTAACTGGGCTGTCTCTATCCTCTGTTCCCTGTGTACTGTTCTGCTGATGTTGCCCTTCTCATAGGTATTTTTGGCCCAAGTCTTTACCGTGATCCTCCCTCTGCCCTCACCTAATATTAACCACTATGCATTTTCAGGTCTGGCCACACAGCACAGCTGTCTGGAAAACCTATTGTTAACGAATACATAGATATAGAGCGGGTTTTAGCTCCTCCCCTTAAGAGTATTACTCTGTCACTTCATGATATTGGCTGTTTGGGGAGTGCTTGTGCTGTGAACCTCACATCTCTTGGAGGCACATCCATATAGATCTCCTAAGCCCAAAGTGGAATAATGCATAGCATACCATCTTCAGAGAAAAGGGAAACAGGAAGGTGTCCCTCACTCCTCACCACAACCAATCAGCCTCATCTGATTCTCCAGCCATTGCTCACAAAGACTCAATAATGGTGCTCACAACATGGGCTGAACCATTGCATCTGTTATGTGTTGACCATACCCCTGCAGGAGATGAGGACCCCTCTCATATCTTCCAATTTGATTAGTATAGTCCCTACCTATTATTGACATATGTGTTCTGAGCCTCATGATTTTTATATTGGCTGAATTGCTACTAAAACTCCCTAATTATTTTGATGCCAGGCCATGGAAGTATCCCTGCATACCGTATAAAGTCATCGGGTCTGCAGTCGGATACCGGCACTTCAGCAGTCAATAATGACCACATCGCTTTTATGCTTTCTCCTCCTAATATTGCCCATGGAGAGAGGAGGGAGAACTCCTGTGCAATGTCTCATACCATTTCCCGGTACATTATCAATGCCATTGTTACAGAAACACATGGACGGCAGGCAAATATAACCATTTGTATTTCCTTTCAAATCTGATTTGTACAAGGGACGATGGCCTTTTTGCTTTCAGAGAGCAGAACGTTTTCAGTTTGCAGTGTTTTTTTAGCGGGACTAACGTCAACTCTGAAAATAATATGGTGATCTTGCACACACTGTTAGAACCATTCAGAATATTCTTTTCTAGGCCCTAAGCCTGTCACACACACTCTCTGAAGAGTTAGTGCTTTCATGTTGGCATAAAATCAGGCTTGGCTTGTATGTAACATATGTATTATATCAGAAACACTGCCACACACAACACTTTATATTGCAGAGCATGAGGAGCTATCTTATATATATAAAGTACACACATTCCATTCGTTATCTGATATATGCACTGTATACAGAAAATAGTTGTTTTGTTTTGTTTTTTCATTGCAACAGGCTTTTTTAAAACTCCATTAATGCAAAAAACACAATGTTCACATTCTCCGCAGTGATGCCTCAAATTCTCCTAATGGGGTGCAGTTAAGCCTCCACAGCTCACACCGGAGGCCACAACTTTTATGGCCCTACAAGGGGCAGGTGCAGAATGCTTCTGCATCAGCCCTGGCCCTTCCCAGTCTGGACTGAAGATGTCTGACATTATAATCCAGGAGGAAGGTGGAGCTGCTGGAGACTGGTAAATCTCATGGCCTGCATCTGGGGAACCATTTCCCTCCTGGGCACCTCCCAACACAGGAGAGGGAGTGTTGGAAAGATCTCTGTTTTCCAGTGGTGCCCAACCCTGAAGGATTTAGGCTCGGGTAGCAATCACTGAGCAGGAGTCCTCCACTAGCCACAGGGGATGGTTTTGTTTGCACTGTGACCCCTCTGGCATAGGAGACTAACCCTTATAAGGAACTTGGGGGCATATTATCAAGAACGGCATTAAAATTATCGCCGGTTTAGCGGCAGAAAACTGCCGCTAAAGCGGCGATAATGGGCTTGATAATATGCCCTGGAGAATTCCAATAGAAGCCCATGTTCACACCAGAACATGGACTTCTATTGGAATTCTCAAGGGCATATTATCAAGCCCATTATCGCCGCTTTAGCGGCAGTTTTCTGCTGCTAAACCAGCGATAATTTTTAACGCCGTTCTTGATTATATGCCCCCAAATTATTTTGAACGTTTTACCTTGCCTGGGAAGGCCGAATAGGCCCCAGTCCCCATGATCATTCTCCCCAGCAAAGAGAAAATGGCAGTGGCCATTTTGTTTCTTTTTGTGGTCTATGCCCAGGGCCTAGCACCGCCCTCCTGAATACTATTTCAAAAAAGACATACCATTGGTAAGAGGTGACACTCCTAAAGGGCACTTGGTCAGGGTTCACCTAGCAGGAATCCTCCTCTAGCCACCAGGTATTGTATTGTTTGGAGGGGCAGCCACACTACCACAGGGATCAACCCACCCGGGGGCCCAAAAAAGTTTTGAACCTTCTCTCTTTCCTGCAGGCCGATTGGGCGCCACCATCACTGGCAGCTGCTATTTTATGTCTTTCTGTGGGAGTCTCTCTTTTCCAATTGTTCACTTCCCTAAATGATTCTTGCTCAGGTAATGCAGCAGGTCCTGGGATAACTGAGCAGGAATCCTTCCACTAGGCCACCAGTGTTGTTTAATTTGAGGGGGCGCTCCCCATAGCATAGGGGGAAATGGAGGCGCCAAATAAATTGGCAAACTTTTTGGGGGAGGCGATCAGGCCTTTGGCTGCTCCTTATGCCCTCATACCCCCTTCTCCCCTGAAGGAAAGAGAAAAGTGCCCTATACACCAGCTGCGGTCTATGCTCGAGGGCTTGATGCCACCATCCCAGGCCTTTTCTTAAGAAAAAGAAGTACAACTGGAAAGGGGAGAGTCTCCCATTTCGAAGGGTGCCCCTCCCCAAAGTATTCCTGCCTGGGAATAGTGGTGGGCCCCTCAATCCCTGCACAGGAATCCTTCCACTAGGGCGCCAAGGTAGTTTCAAATGAGGGGGGGCACCTGCCCATACCTAGGGGATGACCCCTCAAGGTGGTCAAATGAATTGTTGATGTTATCCCTTTTCTGAGGATGTTGAGGGCTCGTGGCTCTCCGTGGTCCCGTACACCCAAGAAGGGAACAGGTCCTCTGGACACCAGGGAAAATGTTACACACCATTTGTTTTTTGCATCTGCGCCTGGAAGCATTACAGTGTCCCCTGCGTAGATAAGAACAGAGGAGAAGCATCGCTGGAAAAGGGAAAGCCTCCCTTTCCACTGGTGGCCTACTGATTCCTGCTCAGGAACTCCGGCAGCACCTCTATTAGGTTTTTAAGAACACATATAATAGGAAGCTCCAAACCACGGAAAGAAATCAACGTCAAAAGCAACATTAGCAAACAGTGTAGAACAAACGCATCCAATGACAGTGAAGCACACACACATTCACTTTCCAAGAATTTGAATATTGATTATTAAATTGTGGCAAACTGCACACCCACAAATTTGCAAAAGTACAAGCTGCAGACATTAGTGGGTGAGCCTTTTGCTGCTGGTTTAGTATGCACATCCATGATTAGAGAATCATATGTAATTTTGCGTATGATTGTACTTAGTACTGAATGTGCAAAATGCCATGTTGAAGACTTCTCTCTCACACTTGCAACAGAATTTTGCTGCTGCAAATCATGTTGGGCAAAATTTGCCCCTGAATTGTAATCCCATTTTGAAAAGCACACAGGGCGTTTGAGCCCAAAATGGGATATGCAGTTTTATCATGATTATCTAAACAGCTTTTCTTTGATGCTTTTTTAAAATGTTATTATTGCAATTGCATTTTAGTTTGCCTTTTTGATGTTTGTATTGCAAGTTGAGGTATTTTTGTTTTTTCCCCACGTAGGTTCATCCTTGAGAGATGGAGAATCCTGCCTTCCATGAGCTGTTTGTTTTTCGTATTGCATCAATTGGCTGTTGGCAGTGACTTTTTTTTTTTTTTTTTTAATCTTGCAGATTCATATTCATACTTTTTTCTCACCAGCACTGAGGTGCATTCTTACTTTTTGCTAACATCACTCACACAATTCTTGTCATTCACAGAACATAAGTATTCCTATCAGTACATTTGCACTCTACGTAGCACACATTATTTAGGAAGAAAAAATTGGTAGAAAACAGACATGGCCTCTTGCCCGCTAACCACTGCCCAGGCCTCAAGTCAAATTATTGAGGGGGGCTCTGAGGCCTGCTCAGATACTCAGACTACATTCAAGAATTAATTTTCCATTGGAGGAGTTCCATCAAATTATAGCAACTCCTCTTCAAGAGAATCTGAAGAACACGGCCTTATAGCACAGCAGCTAAGTCTGGATGTTCCTTCACAAGCACAAGATGTGCCGTTGAGGGACACTGGGAGCGAAGCATTGAATAAAGGTGCAGGGAAGAGCACATTAAGGGTGCTCACTCTGCAAATCCCGAATAGATTGCAGCCTGTAATTCCTCCTTCCTTCGGAGTTGCTGGGTATAAAACCAATGCTGCTAAGTTTTTGCCTATTGACTACCTCCATTTTTTTGTGGAGGATTTGTTCCTTGAGGAAATTGTGCTGGAAACTAATTTGCAAACTAAACAGTTTTTGTGTGAGCAAGAAAGCACTCTGACACTTCATTCTAGGGCACACTTGTTGACTTCTGCCTTACACAGGGCGATCAACATTTTTGGGGGGTTTTGCATTTCTTATGGTACTATAGTGCAAACCATCACTACAGTCTTACTAGCCTTCTGTCTCAGTAAGGGTAATAGCCAGCTTCCCATCTGTCATGAGCAGAGATTGTTTAGTGAGTCTCAAAAATATTCTGCATTACAATGATTGTTATTCAGCACTGCCACAGAACCATCAAGACCATGATGACCTGTTGTGGAACATTTTTCAGCAACATTTGCAGAGGTTTATAATCCAAGGCAGAATATATTGGTGAGCAATCTTTGATCTTGTACCTAGGATGGATGCTGTAAAGGCAGTATATACCGGGTAAGAGAGCTTGATAAGACATCAACATTTCTGTGTTGTGTAAGAATTCTACTGATTATAAATACAGCTTTAGAGTTTGCACTAGCAAGCACACCGGTTTCCATCACTCTGACTCATCACTCTTGTAGTTCAAGGATGCTTGCAGGATGTAGGGGATATCTACAGGGCAAAGATATATCTTAAATAACATGCCATAGTAAGTTTTAAGATTAACTGTAATAGTGAATGAACATACCGTAGCAATATTTCTATGTAACCAACTCTGTACTTTGATATGGAACTTGAAATTTCTGAAAACTAAACTATTAACGAATGAGTACCTCAAGTAAATATTCATAAGCACCTCTCCCTAAGACTTGAATAACTACCTCAAACTTCGTAACTATGCACTCTCTCAGGAAGATGCCATAGTTTCTACTTGATTCTACTAGAACTGTTCATATTCTATTGTTCTCTAGTCCTGGCAACTTGTATATTTACACTACAACTATATATAATACCTTATACCTGACATTCATACACAACATGAGCAAAATAGCCACTTGATAACCACTAGCAAATGTAACAGCCCCAAGTCTTAGAAGAGTTCATATAAATGTTCAGAAAATAGTTTAAAGTTTGTTTCCATCAACATAAAATACTTCTCTATATTCCTAATATCCTTCAATACAAATCCAAAAGGAAGCAAGGGGTCTAGGCAATACAATCTATGATCCACGTAGCAAGGCACTGGCTCCAGAAACATTGTATCATGATTGCCTGGTAAACACACTGTGGGGCATGAGGGAAGTTATACTCAAATATCCAACATGGCTACCGTCTTTCCAAAATATGCGAGAGTTCATGGCCTGCTGCAAATTATAGTCTATTGTCTGATTGCTGTCACATAGCTTGTTGTTGGTGTGCATGCAGCATCATTCCAGAAAGCCACAACACTACACGTTGACTGCAAAGCTTTACTTCCTTGAAAGAAACTCAGCATAAGCCTGTTGGAGTATCATTCGCTCGTGCTCTCTGGAAACAAGTGTTAAGCATTGCCTTTGTGACGAGTATATGTGCTCACTACAACTCATGATGAGAGTAGTACTCCTGTCATGGTTTGAGGCCAATTGTTAGAAGTGCATTAGCCAAACTGTATACTTGACTAGAAGAAGGGTGAAGTCAATAAAAGTGATCCAATGCTCCAACGAACAATGCAATTCGTAAATCCTGCACTTGGTACAAGACGTTGGCTAGCCACCTGATTCATTTGGCAGCATACAATGCATGTGTTGTTTGTCATCAGTTTTATTAGCACTGGAAGATTAATGTCCTTCCTTGACTGTGAATTGGCCATTATCATTGGTCTTCCTGCCGTAGAAGCAGCAGCCTCCACTTCATCTATTGCAAATGATGTGGCAATGTTAACCATATTTCTACAACAAGAACAGTCAACCATATTGAAAATGCATAGTTTATACTCGGAAAGTAAGGAGGCGGGAGACTCTGTACTACTATCTCCAGTACACAACTGGCCAGGTCTGTGCTTTCCAACTTGCTTCACTTTGTACCATGGAAAATTGACTGAAGTGAACAGTCAGTTTGAGAGTTAGTATGTGACTTCAATTGGACATACATAGATATACACCTTCCCTGGATCATTCTATGACTTGCCTCTGCTGTCTGTCTATCCCCTTTCGAATCTCTAAAGGTTCAATTAACCTGTGGAGTTCCTCAGGGATCTTCCCTGTCTCCCCATCTTTTTAATTGATACATCCGTTCACTAGTGCACTCTTTAAAAGGAGAGGCAAGACAGAGTATATAACTACGTGGGCAATCTACAGTCACTATTTTCCATCAATCAGTCCCCTGAATCTATGGAAACATTCCAGAATACTATGCTATTCATCCGAGTTTGGATGAATAGCAACCAACCTAAACTCAACTTTGATAAAACAGAGATCGTCATCACCCACAATAAGTTGGACTCGTAGAATCCCTCCTTCTGGGTCCCCATGATCGGCACTCCTCCTAAGCCAAAGAGTGCAGTTAGGAGCCTAGGAGTCCTTATCGATGAAAAGCTGTTGATGAAACTGGGAGTGGATACGTCCTCTTGCTTTACCCAGCTATGCAAAATTAAGAAAATTTGCAGATTCCTCACATCTGAGGTCTTGTTCCAGGTTATCTTGGCTTTAGTCATTTCTAGGTTGGACTATGCCAATTCGTTTCATCTTGGCCTCCCTAAAGGCCTCAATTGAAGACTTCAGCTGGTTCAACATCAGGCAGCTAAGCTTATCTTTCAACAGTCCAGAAGTTGCCATATCACCCCTCTGCTGAGAAAGCTCGATTTGTTACCAGATGAACAGCGAGCCACCTTCAAGGCGGGCTATATTATTTTCAAATCCCTTCATGGAAAATGACCAGTTTTTTAATCTTCTCGCATAAAAAAGATGCACCCAATCACAATCTAGGGTCCACTCATCTGAATCTCCTTAAGGCCCCTCCTTTCAAAAAGAAGAGATTAGGGGGATCTAGATTCTCGGTTCTTGCCCCCCGTTTTGGGAAGTCCCTCCCTTCAGAGAACAGATTCACTTCCAATTACTTAAGATTTCAGAAGCTTCTGAAGACCTGGCTCTTCAGGCAAGCCTACAATAAAGCTGATGCGAGATCCTGTGCTGTCTTCTATTACTTGTGTAAACAAGCTAGGCTTGGGCCCTAAACCACCTGGACTGGACCACTAAACTATTGGAAATGAACAAACTGTCCAGGCAGACTATTCCATTCACATTCAAAAGGGACCCTAGACCAAAAATTCTAAGGTTCCAAGCTTTATTCAGCTTAATTTGGATTATTTTCATACATAAGACAGTTCAATTTATTTATACATGTCGAGATGAAACACATGTTTAAAGAACACAATACAATACAAAACTTATTTTGTGCAATATTAAACAAAACTCATCGTGACATAAAACGCAACATATTTGGGGAAAAAAGCATTACACAAGACATTTGTGTTGAAAAGTACATAAATGAACATGAAACAACTCAACCAGTCCTAGATTTCAAAGTGAACACAAGGCGGACACTATCTCGTAACCAGGCTGCTGCCTGCTGTCCTGCCTGTGATTTGAGCATAGGGGGTTATACAGTATCAAGGTGTTGCCTAGAAGGGGGAAACGCAATTTTGCTCATTCCTCATAGCGAACCCCATTGGAAATGCCCCGTGCTCAAAGGTCAACGCGTTTCGAATCCACAGTCTTTTTGGGATTCTCCTCAGGACTCGGACATGGTCGCAAGCACTACAATAAACAAAATGATAATCACTGTAATCTAATGACTGACCCAACCTTGTTTGAGACAACATCCTATGAAGGCCAATAAATACCTTAAAAACAGTGTAGAATGAATCCACTGGTTGTGAAGAATAATGATTCTCAATCATCTGAGTGTGAAGGGCTACAACAAAATAAGAAACAATAGAGGCGCCTCGTCAGACTCTGTCTTGTGTCTTGGCCACTAAAGTCTGCTAACTTCAGAAACGGAAAATAGTTTCCTACCTTCCAAGTCTTAGTGCAAACAGGATGTAGTTTAATTAATGTAAATCCTCTGTTCCTTCCAGTTCTAGAATAACAGATACCAAACAATTAAAATGTGCTAACTCGGGCATATAACTATAATTCATTCTGAATACAAAGATGCAGTGCGCACGTGGCCGGAAACGAGATTCCAAGTTTAAAAACTCCTCGTTACCTTGAAGCGGTTTGAAAGCCCCCGATTTCCAATGGTGCGGCTTCGCCGACCTCAGTTGAATGGAGTAATCACTCTCCCTGCGAACAGTGAAAAAACCAGCTCTAACAACAATTGTATCATCCAGCCTAATAATTAGATTGGCGGTTATTACAAAAAAAGTGTGGCAAGATGTAAATTCACAAACGTGCTGCCTACTCGTTACCTTGAAGTTGTTTGCGAGTCACCAGATTCAGTTGGTGCGGCTTCGCCGTCCTCAGTTGGCACAGATTAATTACTCCTCCCTACAAACAATAAACGGAATGCTGTAATCTCGATTCTGTCACCCGACCTCAAATTTGAGACGGCGGGGAGCGCCAGCGCAATGTCACTTGCCTGAAACTTAATCGCTGGAGCGAAGGAACACAGTTAAATCCATCACGCTAGGAAACTTTGCGAAGAGCAGCGGGGGCGGTTCTTAAAAGCAGATGACCGCCTCACCCGGCAGAGAAACATTAGAGGCCTCACTCCCAATGCATTCTGGACCATGTAGTTACAATGGCTGGAGATGGGATTTTTTCTCCAAAAGCTACAATTTTGCTATCTCAGAAAGCTCATTAAGTCCTTTCAAAGCTGTATCAAATTTCATAATAAGAAAAGCCTCTCTCTGGGCCAAAAGGACTTCAGGGTCACCTCCTCTTTGGCTGTTTTTCTTTATCAGGGACAAAACCGTCCAAGTGAAATCATTATGTGCGTGTTTCAGAGAGACAAAGTGTTCCACCATAGGAGCAGTCAGAATCTTGTTTTTGAGACGAGAGCGATGTTGCACAATACGCTGGCGTACTTCTTGAATGGTTTTACCAATGTAGGTCTTTCTACACGGACATGTGATTGCGTACACCACGTTCTTAGATTTACAATTTGTAAACTCATTGTGGCGCCAATGTCTCTGCCCGTCAGTGAACAACGACCCTTCTTCAGTGGAGTTGCAGACCGAGCACATTCCACACTTGTGATGGCCTTGTATAGGCTGAAGATTTAGCATTGTACATAAGGTGACTGGTTTCTTGGGGAATCCCGCTGAGCTAGTCACTTGTTGCCCAATGTTCCGATTCTTTTTCAAGGCAAACAGTGGAAGCCCTATGTCTGGTATAGTGTCCTCGATTAAGTGCCAATTACTGCATATGATCTTTTTCACAGGGTGTGTGTGAGGTCCAAACGTCGACACACACACAATGCGATCAGTTGGCCTCTTGGTTTTCTTCGTCAATAGATGTTCCCGAGGAGTAAACCACGCTCTTTTCAAAGAGTGCTTTAACAATTTTTGGGGATATTCTCTCTCCCCGAGTTTGATAGTCAATGCCTCAGCATGTAGCTCAAAGTCCTCTCGTCTAGAGCATTACGCCTAATGCGTAAAAACTGCCCATAGGGCAAATTGTTCTTGAGATTCACAGGATGGTAACTATAGTAATGCAAAGCATTATTTTTATCCGTGGGTTTAGTGTGTAGTGTGGTAATCAGCCCACTTGGAGATGTTTTCACATGACACTTGTTGCTGTGCGCCAGACTAAATTTTATATCCGGGCTGCGGTCAGTGAGCCATACGTGAAATTCTTTTAGGGTTGCTTCAGGCCCCTCCCAGAGGCACCACACGTCATCAATATACCTATATTGATATAGGTAATGTAAGGGTTATTCTGGTACACAAACATTTCTTCATATTTGGCCATATACAGCACAGCCATTTCCGGCGCAAAGGGACAGCCCATGGCAGTCCCTTTAATTTGAACAAAAAAAAAATCATCAAATTTGAAAAAATTCAGCCGTAAAGAGATTGCTGCCAATATCAAGATTAAATCTGTGGGCACCTGGTGTGGTCTAGGTATGGATTCCAGGAATGCCTACATGGCATCAAGTCCGTCCTGCTGAGGGATCTGAGTATATAAGGATGATACATCCATCGTGACCAATATATGTACTTGTGGATCAAAGGGGAACCCTTCGATCTTGATTATGAAATCCATGGTGTCACGCAGATACGATGAAACCTCATGAAGAAATGGCTTTAAAAACACATCCACGTATTTGGACACTGGTTCCAAGATGGAATCACACCCGGACACGATGGGGCGGGCGGGCGGATTAGTTGCATCCTTGTGCACCTTAGGAAGGAAATATAGTACTCGAGTCCTTGGGTGCTTCTTTATTAAGTACTCCGCTTCTCTGGGTCCTAAGATACCCTGGTCAGTTCCCTCCGTAACAGCATTCGAAATTTCATGGGCAATCTCATTAGTAGGGTCCAGTGGAATACATCGATACCATACTGCATTCTCAGCATGGCTTCTTCCCTCAGTTAAATAAGCCTGCCGGGACCAGATGACCACTGCCCCGCCCTTGTCTGCTGGCTTAATGACTGCTACTTGTTGATCCTTCAGTGACGTGATGGCTTTTCTGTGGTCCTTCAAAATGTTTCTCTTAATATATACCCGCTTTCTTTCAAGCACATTAAGCGAGGATAATACAGCATGTTCAAATGCTATTGATATTTTTTGGTACACTGTGTGTTGGAGGGCAAAAGGTGGATTTGTTGCGTAGTCCAGACGCTTCAGATGTCATCGTATCTTCCTTGTCCATGAAGAATGCTCTCAGGTGTATCTTTCAGAACAGTTCCAAGATTTCCATCTTAACCTTTGTAAAGTCCATGGGCACCCCAGGCACAAAGGTGAGCCCCATTTCCAAAACTTCGGTTTGTGGCTTGGTCAAGATCATATTAGACAAGTTGATAATCGACGAAGTGTTCATGACTTGTAATATTGTCTCCGGGTTCTCATCTCCCATGGTTGTTGTTTGTACCTCCCGGGTGGCTTCTGTTGACCGTCCCCTAAAAAAGACTTCTTCTGTTGGTTCACGGTTAGAAGGCCCTTCCCCTGGGTCGGAGTCCCCTGTTGATTCCGAAGACGATGTGTTCGAAAATGTCAAGAATCTCCGTTTAGACCTGCCCTGGTACTCTGGTAGAAATCTTCGTGAATCCGGTTTTGAATAAAAATCGTCCCTCAGATAAGGAAAGACCACTTCAATCTTGAAGGCTTTTTTAGCCTTCTCAAATTTGTTGACCTTAAAGTTGATTGTGTGATCCTTAAAGGCTGCAATTTCCTTTTCGATTTTTTCAATCAAAGTTTTAGCCTCTGCTGCTGTATGGTTGTCTTTAATCACCTTTAGCTGTTCTTCAATTTCCTCTGCCTCTTTTTTACAAATTCTCTGCGCCGTCTCAATGGACTGGACCATCAAGTCACGGCTACACTTGGTGTTTATGTACCTGAAACCCTTTTTATATTCTGTGTCCTCAGTGAAAATTACAGGGACATTCTTAACCTGGAGACCCCATGGGATGGTTCCAGCTTTTAGATGTTCAACCAAGAAGTGACCATGAAGTTCTGTTCTAATGTGTTTTTTCTGTAGCCTAATCAATTTGTCAGAAACGTTCTGCTGTTTCGCAGAACTACTAAGTGTAACTGTCGAAAACAAGGATGGGTCAGAAATAAGTCTTTGAATGTGATCCTCAGTAAAGAATAATGTTTCCTTCTCTGACATGTCAAGTTGCCTAGGGAGCCTATTAGGGGCTGACTAGGGAACACTAAATGTGTAAATTTTAGATTATAAAACTAGTAGCCTTGCGGACATTGTCCGCCCTACTAACAGTGTAAACAAGCAAGGCTTGGGCCCTAAACCACCTGGACTGGACCACTAAACTATTGGAAACGAACAAACTGTCCAGGCAGACTATTCCATTCACATTCAAAAGGGACCCTAGACCAAAAATTCTAAGGTTCCAAGCTTTATTTAGCTTAATTTGGATTATTTTCATACATAAAACAGTTCAATTTATTTATACATGTCTTGAGATGAAACACACATGTTTAAAGAACACAATACAATACAAAACTTAGTGCAAACAGGATGTACTTTAATTAATGTAAATCCTCTGTTCCTTCAAGTTCTAGAATAACAGATACCAAACAATTAAAATGTGCTAACTCGGGCATATAACTATAATTCATTCTGAATACAAAGATGCAGTGCGCACGTGGATGATACAATTGTTGTTAGAGCTGGTTTTTTCACTGTTCGCAGGGAGAGTGATTACTCCATTCAACTGAGGTCGGCGAAGCCGCACCATTGGAAATCGGGGGCTTTCAAACAGCTTCAAGGTAACGAGGAGTTTTTAAACTTGGAATCTCGTTTCCTGCCACGTGCGCACTGCATCTTTGTATTCAGAATGAATTATAGTTATATGCCCGAGTTAGCACATTTTAATTGTTTGGTATCTGTTATTCTAGAACTGGAAGGAACAGAGGATTTACATTAATTAAACTACATCCTGTTTGCACTAAGACTTGGAAGGTAGGAAACTATTTTCCGTTTCTGAAGTTAGCAGACTTTAGTGGCCAAGACACGAGTCAGAGTCAGACGAGGCGCCTCTATTGTTTCTTATTTTTTGTAGCCCTTCACACTCAGATGATTGAGAATCATTATTCTTCACAACCAGTGGATTCATTCTACACTGTTTTTAAGGTATTTATTGGCCTTCATAGGATGTTGTCTCAAACAAGGTTGGGTCAGTCATTAGATTACAGTGATTTTCATTTTGTTTATTGTAGTGCTTGCGACCATGTCCGAGTCCTGAGGAGAATCCCAAAAAGACTGTGGATTCGAAACGCGTTGACCTTTGAGCACGGGGCATTTCCAATGGGGTTCGCTATGAGGAATGAGCAAAATTGCGTTTCCCCCTTCTAGGCAACACCTTGATACTGTATAACCCCCTATTCTCAAATCACAGGCAGGACAGCAGGCAGCAGCCTGGTTACGAGATAGTGTCCGCCTTGTGTTCACTTTGAAATGTAGGACTGGTTGAGTTGTTTCATGTTCATTTATGTACTTTTCAACACAAATGTCTTGTGTAATGCTTTTTTCCCAAATATGTTGCATTTTATGTCACGATGAGTTTTGTTTAATATTGCACAAAATACGTTTTGTATTGTATTGTGTTCTTTAAACATGTGTGTTTCATCTCAAGACATGTATAAATAAATTGAACTGTCTTATGTATGAAAATAATCAAAATTAAGCTGAATAAAGCTTGGAACCTTAGAATATTTTGTCTAGGGTCCCTTTTGAATGTGAATGGAATAGTCTGCCTGGACAGTTTGTTCGTCTTCTATTACTTAGCAGCAAGAAACCCTTTTGGTCAACGAGTGCTTTACAAAACTCAATTACATAACATAACAATTATGACATACTACGCATTAAAAAATAGTGTCTAGAACGGCTATTTGGCTATAGTATGTATGTAAGAGTTGAGTGTGCAAGGATTTTGCTGCACAATTGTACAATTGTTGTTCAAAGGAGCTCCATATGAACCATTGTTTTCTGATATTAAACTCTAGCTAAGGACCTAAGAAGTTCTGGAAATATTGTTAGGGGATTTTGGAGAGTCTGACTCAATATGTCTACCTCAGTATTTAAATGTAATTATGCTCACAGTGTCTATAGAGTGGGTCCAAAAAAAGTCCTCTGACAACACCTAACTTTCCACCATGCAGTGGAAAGAGTTGTATTTTGGCAAATGCCATCTGGATTTTTGACAGTCATGCTCACTTTGCAAAGCAAAGTGAATATGCTAAAGGAGCAAGAAAGACAAGTCCTCCTAAATCTATCCAGGCGGCCATGAGGAGGCTCACAATTTTAGTGAGATCTTACAGTGAGATACAGACATGAAGAGCTAGTCCGAGCATAGCCTAGACTTCTTATCATGGGGATCTTATGTGAAGATAAAAGCATCACGTCAAGGAAGGAGTGGCGCACAGATCACTACATCCAACTCTACCTACAGACAAATACAAACAAATCTATAATTTTAGCCAAAATTTTAAATTTGCAGTTCTTGTGGGTAAGAAACTGTGTAGTGATCCACAGGAGCCACACCATTCTGAACCCCCATGGGTGTCTACTTTTTTTTGATAAGCAATTTTATTGTTTTGACAAAGAACAAGCACCAGCAGTACGGTATCGGATAGCGACAATATTAACACACAGCCAACTGAAAGAGCAGATACATTGCCTTTGACCCCACCATGCAGCATTGAATACAAGCATTATGTACAAAGTTCAGGTTACTCCTCGGCACCCAGCCATTTGCCCCACACCCTCTGATATTTCTTAGGACAACCCCGTGCTTCATACATGGGTTTTTCTTGTGCCGCGCACCAATCCACCCCCCTCCGCCAGTTCTCGGAACATGGTGGTGTGGGAAGCTTCCAGGAGGCGGCTATGTCCCGCTACAACCATAGCTGTATTGAAAAGTAGTTTCTTGTTCCTGGACCCGTCCAGTCCATCCGTACTCCCAAGAAGTGAGTGTCGTGGATCATGGGGAACCTCCCTTCCCAGGACCTCAGTAAGCTCGCTTTCGATCTCACCCCAGAACGGAGCCAGTCGGGGGCATGCCCATACCATGTGGAAAAAGTTGGCCGGATCGTGGCCGCACCTCGTGCACGAGGCAGTCGGGTAAAAACCGGCTCGATGGAGGCGCCTCGGGGTTAAGTAAGCAGCATGTAAATAATACAATTGAATCAAGCGGAGTTTAGCGGATGCGGTGACCATCTTGGGTGACATGAGGGCATCGCGCCAATCTTCCTCGTCCAGGGGACCCACCCACTCCTCCCATTGGCCCCTGAGTCGGTCCAGTGAGGTCGGGGTGTTATTGACCAGTGTCCGATAAATGCGGGAAATACCCCCTTTCCCCAAGTCGCCTAGCAGTGTCTGTGCCTCGGGGGGACTGTATTCAGGGATCCTGGTGTCATCCGATATGTGTATGTGTAGGGCGTGTCGCAGTTGCAGATACTTGTAAAATTGTGTTGGGTGCAGGGAGTATCTGGACTGGAGGTCCTTAAAAGAGCGCATGTGGCCGCTCGCCCACACATCACCGAGTTGAGAGATCCCTATAAGATCCCACGTTCGAAACCCTTGCAGCCCACTGACCTCCCGGAGCCATGTACCATGCCATAGAGGCGTGTGTTGGGTGAGTTTGTGTGTCCACTGGGTATGTCGCAGAGCTGCCCGCCAGGCTAAGAGCGCAGAGTGCGTGACTTCAGGCAAGGTAGACGGGATGGATTCCTCGACATTAGGGACTGGATTTTGGGCAGGCCGAGCTCGCTTAGTTCAAGCCTGTAGGCCGGGTCAGACCAGCCCCCGTTAAACCAGTCATGTATAGTCAATAGGCGAGTCGCCAAGTAATATAGGTATAAATGTGTCATCCCCATGCCCCCGTCGAATGATGGAATCCGGCAGATATTTAACGCCAGCCGGGCCCTCCCTCCCCCCCCAGAGGAATTTAGTAGCCATAGTGTCCAGCTCCCGAAACCACGCCAGTGGAAAACAGAAGGGGGTGTTTTGGAGAACGTAGAGAAATCTGGGAAGAATCATCATTTTAAACAAAGCGACCCTCCCCAAGGGGTTATGTGGTAGTGTCTGCCACCTGTGGAAATCCGCCTTAGCTTTCTTCACGAGCGGGGTGACATTGAGGGACCAGCCCAATTCCGGGAGGAGAGCAACCCAGATCCCAAGATATTTAAAAGACTGACGCCGAAGCGGTATCGTGGACTGCCAGTCGTAGCACTCTCTGGAGAGATGTAATGGGACCAGGACCGACTTACTGGAGTTCATTCGAAGGCCGGAGGCTTGCCCGAAGGATCGCAAGATCTGGAGACAACGAGGGCCTGATTGGGCGGGTTCAGCCAAAAATAGCAGGACATCATCCGCGTACAGTGCGATCTTGTCCACCTCAGAGTTGGGCCATTCCCATCCCGCACGGGACTCTCGGACCGAATCAAGGTCGCTAGAGGCTCCATCGCCAAGGCGAATAGAAGGAGGGAGAGGGGGCATCCCTGTCTCGTTCCCCTTTGAATGGGGAAGGCGTCGGAGAGAACCCCATTGACCAAGACACGCGCTTGAGGCCGGGTGTACAGAACCCCGACCAGCTGACGGAAGCGAGGACCAAAACCCATCGCGGCTAGCACATCTTTCAGGTACGTCCAGTCCACGGAGTCAAACGCCTTCTCAAAATCGATAAGAAGCGCCAAGTAAGGGGTAAGCACCTGGCGGTGAGCCAGGGCCAGATGCAGCCTCCAGAGACAGTGTCTGGTGCCCCGCTGGGACATGAATCCGCACTGGTCCGGGTGGACGAACGTGGTAAGGTAGGGCCTCAGCCGCTGAGAAAGAATTGCAGCGTACAGTTTAATGTCTGTATTGATGAGGGAGATGGGACGATAGTCAGCACAATGGGGAGATGGCAGTTGTGACTTCGGGAGGACCACGATGGTGACCATGTCCATCTTGGGTGGGAAGGAACCTTTCTCCGAAGCCTCTGCATAGAGGTCAGCGAGGCGAGGCACGAGGGCTTCACGGTATGCCGCATAACATTCCTGGGGGAGGCCGTCCAGACCAGGGGTCTTGCCCGACGAAGTGTGAGCAATAGCCTCGTTGATCTCGTCATGAGAGATCGGGCGGTCAAGATCGGCCTGAGCAGCAGAGTCCAGCTGAGGGAGGTGAGCACCACCAGCATCCAGCAACTCGAGAAGTGATCGCACTGGGGTTCGTTCGGCATAGAGTTGACGGTAGAAGGCGGCAAATGCGCCGGCCATATCCACCGGGGATCGTTGTGTCAACCCATCCTGATCCAGTATCTCCGGGATAATGCGGTTCGCTCTGGGATACGTAGCAAGCCTATGAAGTATTGTGCCGTTTTTATCACCCCGGGGAAAACCAAAGGGGATGATGGACGGAGTGTTGAACATTGCAAGCACTCACCCCCAGTCAACTGATCGGGGTTTAATCCATCATCATTCTTTAGCTCACTCCGCCACCCCAGTTCAGACATGGACATATGCAAATCAGTCTGACCCTGTGCCTCATGGGAACAGTCCAGCCCGAACTGCCAAGCCATGTCTTCCCTGGACCTGAAACAAGCCTCCTGGGACCGGTTTCTGGCTTACAGCCGTCATCAGCCAGGCTATCTTGAATCCAGTGGCAAAGTGAGCAAGGGACCCACGTCTGGGCATACCCTGCCATAAACTCTGGCTACGGAAGATCTCCAGAGGAGCTTGGCGGCATCCAGCGAGAGTTGTTTAATTTCGGCTCGAATGTTAGCGAGGTGCCGCTCTCGAGAAGCGTCGCCATCAACGGAAGGGGATTGCTCAAGGCGCAGAGCTTGCACCTCCAGCGAAGTGATTTGTAGCAGCTGGGCCTGTCGCTGACGTTGAATGTGGCCTTTGGCAAAGCCACGAATAGTGGCCTTGCCTGCCTCCCACAGGGTACCCGGAGAAGGAACCGATCCCACATTGGTTAAGAAGTATTGCTTAAGTTCCGATCCCACAGCCTTCTTAAAGTCCTTGTCCTGAAGGAACCAAGCGTTCAACCGCCATGTTGGGCGTGAGTAGGGGGGGGAGCCCCTGTGCTAAGGAGCAACGGGGAATGGTCGGAGATACCTCTAGGGAGTATTCGGACGTCTTGGATCGTGGTGCAATCGGTAGACGGGATGAAGATTGCATCTATGCACGCCTGCGTGTGGTGTGCGGCGGAGGTGTGCGTGAACTGTTTAGTGTGTGGGTGCCAGATTCGCCATGCATCGCAAAGGCCCAGGGATTCAGCCCAGTTCGTTAATTGTTTCGCTTGCGCCAGCCTGGAGGTAGATGGGCGACCTGTCGTGTCGAGAAGTGGGGCGGAAACCGCGTTAAAGTCGCCTCCGATAACAGTGGACCCCAGGGGGAGGGTGGTCAGCAGAGCGGTGGATTGTTTCAAGGTCGCCGCAAGCATCGAGGGGGGTGAGTACAAGGACACAAGGTTGAGGGGAGCGCCCCCCAGTGTACCACAAACGATCACGAACGTGCCCTGCGGGTCAGGAATAACTTGCGAAAGCACAAAGGGAAAGGTGCGCTTCAGTATTATGGCCACTCCACGAGAACCTCGAGCGAAGCCCGAGTGCCAAACTCTATTGTAGCTGTATCGCGCTAGGAAGGAGCAGTGATTACCCATCAGGTGTGTCTCTTGAAGCAGAAGCACTTCTATGCCGAGGCGTTGTGCATAGCGCAAGATGGCTGTTCGTTTGTGGCGGTCTAGTAGACCATTAACGTTCCAGGATAAAATGTGGAGGGCTGCCTTTGGAGAGACTATGTCCGTCATGGGGGCTGGAGGTCGCTGTAGTGGCTCGTCGGACCTTTGAGAGCCGACGGCAAATGTGGGGCCTGGAGCAGGCGCGAGAGCGCGCTGGTGGGAAGGACCGTGTGTATAAGTCCCACAGGGAGATGGATCCGAGTGTCGTGTGAGTGTTGGTGCAGCAAAACAACAAAAAACAAACCTTGGGAACAAACAATCCCAACCCCCTCCCCTGCCCCGCCCCCCACCCTATACTTCGAGAACAGAAGCATCTGTCGACCTCCCTAGAACCAGAAAACCAAACTAAAACGCTTGGGTTGAAAAGCGTGGAAGGACCCCTCCATATGAGCGGATGTACAGTGTCTCGGCAGAAGACAAAGAATCAGAGCAAAACAGTCTGCCAGAACCCCCGGATCCTCCGGAAGTCGGGGCACGTCCTCAAAGTGCCAACCGCTTCAGCGGTCGCTCAGCCTCACGTCAAAGGGTTGGACTGCGGGAAAGGTCAGTGTCCGCTCCCGAGAGGTCCCGCCGAAGGTGGAGGGTCCACTAGCGGGCCACCAGAAGCTTGGATTCTGAGATGGGGAGGGGAGGCCGAGGAGCTGGAGGATCCTCGAGGTCCATGAGCTGTTAGGCTTGAGGATCTTTGGGATGCCATTTGAGACCGGCGTCTCCTCCTGGAGTGTGTGTGTCGCCGACGCTGGTGCCCCTGCGGCCGGGGCTGTGCGGGCTGAGAGCCCGGCGGTCCGGGGGACGGGATGCGTTGCTGCCTGAGGGGTCGCTCCTCTGTTAACCAAGTCCAGGCCGCTTGGTGGGAGTCAAAGAAGTGTGTTGCGTTTTGAAAGATGACCCGTAGGCGTGCCGGGAATTGCAATTGGTATTGGAGGCCCAGGGATCTCAGCTTCTTCTTGACCTCAATGTAGGATCGACGTTGGTCCTGCACTTCCCTGGTGTAGTCCGGGAACACCATAATGGTGTGGTTTTGAAACTGCAAAGGACCTTGAGAGCGTGCTTCGCGTAGGATGGCATCTCGGTCTTTGAAGTTGAGGATCTTCAGGATGAAGGGGCGAGGAGCGGCCCCGGCCGGTAGTTTTGGAGCAAGAGATCGGTGTGCCCTCTCTACCACGAACCAGGCAGAAAGAGAGTCTTTCGGCATCCAGGAGGAAAACCAAGCCTCTACGAAGGCGGCCGCCTGGTTCTTCTCAATCCCTTCTGGGAAACCTACCAGTCGGAGGTTGTTGCGGCGTGCGCGATTTTCGGCATCTTCAGCGCACCGGTGGAGTTCTCTGGTGTGCGAGTTCAAGCTGGCTACTTGGTCCTTAAGCTGGCGAATATCATCCTCCGCCGTCGAGATTCGGGACTCAGCTTCAGTTATTCGGGCCGTGGCGTTACGGAGATCTTGCCGGAGGAGAGACACATCCACCTTGACCTCCCCTATCTTCCCCTCCACCGAAGCCTGCGAAGAGCTGATGGCCTGCAGGATAGTCGCAAGGTCCGTAACCGGGGTAGGGGGAACGCCATCTGCTTGTCCCGGCGGATCAGGCCCCTGGGTGGTGAAGCGGTCCATTTTGGTTTGTGTGGGGGCAGTCGCGGACTTGGGGACCCTGTCTCTTCCCATTATCTGCAGCCGGACGGGCCGCAGGGGCTGCGAGAGCTGGAATAGGAGAAACGTCAATCCCGGCCAAAGGTCCAGTTGCGGGAGCGAGATTCAGCACGATCGACCACTGTGGCAGGGTGATCACTATCAGTCAAGGGGTGGACAAGGGGTGTTTCAGACCGCCCCGATGCCACACATTGCTGCACTCATATGATACCGGCGGGGAAAGGGGGAGGATGAAGGTTGCAGGCGCCCCTGCAGGCACGCTTTCGGTTGGTCGTCGTCCAGGGAGGGGCGAGCCACCTGAAGAGAGGACCGTCAAGCCGCGCCCTGCCGCCCGGAGTGGCGGCCGACAGAAAAAGGGGGGAGTCCCGGCCCACTGCAGGGTGTAGGCCGGGTATGGCAGGATTAGGCCTCGTGGCTTGGACTACGGCGACAGGCCAGAGGTGCCCCAGACCCAGGCACAGCGCCCCGCTCCACAAACCCTCTCAGCAGATCGGCAAGGGCTAGGTCGGTAGGAGGGCAGGAGCTCGCCGGGGCAGGTCTGGCAGAGGTGAGCACTCTCGCTGAAGGCACAGCGCCAGCAAAGCTCCCCAGGGCTCCGCCGGGTAAGACCAAGCATGGCGCCTCAGGCCGCATGGCACCTCGGAGGGTCGGGGGAGGGGCGGGGGGCACCCTCGGGAAGGCCCAGCGTCATCCTTCTGGCCCACCGCCCGGCAAGGCAGCCGATCCCCCGGCCCACTCCCCATTCACCGGAGCAGTCTTGCGTGTGGATCTCGGCCGGCTGCGACCAGCGAGACAGGGCTCAGGAGAGGCAAGAGGCAGCCCAAGGATCAGCTTAGGTAGCCGGGCGCAGGAGACCGCCCAACTCCAGGGGCGACGAACGCCCAAGCGGCGGCCAGCAGGGTGGGGTATCACCTCAGATGGGGGCGGCGTGAGGGGAAAAAGGGGGCGCCTGCTGCCCGATCCGTGCAGCCGGTGGGCCCCCCAGTCACGATGTCAGGAAGGCAGGAGGCAGCAAAGGTAGGGCGGCCACAGCTTCCGAGAGCCGGGCTGGCGCCGCGAGGATGGAAGAGAGCGGGCCCCAAGAGGGCCGGACACCAGCCCCACTCACACTCCGCTACCCGATATGGCAGCCGCCGCCCTGAGGGCCCCCACCAGTCCGCAGCCGCTCCTCCGCCGGCCCCCGGGCGGGCCCCAGGGCCAACGCTTATCAGAGGCGCCGGAGGCCGCCCCTCCCCCAACGAGGGTGTGGGGGACCCGGGAGCGCCGCCACGGGCGTCAGGCCTGGGCCGTTGGTTGGAGTGCCGGTCCCGCGGGCCGGAGCACCAGGCGCCGCCTCCCCACCCCCACGGAGTGCGGGGGAGCCAACGAGGCCGCCCGACCACAGGACAGAGGCCGAAGCAATTTCCGAGGGCCAGGAGGTCACAGCCAGCCAGGGGAGAACAGCAACACAAAGCGTTAACCGCAGGGCTGGAGCGCCAGGCCCGTCAGTGAGGCGCGATGAAGGCCTCCATCTTGTAGCTCAGGGCCCCGGAGAATCGAAAGTCGGCAGGACGCCCCAGGAGGTCAACACGGGCAACAGACAGCTCCGGACGATGCCCCGTGCCCCAGGAGTCAGGGCAGGCAGGTAAGAATGGTTGATGGTTGCCAGAGAGCACAGGATGCGAGACGGATGACGGAGGGGTCCAGGAGCACTCTTAGAGTGCGACCGCCATCTTGACGCGTCAGGCCACGCCCTGATGGGTGTCTACTTTTAAGAACTGTTTTGAGTTAGTAGGTTTCTATGGGTGCTGGCCAACACCAAAACCCAAGTACTGCTGCCACCCACATCCACAAAAGGATTGATATTCAAAGAAAAAATCTTGATGTTTCCATGTCACATTTTAAGGGCTTTACCTGAGCAATAGGTGCACCAACACAAGTAAAGTGTTGTCTTTATTGGGAGAAGTATGGGAACACTAGGTTGTAGAACGTTTTTCGATACCCTCAGATTCTAGAACTTTCCTTCACAGAAATGAGGAAAATCTGTTAATATAGTCAAAGTTTGACATTTGCAAGCCATTCTAGGTAAGAAAAAGTGCTAGACAACCATACCCAAAAATAACATAGCTAATGGTATCCTAAGAATGATTGAAATGCAATGGAAATATCATGACCTTTCCACAATTAGTTTGGGACCTTCCTTATCCGGGTGATAGGCCAAGTCATACAAGTGCAGCGTCATTGGGAACACTGAGTGGTGGACTTTTGGCATTCCAGAACTTTCCCTCACAGACATTGATGACATTCTGTGATTTCACCCAAAGTTTGATGTTTGCAGGTCCTTTGGGTATGAAAATGTAGTGTGATGCATGCAAGCTACATCACAAATGACTCCCTTGGTTGTCTAGTGTGTAGAAATGTCGGGAGTTTGTAGGTTTTCCTGGGTGCTGGCTAACACCAGACCCAAATTTTGCAGCTACACATCCCAAGATTCGATATAATTTAAATAAAAACGCTAGACTATGCCATTGTGTGTTTTTGGGTGTTTCCGGTCTTATGCAATAGGCTCACTCACACATGTGATACAGTTTTTATTGGGAGAAGTGTGGGAATGCAGAATAGTTGTACATTTGTTATTTCCTATTGATTTTTTCTACAATTTTGGCTTCCAAATGCAAGTTAAAGTGTCCAAAAACACATTTTGTAAAACACCCACAAAATCAACAGATATTTTGGACAACCTCAAGTTCAGAACGGCAAGAGCAACTTTATTCCTAACCTCAGATTCTTGGGCATATTTTGAAAATGTATAACTTTCCCTCATACCCATTTTTAATTCATTAAATTTTATCTTATTATTGATGCATGGTTGAAACATGCTGATAAACCATTACAAGATTCATGGCTCTGGCTATCACGTGTTTTTGATTATCCAACAAACTCTCTATACCTCGGTGACTGCAAGACATCTGATAGCATGACAGCTGAGAACATTCTCACCTACTTTTTTTTCTTACTTTCACTATGCTATGATTATTTTATTTGTGCAAAGAACGAACCATCTATACAAATGGCCCTTTGCTGAATTAAGAATGTTGTCTTTTTTTTTAAATGTATATGTTTCTGGGTTCATCCATGGACTTCATACCTCTTTCCTCCACAATCTGCATGTTGGTAGAAACTGCAAAATGGAATATATTTATCAGCACTTAGAAAGTTAGAATTTGTGGTAAAAAATGAGGGCCTGATTCACAAAGGTAAACTTCCACTTTTGTGTAACTTTATGTATGTTTTGCAATCCACAAAACAGCATTTTAATAGTAAGTTTCTGAGTGCAAGGACTCCGCAGTCGGGGCAAAGAAAAAAATACGCATGTGGTATTTTTTCATATGAGGAGTTCCCGCCCCGACTGTGGAGACTCCACACTCGTAAACTTACTATTAAAATGCTGTTTTGTGAATTCCAAAACAAATGTAAACTTACACAAAAGTGTAAGGTTACCTTTGTGCCCATACACAATACAGCTCATGGCATGGCTACATCATCATCCAATGAAGACAAACCAATCATCACTGCAAGTACAAGGTCTTCAGAATGTGCAATTGTGCAATCAATGTAACCTTCTGCTATCACCGCCTCAGAGTCGCTGTCCTTGGGAATGTCACAGCCGTTTAGTCTAACTAATATCAATGATCTTGGCTTTTTTTAATTGAGTGCTTAAATTGAGCCAATGATTTCTGGTGCTCGATACCGGCACCTAATTTTCAACACTGTCACTTATGATAGTCTGCCACTTGGTGACGTTGTCTGTCTAATTTAGAGGTGAGCACTACAACTGTTGTTTATTAATTCAGCATACATTAAATATGACTAATACCTGTTGCCCAAGCTATTCTTATCGCTTTGGGGCCCTAGTATAGTCTGCAATTGTAACACTTGTAGAGTGTGATGTTTTGTAGTTGCATTGGTACCGTCATTAGCAGCGCTGGCAGGAGCAATGGGTAGGGCAAACTGCAGTAGCCTCCTGACGAGGGCCATGGCACTTATGTCTTTTACAAATTAAGCATTGTCCCAAAGGCGTCGAAGGATAAAAGATTTTGGCATCTAAACAGGAGTTAATACAATAAAAGTCCCGGGCACACATGAACCAGGTGTTGAACCACTGATGGTTTCAAGGTTAAACAAAAATCTCAATGCTCAATCTCCAGTGTAATCATCCTTGTTTTAATATTCAATGGAACACACGAAAACCAGCCAACACGTGTTTCGTCGCCATGGGAACTATCCCGCGACTTCCTCAGGGCTTAAAAAACAGGTGGTGACACTCTGGTACGAACTGTGCTCTGCCGGTGATAATTCCAACCCGGCTGGTAACAATTTATCAGATATAAGAAAAAAAAAAAATGTCTGAACTGGACGAATATCCCTGTTGTCGGTGATAATCCAAAACCGGCTTCTGACGTACTGTACCACGTTAAGAAAATCCAAAGTATACGATGCCTAAGTAGGGCCCAGCGTCCGAAATAATAGAAAAGGTGTAAAAATCCAAGAATCATACCAGGTGCAATGTTACTTCAGCAAAATGCTGAGGTCATGACACGCCTTATTTTGTGGATAGCTCGTATTCCTGAAAACGTGCTGCAAATTTCTGAAAGCACGGAGAGTATTCCGTGTCTCTCTACAAGCGGGTACGCTGTAGAGTTCCAATGCTAATCTCTGTAAAGTGAAAATGCCGGGTCTCCACACGTGTTTCGTCGCCATGGGAACTATCCCGCGACTTCCTCAGGGCTTAAAAAACAGGTGGTGACACTCTGGTACGAACTGTGCTCTGCCGGTGATAATTCCAACCCGGCTGGTAACAATTTATCAGATATAAGAAAAAAAAATGTCTGAACTGGACGAATATCCCAGTTGTCGGTGATAATCCAAAACCGGCTTCTGACGTACTGTACCACGTTAAGAAAATCCAAAGTATACGATGCCTAAGTAGGGCCCAGCGTCCGAAATAATAGAAAAGGTGTAAAAATCCAAGAATCATACCAGGTGCAATGTTACTTCAGCAAAATGCTGAGGTCATGACACGCCTTATTTTGTGGATAGCTCGTATTCCTGAAAACGTGCTGCAAACTTCTGAAAGCACGGAGAGTATTCCGTGTCTCTCTACAAGCGGGTACGCTGTAGAGTTCCAATGCTAATCTCTGTAAAGTGAAAATGCCGGGTCACTGGTTTTCGTGTGTTCCATTGAATATTAAAACAAGGATGATTACACTGGAGATTGAGCATTGAGACTTTTGTTTAACCTTGAAACCATCAGTGGTTCAACACCTGGTTCATGTGTGCCCGGGACTTTTATTGTATTGACATTGTGTAGGGCTTGACCCTACACACATTGAGGGGTTTTAGGGAATTATCCCCTTACCTGGTAGCACCGTACACTTTAGATTCATTTTTCACTTTGCCGTTTATCGAGCTGGGCGCCTTTTTCCTGAGTTACTAAAAACCCTTCGAACTTAATCTAAACAGGAGTTAGTGTCCTACAGAATGAAAAGTGCATTATTTGTTTCTAAAGCACTGTGTGGTCCCTGATATTTGAGACATACTTAATCAGTTTGATGACAATGAAATATCATAGTAGGAAGGTTTTAAAAATAGCTTGAGTACATATTTTAAGCCTAATAGAAATTTTGATTTTAAACACCTTTTTCATTGGATGGTGAAGAAGCAGGGTGAGTCATTGACTCTATTGTCAGAAACTGAAGGACTCTGTGCAGCATTGTGACTTTAACAACGACAACAGTGAAGACGCCTTCGGATCTCAAATCACTGCCAGATGTAAATCTGCTACTTTCAGACAGAAGCTGCTAAAGAAACCCAGAAAGCTTGAAGACATCCTTCTCGTTGAAGATCCCTTCATGGCAAATGACGCCTATGTAATATAAAGAGATTACAGGTTCATTTGCATTGTTCTAATTTCGGTAATGCACTTTAAATTTTAAGACACCTTCCTAAATTCTGATCTCGAACTCCCTTTTTTGAGTCAGTTGTTTCTTATTTACTGTATTTTGAAATGCTGTTTTGAATCTTGTCCCTAGGGACACCTTACTTCATAGTTCTTGGGGTTCACGCCATACCCTACCCCAGGGAATCGTATGCGCCTCTGCTGTTATGCAGATTATCCAAGCAATCAAGCGCCCAGGGTTTGGTTTCAGAAGTGGGATACAGTGAGAAGAGATTTTATTTTTTAGCTATTCTTTGTGCCTGATCTGGATTTTGTCTATACTCCCCAACGTCCAGAAAGTTAAGATATCAAGCAAAAGTCACAAGCATACACAAAATAATAACTGAAGCAGAAGAATCAGTACTTCACATCCAATCTGATCAGTTGTGTTCACGTTGTGGTTTCCATCTTCCAAACTCAGGTTCATGCCCTGCGATATAAAGGGTGTGTCACTCCTTTGGAAACATAGCACCCTGTCAGACTGTTTGTAGAAGTCATGACAAGTGCAAGGTAAAGACAAATGATTAATTCATTGCGAATTTGATATCACAAGCACACAACAAAGTGAAACGCAGTAATCACATTCGCCAGCAAGTTAGAGAAGTAGCCATGTGACACAGGTCTCTGTCGACATCTAAATCAATATCAACAGACACTGAAAACTCATGTGGAGCCATGGTCTTCTCAACAATAGGTAATGTCATATTGAAATATAATAAAGGGCCTTCAAAGCTCATCCTAAACATTGAGGTGAACGAAGCATCTTTTCAATTCCTGAAAGACACTAGCACCCCTATAAATCTCATGATGACAATGACTGTCAACTTATCTGTCAAACCCAATCTTCAGGCAACAAGTGTGCACATTGACACATACGGATCGAAAGGGTCTCTCAAGGTAATGGGTGTGTTCAGCCCCCAGCTCACGCATGGTTTACACTCTCTCCAGATTGACATTTTTGATCTGGAGGCCACTCCTAGAGCCAGCTGCCTTTTGAGCTTGAAATTAGCAGTTACACCAGGACTCCTGAAGGCTCAGTGCCAGATCATAGGCGAGATCTCATCTACCCCACAAGCCAACATTATAGAGCTGCTTCCTGCCCTGTTCTGGGGCATTGGCAAACTGGAAGATCATCAGATTTAATTACGCATTGATGATAATGTCAAATCAGCGGCTCAACACTTCCACTGCATTCCATTCAGCATAAAGGAACAAGTTGAACAAGAGCTTCTTAGATCAAGATATCATTGATCCAGTGAAAGGACTGCCACTGTGGGTGTCGCCCGTTGTGCCTGTACCTAAATGGCACACAGGTAGAAAACTATGCCTCTTTGTGAACATGCATCAACAAAATCAAGCAATCCAACATGAACACCATCTCATGCCCCAAATTCAAGACATGATACATCAGCTGAATGGTTCATCAGTTGAAAGTGGAAGAAGGTTCAAGGTAGATATCACAACATTTACCCCACATTGTGGATTGCTTCTTTACAAACCTCTCAGTTTTGGGGTTTCCTTAGTGGCTGAGGCATTTCAGGAAGAGCTAAGGGAAAGGTGTTCATGGCATGCCCAACTGTCTCAGTAACAGTGGTGATATCTCGTATTTGGGAAATCAAAAGAGGAGCATGATGATTCATTGCTCAAAGTCTGCCAAGTGGAATTTAACAAAGTTCTGAACATCCTCTCTGGAAATTTGTGGTCACAACTTCTCAAAAGATTGGATGCGTCCTAACTGGACAAGGTTTGAGCTCTGACTCAAACACCCCACCAGACACTTAGTCAGCCCTAAACTCATTTTTAGGATTTGCAATCTACTGCTTAGATAATACATCTGATTATACATTATTTCATCTGTTAGTGCACATCGAGAGAGCTCATGAAAAAGGGGATACTCTTTAAATCATCTCGTAAATGTCAGACTGCATGTGCACCAAAATCACAAATGTGCAAAGTTTAGCATATTTTGACCAGTTCCTACAAACCGAGCTTGTGGTTGATGCCTGTCTAGTTCGCCTTCTTGCCATCTTAGCACAAAAGGATGGTGACCCTGAAACCCCATGAGGAGTAATCATATATGTTGCAGTCTCACCAAAGTGGAACAAACCTATTTGCAGGCCATAGAGGAGAGCCTTGTAGTGTGTGGGCTTGTGAACATTGTAAGCTTGTCCTCTATGGCAAACCATTCACTGTGATAACTGAGTACCAGGTGCTACTGACCATAACTGGCAGCCCAAAGACCAAGATAATGCCCTGGATAGAGAGATGAGGTCTTCATCTGTGAGACTACAAATTCCACATGCTTCATAGACCTGACAAAGAAAACATTCAAGCTGACTTTTTCCATTTCTGCTTAAAAGCTCTGACTCCACTCTTTCAGTTGTTGAAGAGTATCTCCAGTATGTGGTCAAACAATCTCAACCACAAGCAAGAAGAAAGCAAGGGCTGATACATGCAGGTGCACATGCAAGACCCAACTCTGTGTGACATTACAGAACTCGTTAAATCACCAAAGTGGAGTGGCTGTTCAAGCAGTAGCAGAACCCCCCTCCCCCCCGCCTTAGCGCCTTGAGACCCTCACGGGTGAGTAGTGCGCTCTACAAATGCTTGATTGATTGATTGATTGATTGATTGACCTTGAGCGCATTCACAAGCAACATTCAAAAAGCAGAATCAAGGCTTCAAAGCCTTCCCACATGATCAGGGTGAACTTGCCTGTCATGCAAGTCGGATGATAATACGAAGCACTAGCATAGTTATCCTTCATGCCCTGCAAAGTCACATAACTGACCTCACTCACGAAAAACACTGTGGCATAGTAGCCACTAAGAGGCTCCTCAAACAGAAAGTATGGTTTGCTTTCTTAAATAAACAAGTTATAAAAAATAAAAGAGTGTAACATCTATACTACAAAACTGTATATATGCATATATATCAGTTGTTCTGCGTTTGAATTCACACGTTCATATTGACATGGAGCTATTGCAATTGACACTAAATCATTATAATGGATTTTACTGTCTTTTTCTGAGGTAGGCTAACATACCTCAGTTGGGCCTCTTCCCCTTCTTTGTTAAAATGGCTGCTAAATCATGATGTTCATTCTATGTTTATATTTTCTTGCTCAGCACTATATGTGCACTGTTTATTTTGTATGACAATATTTTCTGGAAGAACTGGCTGGGGGCAGCTTTTTGCTACTTTCCAAAGTTCTACAAGCTAGCACACTGTATTGCATACATTTCTGTTGTTTATGTAACTAGTTTGTCCGGATGACATTAGATCAGAAGGAACGAATAATGTATTGGCAGGTTAGTGGTAAGATGGTAGGGTTAGGTGATGTTTTTGAAATATGAAATATGATTTGCAGTTTCCATGATTTCCTATGCTGTAAATGGCTATAAAGCCCTTGAATTTGGGGGTGAAACAGATCTTTTGGGTCTCTACTAGGGATGGTGCCCAATTTTCTATTGATTTGCTTCACATTTGAGACTTGGTATATTTTTGCTGCTTTTGCTTATTATTGCATTGCTTATAATACGGAGAGTCTTTGTGGCAAATGACTTCCATGCATTTAAATAAGATTACAGCTCCATTTGCATTTTTCATATATTCTGAATTCCACTTTAAAATTGTAATAAACCTTCATGGTTCCTCTAAATTTCTGACCTCAAACTCTCCATTTGAGTCAGTCCTTCGTTATCGAACAAT
The DNA here is from genome assembly GCA_963921515.1 of Calotriton arnoldi. Taxonomy (NCBI): domain Eukaryota; kingdom Metazoa; phylum Chordata; class Amphibia; order Caudata; family Salamandridae; genus Calotriton; species Calotriton arnoldi. The sequence goes on along the minus strand of CAWUFW010001810.1, from coordinate 2,359,231 downwards.
AATGTTGTTTGATTCTTCTCTATAGGGACACATTACCTCATAGTATTTGAGGTTAACATCGCCCCTGAACCCAGAAAATTCAGGTGCACCACTGTTATGCAGATTATCTGAAGGATAGAGTGCCCACACGCTGTGTGTCCCGAAAGCACAATATAAATGTCGTGGTGGTGCCGCTATTTTCCTTAGCTTCTAGCTGAGCAATGGGACATGGAACCGGGTTATTTGGCAGGCTTTTCGACTCCGTTCATGTAAGCGGGCTAATCAAGATGCAATATTGCAATTTTCTTGTTTCAGTTTAAAGCACAACTCGAAGACGTGTACCGGGATCACTGGCATTCAAGGATTATTCTTTCCTTGCGTGCCTCAGTCAATCGTTTCTTCCTAGCTGGATGGGCCCATCCAGCTAGGAAGAAACGAGCATAATGACTGTCTTCGAGTTGTGCTTTAAACTGAAACAAGAAATTGCAACATAGAAGCTAAGGAAAATAGTGGCACCACCACGACTGTCCAGATTTATCAGACACGCTCAAAATTAGTCAAAAATAGGCATAACAACTGGCAGAGAATTTGTTTCTAATCAAGACCTCAACATCACAAGGTTTTGCCATTCACAAGACTCTACAGAGTTTATCCAGTCTTAAGGCCCTGAGGAGAACCCCACAACTGAGATGGGGCTCGAAACGCGTCGGCATTCATTTCTACTGGGATAGAATATGAATTGAACATTTCTTAACTATTGGGAGCGAGTTTTAAGTAAAAGGCCTTGCCCCAGCAGGCCATAAATGTATACCCAGTAGGCAACAGCCCTTATAGTAGAGATGAATAGCTGTAAGGAATAATCACCCATATGGCTGTTGCTTTGAATATTGACTGAATTCAACCTGAATGCAATCTTGTTTATGTTGTTTTTCGTAAATATTGTTTGTGAAAACTGTATGTTCTGTACATTTTGTATATATGTGTAAAGAATTGGTGAAGGTGGTGTGTCTTATGGAATGACATGCTCCATTAATGAAATGAACTTGCAAAAAAAAGTTGAAAAAATAAGTAAATAAATGCGTAAGACTATTCGAATTAGCGATAGTTTTTAGTCTGTTGAAAGAAAAACAGCACCTTAAATACGATGGCTTGGTACTTTTTTGTTACTTAACTAGTCTAGGCCCTACCCAGCCACCCTTGGGCCAAACCCCTCTGTGTGTTGCACTTTTAGAAAGTAGGCATTTCTCTGCTCTTACTGCTCTGTGTGCCTGCAGCCTCTCTTCAATACATGTCTGGGGTGGGTGACAGCTTCACTTTGTGCATTCCCTCTGGACAGCCACAAACACAGGAAGGTTTGGTGACTCTGAGCACTCATCTGTATTTTGATGGCCCTTCCTGGGTAGGAAAGGAGGGAGGAGCTCATACTTGTACCTGCATAGGCATTGTCCTGTCCCAACATAAAGAGTTGATTATCCCCTACTGATAATCTGGAGCCATGGCTGGGAAGAAAGGACCTCTGTGTACTTCAAAGACCCTTCTTTGAAGTCACCCCCACTTCAAAGGCACAACTGGGTATAGGTACTGGGCCTCTGACCCCACCAAAACAGACACTACTGGACCTGTGAAGAACTCTGCCAGGAGGAAGGACTGCTGTGCTGCTACAAGGACTGCCACTATGCTGGACTGATGCTCAAGAAGAACTGCTTTTCTCATCTGCTGCCCTGCTGCCTGCTACCATCTGCCCTGCTGAGGCAAGGACTGGACCCATCTCACTTGAACCCAGAGTAACTCCAAGGGTGTGGAGGCTTGCCCCCTGCTCTAAAGTCTCAGGGACATCAAAGACGTCCTGCAACCCTGCAACAACACCTGGATTCTGCCATCTGTGAGTCCCAACCTGCCAAGTGGTACCAACCCAGTCCTGGGCCCTTGAAAGGGAGTTTTTCTGTGCTGCAACTCTCAACGACGAACTCTATGCCATCGTTGCACCAAGGAGAAAAGGCGCAGTTCACCTGATGACAACGCATTGGCAATCTTCAGTGCTGGTCAGCGGAGATGCTTCCCTGAGTGCGCGGTTTAACGACGCATCGCGTACGAACCCCACGGATCGACAATGGCGCATCGCTTCCCTGCTCCTCTTATCTCATCCTCGACGCCGATGCAGCCCCCAACCAAAAGATACTGTTTCAGCGGGCCAAGGCTGGTCTTGTATCCGACCCACGCTCCATCACAGTCGGCCTGAACTTTTGGAATAACAAATATCAAGCACGACCAGATATCCCCGGTTGCTGCTTTAAGACTCTAAGGGGCATATGTATCAAAAAAGAGTTTTGCGATTCCCTAATTGCGATTTTTTGCAAATCGCAATTTGGGAATCGCAAAACGCGATTCCAATAAATCTTCACAAAAAATTTGCGATTCCTTAAAATTCGCAGAATTAATTTGCAAACTCCATAATAGCGATTCCTTATTTGCGTATTCGCTAATAAGAAATCGCAAATTTAGCGAATCTGCTATTCAGGTGCAGCTTGATGACATCACACCCAGGAAGTGTGACTGCCCATGCTGTTCCTGATTGCCTGAGGCTGTGTAAGAGGCTGGGAGGAGAAGCAAACCACTGTGGACTGCAACACCACCAAAACCAAAGGGATACACAGGAGAAGGATAAGGAGGAGGCTGGGAGGAAAAGGAAGCACAAATTCAGTGAGAGGGAGCAGGAGGTACTCATTGAAGAGATGGTCCATAGGCATGAGGTGCTGTTTGGGAAAAAATCCCTTCATGTCCCTGAATCACAGAAAAAGAAAATATGGCTGGACATACAGGCAAAGGTGCATGCCATTGGTGTAACCCAGCGCTCCATTGCTGACCTACGCAAGCGCTGGTATGACATGCGCTCCAGGTCCAAGGACAAGGTGGCAACCAGGCTTGCGGAGGCGAAGAAGACTGGTGGGGGTACATCCACTGAGACTGAATCCACGCCCCTTGAGGAGTTGGTGGAGTCCACCCTACAGCCTGAAAGCATCAGTGGGGTGGCTGACATCCACAGCTCCGACACGCCCAACACCAGACAAGGTAAGATGCATGCTAAATCAGCCCTGACACATTACCAACTTAAACACACAATCAGGAATGCCCCAACTACAAAGTAACAATGCAACTCCATTCCACATTTTCCAGCCCACCCAGCAATGCATCATGGGAGATGTAGTCACACACATAATACAATGGAGCAATGAGAAACAGCAATGTATAAGCAGTTGAAGCCAATCAGTAAAGGAAAAAATGCTAGACAGTATATGCTAACCTAAATGCAGAAAACTTTATTCAGTGAACAATGGGAAGCAGAACACAAAATAAAAAGTGCTTTTTCATTTACAGTTGAACCTGAAACACAGGCTGACAATACTGAAGCCGAGGAGGCAGCACACACAGAGGACCATGCAGGGCAAGAGGACACAGAGCAGACGACACTGCCAACACCTGTCCCACAGAGACACCGTCAGATTGTGCCTCCACTCCCACTGTTGGAGGGAGAACCAGAGTCCATAGGGGATGAGGCACAGCCAGAGCAGGAACAGCGTGCACAACAGGTCCACGATCAGCCCCCTGTGCACCGTAGTGAAGAAACTTGCAGGAGACGCAGGCCAAGGGCACACACCAGCGCAGACACTGTAGAGGATCCTATGGTGTTTTCCGGCCTGGAAGGCACCATGGTGAAGGTACAGCGCCTGCAAACAAGAAGCATGAAGTCAATACACAGGCAGCTGGTGTCTGTGAACCATAACCTTACTGACATGAAGGAGGGCATCAAGAGAGCTCAATGTAAAAATTGATGAGGGACATAAGGCCTGTGCGGACAGCATCAGGGAAATGACGGGAGCAATACAAGAACTCTGTGCCACCATGAAAAGAGACCAGGCATCCAGACGCAGGGGGAAACAACATCTGTACACCCGTCTGGACACATATAGCAAGGCAGTCAACCGCTTGTCAAATGCCACTTCCGTGCTGTCACGCCGCACAGTGACCATGCAGGTTGAAATGGCACACTGCAGCCAGGATGTGGCCAAAGGGTTGGTGCAGGTGACAAATGCAGTAGACCAGCTGCAGACAGCTGCCATCGGTGGCACAGGTCTCCTGGGCTCAGGGGACAGTGAGGAGCTCTCCTGCCGAAGCAGCATCACCCCACCAATTGCCGAACCCAGACGGCGTAGTGTGAGGCAGGGAACACCATCGGATGCCTCAAGGGAGAGCAGTCAGCACCCTGAGCGTGCAACAGCAGGACGTGCACGCAAGAAATGAACTGTCACCACAGCAGAATGCCAATGGGTGAAGTAACCCATGGCATATGGACTATTGTTTACCCTTCATCCATGCACTGTGGACATCACATGTGCAACAGATTGTGCCACACATAAAGTGTGTTTGTAGGCTGTGTGACTGATATTTACCTGAAGCTAAAGGAACAATAAAACACAGTCATTCTCAATTCATGATTTACATTGTGTCATCATTACTCACCTAGAAATAGTTGTGTGTTATCTCATCACGTCTCTGTCATCCCGCAGCTGCCCCTACACCACCTGCTGGTCTGCAACGTGGGCATGGTACCTCATCCTCATCTGATTCTGTATCTGTCAGTTCCACTGGTATGCCTTTTCTAGTCGCAATGTTGTGCAGCATGGCACAAGTAGCCACAATCTTGCAGCAGGTCTCAGGGCTGTATTGTAGTGCTCCTCCACTTTTATGCAGGCACCAGAACCTGCTCTTCAGAATACCAAATGTCCGCTCAATTACACAGCGCGTTGACTTGTGTGCGCGATTGTATCTTCGCTCTCTTGGATTAGCCGGATTGGGTACGGTGTAAGGATGAATTCGCGGACTGCATATGCACTGTCACCTGCAGGATGAAGGACATATGGTTAATCCCTGTATTCTCACTTCAGCCCTTAACTGTATGTAAGAGTGCTTGACATCCATTTACCTAGCAGGTAGCTCTCGCCAAATTCGCCCCGAGTGAGACGTCTGTATATCCCACTGTGTCTAAAAATGAAGGAATCGTGTGTACTGCCTGGGTATTTTGCCACTATATCAGTTATGATATATTTGGCGTTGCAGATGACCTGTATGTTGAGGAAATGGTATGATTTGCGTTTTCTGAATACGTACTCATTGTTTGAGGGAGGTTTGAGGGCTACATGGGTACCATCTATGCAACCAATGACATGGGGAAATTGTGCAATCTGGTAGAAGTCCAGTTTGGTTTGCTGCAATGCCTGTTGTGTGGCGGAGAATGTGATGTGATGATGTAGCCTCTGTAACATTGCATCCAGGAATGCATGGAAGAAGCGTGACAGGCAACTCTGGGAGACCCCTCCTGCTGTCGCAATCACCCCTGGAAGCTCCCGGATGCCAGTAAGTGCAGTGAACAGAGGACCTGCACATGTGGTGGTATGGTTTGGGTCCTGCGGGTTGGGTGTTCAAGCATAGGTTTTAGCTCAGCAATCAAGTCCAGTATGGTAGCTGAGTCCAGCCTGTACTTCTCATGTATCTCTTCCTCTGTCTGCTGGAACAGAGTGATGCGCACTCTGAAGATCCGTTCCTGTCGCCCCCTTCTCTGTGCTGCTGCTTGAATCCGCATCCTCCTGGCTATCACATACAGCGCTGCCATTGTGGAAAGGCCTGTAGCATTGTGGGCCTGTTTAAATAGGTTGCACCTGGTTACCACCTGCCCAGAGTTGGTGATAATAATCAGATTCAAAAATTGCGAATTTCGGAAATTCGCTATTTATGATTTTTTGTTACATAGGTTTGCGAATTCGCAATTTGCGACAACGCTTTTTGCGATAATCGCAAATAGCGTGTCAGTATTTGCGAATTCGCTAATGAAATTCGCAGATTGTGGAACTCACAAAATAGATATTCGCAATTTTTGCGAATACCTATTTGCACTGCGAAACTCTGTCATACATGGGGGGGAGCTATTTTGCGATCGCAAACACTGTTTTTTAGCGAATCGCAGTGTTTGCGACCTAAAATTAGCTTGATACATATGCCCCAGAGCACTATATTTTGGGATATTCTTTAAAAATTCATAACTTCGGTTCTACTCATTGGATTTTTGCTGTTTTGGCCTTGATTTATTCATAAAATTATTGTCTATTTTTCTAAATCAGTGTGAAGCCGTTTTGTGGTGTTTTCATTGTGTTACTCTGTGTGTGTATGTTGCCCAAATACTTACACATTGCCTTTTTAGATGAGACTGACTGCTCTGTTCCAAGCTACCAGAGGGTGAGCGCAGGTTTTCTTTACGCGTGTTTCTGACTTACCCCGACTAGTATTGTGGCTCCTGCTTGGGCAGGTTGCATACCTCTGCCAACCAGAAATTCCAATTTCTAACAGTGTTGGACTTGTTTAATAATCATGTAAATTGTTTAATTGTATGATATATATATCTATATATATATATATCATACAATTAAACAATTGTATATATGTATATATATATATCATACAATTAAACAATTTGCATGATTATTAAACAATTTTTTATTAAATTATTAATTAGCATTTTTTGTTTGTTTGTATTTTACTTAATTCACTTGTCATACTATACCCCAACAAACTTAGCAGCCCACACTTAAAATATAACTAAAATAAATAGGTATAACTCAATTTACATAATTGATAATCAGTTAACTAATTTAATTAATACTTATTTGTTCATTCATTATTATTTCATTAATATCCCACCCTATGCCCCTACAAACCTAGCAACCTGCAACTAAAATAGAACTAAAATAAATCAGTATTACACAATGTACATAATTAAAAATTAAATAATTAATAACAAATAAATAATTACTTGTTAATTAATTATTGCCCAACTTCCCATGCTATACACCCACAGACCTAACACACCACACCTGACATATAACTAAAATATTAAGTTATTACACAATTTACATAATTAATAATCAATTAAATATTTTAAAATATATTAATAATTAATTGTTAATTAATTAAAACATAATTACCTTCCCACCCTATACCCCTACAAACATAGCAGTCTGCACCTAAAATATAACTAGAAAATATAATTATTACACAATTTACATAATTATTAACCAATTAAATTATTCATAATAAATTAATAATTAATTGTTAATTATTTTTTACTTAATTAACTTCCCACCTTATGCCCCTACAAACCTAGCAACCCGCTATAACACTATAAATTACTATTAGCAATTAAATTTAAAATCACTTACAATTGCAAACTATATTTAAAAATATTATTAACAATTATACAAACAATAATAACACATAAAATTTATATGGGAACTAAGACACATTAAGATAATTAAAAATATATTTTTTTTACAACTATATTATTGAAAACGATATTAACAATGATATTCTTAACAACGATATTACTTAACTGAAAAGGCTATATTCTTGACAACGATACGTCTGCATCACGATATTTTTGTATCACTATTTTCTTTTTCTATTTCTGTCTCCCGATATTTACAACTCGGTTTTTTGCCCAAATACCCCACTCTACTCTGCACCACTCTACGCCACTGCACTCTATTCTGCACCACTCCACTTTACACAAAGCCACTGCACTCTGCGCAACTGCACTCAACTCTGCACCACTCCACTCTAAGCCACTGCACTCTATGCTTTTCCTCTCTACTGTGCACTACTCTACTCTATGTCAATACACTTGTCCCATTCTACACCACTACACTCTTCGCCACTGCACTCTACACCACTCCAGTCTATGCCACTCCACTCTGTGCCACTCAACGCTGCTCTGCGCCACTGCACTCTACACCACTGCACTGTATGCCAATACACTCTATGCTAATGCACTCTACTCTGCACTACTCCACTCTACACCACTCCACTCTACACCAATCGACTGTACGCCACTCTAATCTACTCCACACCATTACACTCTATGCCACTTTACCCTGCACCACTCCACTCTACGCCACTACTATATGCCACTCTACTCCCCTCTGTGCCACTCCACTCTATGCCAATGGACTCTGCGCCACACTACTCTAAATCACTGCACTCTATCTCACTGCACTCTATGCCACTGCAGTCTACTCTGCACCACTGTACTCTACACCACTGCACTCTATGCCACTATACTCCATAATACTGCACCCTATGCCAATGCACTCTATGCCACTCTACTCTGCAACACTGCACTCTACGCAACTGCACTCTGCATCACTCCACTCTATGCCATTGCACTCTATGCCCCTCCACTCTGAACCACTCTACGCTGCTCTACTCTACTCTGCACTACTCCACTCTACACCAATCTATTCTACGCCACTGTATTCTACACCACTGCACTGTATGCCACTCTAATCTACTCCACTGCAGTCTACAACGTTGCATTGTATGCCACTGAATTCTATGCTGCTGCACTCTATGCCACAATACTCTGCCCCACTCTATGCTGATGGACTCTACACCACTCTACTCTAAATCACTGCACTCTATGTCACTGCACTCCCAGAGACGTTTTAAGTCGTGGGCAAAGTGGGCTCTGGCCCAGGGCCCCAGCCTTTCCGGGGGCCCCTGAGGGAGCCATCTATGTTTTGCAGAGTCTTTTCCTGATGACCTTGAATAATTTTTAAACAGATTGTTGTACATAGCGTTTTTCTATCATTTATTTTTATTGTGTGAGAGTCTATTACAGACATTTTGCAGACAAAAGGTGTTTATGTTTCATGAAACTTTTATATAAAAAGTATCTTTTAGATCAAAACAGTACCTCACATTTGAGAATTGGGATGGTGTCACGGAGAGTATTTGTAGTAATATTAGTGAGTTGCTTCTGTGTTACAATACTGAAATCACACATCACTATCCCTGAATATCAGTTGTACACACATTTAGAATTTGTCAAAGAGGGCATTAAAGAGATGAAAATAGAGCTTAAAATCAACAGGGGCCCCCAAAATACATTTGGCCCAGTGCCCACAAAATCCTTAAAATGTCCCTGTGCACTCCATGCCACTGCTGTCTAATCTGCACCACTGTAATTTACACCACTGCACTTTACGCCACTCTGCAACACTGCACTCTACGTAACTGCACTCTGCATCACTCCACTCTACGCCATTGCACTCTATGCCACTCCACTCTGCACCACTCTATACCACTCCACTTACGCCACTCTACTCTACTCTGCACCACTGCACTCTATGCCATTGTATTCTGGGCCACTGTATTCTACACCACTGCACTCTATGCCACTCTATTCCACTCCACTGCATTCTGCAATGCTGCATTGTATGCCACTGAATTATATGCTGCTGCACTCTATGCCACAATACTCTGCACCACTCTATGCCAATGCACTCTACAGCACTGCACTCTACTCTACACTACTCCACACCACTGCACTCTACTCTACTTTTTGCCACTGCATTCTGCGCCCCTGCACTCTACTATGCACCACTGTACTCAGCACCACTGCACGATACGCCATTCTACTCAACACCCCTCTACTCTATGCCCCTGCACTCTATGCCAAAGCACTCTACTCCACTGACTCTCCTCCACTCTGATCAGCAACACTGTACTCTCCTCCGTTCTACTTTACAATACTGCATTCTATGCCAAAGCACTGTACACCACTGCACTCTAGGCTACTTTACTCTACATCACTCCACTCTCCGCCTTTGCAATCTGCAGCACTCCACTCTATTCCACTGAACTCTATGCCACTACACTCTACAGCACTATACTCTACTCTGCACCACTGTATGCCACTCTACTCTGCACCACTCTATGCCACTGCAGTCTATGCCACTTTACTCTGCACCACTGCACCCTACGCCACTCTACTCTGTACCACTCCACTCAATGCCACAGCATTCTCCTATGCAACACTCTAATTTTTTTTTAAATCAGTTTCCTTTTGTGCTTTACTTATGTATTTAAACCTCTATTAGGCAAATAAAAACACATTCACATGAGTACACATTTTAGGCAATATACAGCAATATATAAAATGAGTCTCTGTTCCACTATAGTTAAAATTATAATTATTTATTATATAGTTAAAAAATATACACCTCACATATGTTAGAAGCACATCCATTTATTTGAAAAAACACCTATTACATTTACCTAGTGTTCAAATATAAAAATCATTCTTCATTATCATCAAATACACCAACTGTCAGCGCAGCATTTCGGTGCAAATCGATATGGTTCATCAGACCACCTTCATCAGGACATATATGTTAAGACAAAGACTTTTCACTGGTTTCTACAGAATCCATAATTTTATCAGGGATTCAAGAAGTTGTCAATGCTATCTGCGCTTCAGATTGGTCAGACACTAACAGTCAATTACTTCACTTGAGGAGTCTTCTTGAGCTAAATCAATCATGACACAATCTGAAGCATCTGGAATACTTACGTCAATGCCCATATAGTGCTCCAAGCTGTATAATTAAAAAGAGAACCCTAGTCACAAACTTATCTTCATGTGTAGCGGGGGTGCGTCGATAAACAGAGGCGACTTCGTCACAAGGTCCTCTATGGCTATAAATACATATATAAGAGGTGTATATTTTATAACTATGTAATCAATAATAATTCTTTCAACTATAATGAGACAAAGATTGATTTTATATATTGTTGTATGTTGCCTAGGATGTGTACTCATGTGGACATGTTTTGATTTGCCTAGTAGAGGTTTATGCAGTGCTTTAAATGGGCCGGTACTTACCGGTACTGAGTACCGGCACTTTTGTGTTTTCTCCCCGTGAGTACCGGGACCTTTCCTCCGACAAGGAGAGTACCAGTACTCATAACGGCCCGGTTTTGATGCGGTTGATGCTGAGCTGGTTCAAAAAGCGCCATGACCGCAGCACATCTTCAGTAGAACACAGAGAGCTGCGTGTGCCTCTCTGGAAGTTAAGAGAGGAGGAGTATCGCTGCAGAGTGTCTTTCAGAGGGGGTCGGAAGGTGGCCAAAAAGCCTAATGGGCGCGAGTGTGGGACACATTGTTTAGGGCAAAACAGCTTGTTAGCTTGCCTATTGTTTTAAACGCCCGCAAATCTTCGCCCCTCAACAATTTAAATGAAAGGGATTTGCATGAAAGAAAATCCCTGCCCTCTAGACTAAATCAATGCATTCATGCTTTTCCAAAAACTGCAGCACTAGTATTGATTCGTCAGTGCGCCATTTATAAACATTTGTTATATAACTATAAACGTAGGTGATTTGCAGCACCCAAATCACCTCCTAAGTATCTCTGCTCCAATCAGACATACCTGTGGCAGTCTCTGAAAAGGTTTCAATATGCGAATATGTACATTGCACAAAATGCGAACCCCGACTTTGTGCTGTACCTGTTAAAGATTTGAAGGCCTCCACTGTCGGGCACTGCGTGTGAAAGAGAATGTGTGAGGGCCAGGAAGTAAAAGCAATAAGTGTGCGAGTTTGCAAGCATGGGTATGACTGTGAGAATGAAAAGTAGTACTGTGTGTTTGTGTGAAACTAAATGTGATTCAGAGTGCATGAAATGGGCTTTTATGTGTGTGAGGGGGCATATGTGTGTGAAAGGGGGCAAATGTATTAGACAGCGTGTAGGGAATGTGTGCTTTTCAAGCCTGGCTCGACCTGTAAGTGGCTCACACACCTCTAGGCAAATGTACTTTAAAAATAGCTACTCATGAGGCCAACTCCAGCTTTATTAATCGGGCAAAGCCCAAGGGTTTGCAGCAGAAAGTGGGCGCAGTCGCAAACAGCAAAGTCTGAACGTAATTATTTTTTAAAAACTCAAAGAATTTGTCAACAAGACAAATGTGATAATAAATGTATTCTGCCTTGCCTAACTCATCACAACATGCTGCATTTCGAAATATTAGCTGGTACAGAGATCTTTTCGGATCCAGTAAATTCCCGGGTACAATGGCACTTTAATAACTTTGGTGGTTAATGCACCTGCTGGAAATATCTGTGTGCATTCTTCTAATCAAAGGTTTGACTGAACATAAAATTGCATAGAGGATCAATGTGCCTGCTGTAACAAATAACATGAAACTAGCAGGTCACAGAGTTGTTTTTTATAGAGAGAGCTCTACTGGTTAATGTTTTTGCTGCAGAGATCAATGTGTTACCTGCAGGTCACAAGCTAAAATCTTTGTCATATAGTTTGGTGATTCATGATCCTGCATCAAGGATATGCAGTCAAACTACAAGGCAAACGTTAGGAAACTTGGTGGGTTTTTTTCTCAATATTTTATTATTATAAGGGTGCTTAAAAAATTGTTAGTTTGGTTAATATTAAGGATTTATTGGTAAGCACTATATAAATGGCTAGACATTCTTACAATGCATGCATATTTTTTGCACACAAAGTTTAGAAAGGTAAAAAACATAGCCCGCCCCTTGCCCCGCCCCAAACTCCACCCCCAGTCCACTGCTTATTTTTGGTGAGTACCTCCATTTAAAGCACTGGGTTTATGTACATAAGTAAAGTAAAAAAGGGAAACCAATTTTTTTTTTGTAACCCACCCTGTCCCTTTTTGGCCACTAAGGGTGACTCTCCATTTGCTTGGGGTTTATGTGCACTCTAATCTACGTCACTGCATTCTACAACGCTGCATTGTATGCTGCTGAATTCTATGCCGCTGCATTCTACGCCACTATACTCTGCAACACTCGATGCCAATGGCAAATGTACTCGATACCAGTCCACTCTACTCCACACCACTCCACTGTATGCTACTGTACGCTACTACACTCTATGCCACTCCAATACACAACACTCTATGCCACTCCAATCTACTCCACTCTACGACACTCCACGCCACTCTCCTCTATGTCACTCACTTTTAGCCATACTGAACAGCAGCCACGCTGGTGTACAACATGGCTAAACACATTTACAAAGCCAAAAGCTCTTGCAGAGGCAAGACTAATTGGTTTTGCCAATGCTGGTTATTCCTTGTGCCTGAAGGCTCAGGGGGCAAAGTATGCTAGGTGAATCGTTTTCTGTGAATCGAGCGCATTCTGCACATGCGCTGGGTATGCTTTAGGGACAATGCTAAAAATGTAATGAATCGTTTCAAAAGTATTAAAGATGTATAAGATCACACAAGAGAGACCGCGAAAGCGGATAAAATCGATGTTTGTTTTTAATTTGCAGATCTCTCTTCTCATAAATCATTTTATGGACTACGAATGTTCTAAAGACGTTAAGGCAGGACAGGTGCATGAAAATTTACCTTCCTCTGAACACAAACAGATGATAGAAATACTCCAGTCCCCGCATGTTTACATTCTCAAAGAGCTGTTACACCACAAACGCAGATAATCAGCAATGGAATCGTGTTATTCTTTAATTTGTCCCAGCCTCCGGCAAGATATTGTCACGAAGTTGGTGGTTAAGCAGCTATTAACACCTTATCATGAAAGGCGTCAGATCAAACCTTGTCTGAATATAATACTGTAAATATTGGCACAGTGAGGCTAGAGCTGACTTAAGTAGGCGTGCTAACAACCTAATCTCTCCTCAAACATTGTAAACAAAGTGTGCAGATCGACAAAATGTTTACAAAATTCTATTACAGAGCTAGATAGCTTAAACTGTTCTCTAGCAATCTTTTTCTGTAGGTTCAAATGGAATAAAACGAATGACAATGTATTCTTTCTAGAGTTAATACAGTTAAAACAATTAGGTGTGAGATTTAAATACTGTATTATTTTTCTTTAATGCAGACTTTCTATCCTGGAAATGGAATAAATGAATGCAGGCAAAGCAGCATTGTGTCTGACTGAATGCTCCACCTCAACTACCCTGGAAAAACGCAGTTTTTCGCCCTTGTGCTATAAACTGGTGGCATCACCAGGTGGCGCTTTATGAAAGCACGGGGCTTAATACCAAGAAACTGGCACCTCGTTCAAAATTTTAGGAATGCTTTATTAATATTATGTTATTTAACTAAGCATTTGTTAGGTGTGCAGCTGCCACTAGTGTGGCACGAACTGTTTCTTGAAATCATGTTGTTCCTTTAATTGTTATGCCTGACCTGGAGAGGGGTGTTATGCCTGGCCTGGTGAGGGGTGTTATGCCTGGCCTGGAGAGGGGGGTTATGCCTGGCCTGGAGAGGGGGGTTATGCCTGGCCTGGAGAGGGGTGTTATGCCTGGCCTGGAGAGGGGTTTTATGCCTGGCCTGGTGAGGGGTGTTATGCCTGGCCTGGAGAGGGGTGTTATGCCTGGCCTGGAGAGGGGTGTTATGCCTGGCCTGGAGAGGGGTGTTATGCTTGGCCTGGAGAGGGGTGTTATGCCTGTCCTGGAGAGGGGTGTTATGCCTGGCCTGGAGAGGGGGGTTATGCCTGACCTGAAGAGGGGTGTTATTCCTGACCTGGAGAGGGGTGTTATGCCTGACCTGGAGAGGGGTGTTATGCCTGTCCTGGAGAGGGGTGTTATGCCTGACCTGGAGAGGGGTGTTATGCCTTGGCTGGAGAGGGGTGTTATGCTTGGCCTGGAGAGGGGGGTTAAAAGGAGGCTTGAACTACTCAGATGTCTCTCTTTGGACGTTGTTCACCAAATCGTGCAGCACAGAAAGGCTGCTGTGGATACTGTGTGCCCAATTCTTTTTGATAGTAAACAAATGTTTAAGGCCCTTAGGGCGAAGATTGTGACGTAGGCAGAGCCGTATCAGCAAGGGAGATACCCCTCCGCCCGACCCTGAGTTCATCGGGTGCAGACTTACACCCAGTGGCTCCTCCTTGGTACAGAAATTCATTGTGCAAACTTCACGGGGGTGTTTGGAAAGGGTTTCACTACAGTCTAAATGATTCCCTATAGGAAAAAATGTGCAAATGTGCCTTTCTCCAACGCAAACTATTGTGCATACAGTTCTGCATTTTGGAAACAGTACAACAAAAACATTCATGGGACTTTCCCAGTGGTACGCCTGGAAATCTGTCACAAGCACAACTTTCCAATCGTACCCTTACAAATTTTGCATATACCAAAAAAACGTAAAAGCACGTTCAGGAGAGGAAGGAAATCTCTAAACTCATGAAAATATTTGGTCCTTTGTAAATAGGACCTCCATTCTCTCAGTCTTGTCATCAGAGAACATCATTTGGAATTTGCGAAGCATGACTCAGAAAGCCATTCTTCATCTAAGACTCTTTTTTAAAGCAAGTTTAATTACTTGCAATGAAAGAAACATAGTACGTCAACATTTCAGAAGTATTAGGACATTGTCCCAGTGTACAGCTGCTAAAAATGGCACTATCTTTTTGTCATCAATGAATAGCATTAGCATACTAGTGCGTGACTTTATGTAGTCATGAATTTAATCCGCATAATAAAAACGAAAACAGAGAAAACAAAACACATTAAAGTAACAACAGACCTGATCCTAGTATGATACACTGAACCAGAGTTATAAGACACTGAAATTTCAGAAAGCCTCAAATGAAACTTCAGAATGCCTCAAGTGTTTGAACATCTCTTAAAAGCAAATAAGGAGTTTTATAACAAAATAAAAAGTATGTGTGAGTACATTTTTTTACGAGAATAGATGCATGTTTTGTGATAGAAAATGCAAATGTACACTAGTAAAAAAAGGCCATTACATGTGTTTGTTTAACTTGCATGTACTAATAGCTTTTACAAACTAGAACGATAGTGTGGAAAATGAATTACAGACCAATATGCCTCAACTTGGGTGCAAGGAAGTATCAGATTGCGTTCAGAATTCTAAAAACAGACACCTCTGGGCCAATAGTCTTTGCTCTTAGTCGTTCCTTATTCTCCTTTTGGATAATTCGCCAAAAGCTTTTATCATAGCTGTGTTGTCATATTTAATTTTCCCATGTTGTATATGTATTTTTAAGTCTTGTAAGTATGGTCTAGTATTTCTTATGCACTGGCAGCTGCTTCTGCATTTGTTTATGTATGATTAGTTCGACCATACTTATGTCTTTCTTAACTTTGACTTGGGATTGTCATTTGTACTCGAGAATGCAATGTTTTAATACTTTTTAATTGTAAATATACTTATGTTTTATTCTTGTATACTTTGATGGTTTTTGTACAAATGACCGAATAAAGTTATATATGATGATGATGATGATGAATTACAGATGTTTGTGAATTATTATTTGCAACTGTTTGAGCGTACGCCTTGTTTGGGTTGCATTTCTCTGAGCGCTCTCAGACATGCCTTGGGAATCCACATATTTACTTATCTATGTGTGGCTTAAAAATCCAAAAGGTCTGTATAATGAAAATTGTTCCTAACTACTGTGTAGAAAGTTTCAATTCTATTAAGGACACGGAGGCAAGGATTATTCACTTTTATTTAACAGCAGTTGTTTTTAAAACACAATTTATTCAAACTTATCACTATAAAAGCGAAAAAACTAACAATCCCAAGAGTCTCTGGGAATCAAGTAACAAGTATAGCCAGTCACAGTTCAACTGTAGTCCATGCGACACAACCCTTAGTAGGGCAATATGGGTAGACAGATATCTGCATTTATTATAGTACTGCTGGCACAGTCAAGGCTTTATCGTAGGCACAGCCACAGAGCAAGGGGACTTACTCCGGGAACACTTCCCCCATGGTACAAAATAATCTAAGGGGTAGACTGCCTGGGACCGTGTTCCCTTATAGACCTAACGCTCAATGTATGACTACAGACCCCAGTGAGGGCGTAGATACAACATGCAATACAGACTCTATTTTGCCCAGGGCGTAATGTTATGGTGAACAATGTGCCATACAAACCCCATACACGGGGCGTCTGTCTCCAGGCAAGGCTCTCGGTGGTCTTGGCTCCCGGCGCGCGTTCGATTCTGTCAGTTGCAACTGACAGGAATCGCACGTTGGGGGAGAGAGAGACAGCTGGAGTCAAGCGCCACCTGGCGGGCGGAGGACCGCACCATGGCGCAGCACCATTAGTATTGGTCGCGGAGGAGCGGAAAGACGCTCCTGCGACCGGGTCAATGTCAGCGCTATGCACTGTCAACTCTCACACAATAATTAGAGGTAAATAAGCATTCGCAAACAATAATCACGAGGAAGTAGAAAAACACACTTAACTGAAGTTGCGAGCAGCGAAGAAAGAGGGAGGTCAGAGTGGAGAGAAGACTGTTACTGACACAAATGGAACCTGATTGGCTACTGTTATGGACTACAGTTGAACTGTGATTGGCTATACTTGTTACTTGATTCCCAGAGGCTCTTGGGATTGTTCGTTTTTTCGCTTTTATAGTTATAAGTTTGAATAAATTGTATTTTAAAAAGAGCTGCTGTGGGGTGTGGCCAAACGAGCCAACATGGCAGACGCCTTCTAGAGCGCTCCGGCCCACCGTGTCCATAATCCGTTAAAATCCTGCATAATTTCCCCACATTTGGTGCCCAGACTAGTCGTCTACTAATTCGGAGACTCAGGTGTGATATATGCAGAGGGTGCAGCCGTGGCTCCCAGATGGTGCGGTCTGCCGGCGGGGGCCATGCTTGGGCGGGCCAGTCCGGAGGACGCTGACGCTCCCCATAGGCTGGGTCGGGCCGAGGGGTGATGTGCCTGGCGCTGACTTAGGTGCCCTGTTGCCGGGCTCAGTGGGTGGACATCATTGTAGCGGCCCGATCGACTGACCTAGGCAACTGGAAAGAGAGGCCGCTCCCTAGAAAGAGGCCGCGGCTGGGGCTCTGCGGGCGGCAGCTGGGGAGTCCCCTAGATGCTCCGGTCGGCCGGTCTGCAGGGCACATCGAGTAGAGCTGGGCGTGAGGCCAGCGCCGGCGGATGGCTGGGACCCGCAGGTCTGGTGAGTCGCCGGAGCTCGGAAGGGGACCGCTCCGACTGTGGCCGGGGAAGCGGACAGCCCCGTAAGAATTGGCAGCTTTGAGTACGGCCAGCCCCACCTGCGCAACCATCAGGCCTGAGGCTCTGCAGTGGTGACAGGAGGTGTCTCCCGGGGGCAGGACGTCTGGGCCCGGCCGATCGGATACTGGCCGCGGGGTATCCTGCAGAGAGCGCCGATGTGGTGGTGTTACCGTGCTGCGCCGGTCCTGCTGAGGCCCTGAGGTACAGGCGCCGCCATTGCTGATAAATACCCCACGGGGAGTTCCCGCGCTTGCCTTAGGCCCATATAGTCCGGGGGCAGCCGCGGAGTTGTGTGGCATCGATGTATATGAGCAGCCGGGCCCTCCCTAGACTACCAGGAGTGTCTGCGACTGTAAAGAGGCCTGGCACTACAAGATTCCATACCGTCTGAAGCTGCATTGGTGTGCCCCCCGTGACAAAGAGGAATTACCAGGGCGGTTGTACCAGGCTATGACGAATGGTGTACAGGGGATGATCTAGATCCATTGGCAGTGAGTGGATTCGAGACGCACAGCGGCTGTGGTGATGGCTGGGTGAGAGGGCCGGTGGCGTGAGATAATGGCACCTGGGGGTGGTTCCGGTGGCTTCCCCACATCAGTAAGACTTATGCTGGCATGCACAGATGGCCCAGACTGAAAGGAGCCCATAAAAGCCCACGACGCGGGATGTTGCAGATACCGGGGAGGTAAGAGGAGTCCCCTGGCTTGCTGGGCGGCCAAGTGCCAGATCAGAAAGCATTGAGAGACCTGGGCTATCCCTACGGTTGACCTGGGAGACCGTGCACCCCCCCGGCATAACCACAGACCTGCAGGGTGAGGGGGATATACCGGGAGTTGGTGGTCCAGCGGGTGAGATCCTTTTAGAGGGTCCACTTGTAGTCGGTCCTTGGGTGGCAGAAGTGGCCGTGGTAGCCCCGGTGCGGCTTGCTGCCCAAGATAGGCTAAGTCCGTGAGGGACGACTCCTGGGCCCACCTTTCCCACTCCATCAAGACAACATCAGCTGGTGACCACCGGCCGGGTGGGTGGGCTGCGGAGACTAACCACTGTCGCCACCATGGCGAAAGACAAGGTGCCCACGTCCACAATGAAACAGAGCACGCTGGATCAATACACAACCGCCCCCGCAAGCGCAACAGGCGGAGCGGATTGGGGAAACCCAATCCCGGACAATGCGGCCCTACTGTCGGCGATCACACAGTCCCAGGGACATCATGTTAGATGCCAAAATTGGTGCAGTAGGCACAGAAGTCTCCTTTCTCTGTCAAGATCTCCGCAAGGCAGTGGACTGGATTACTGAAGCGGAGTCCCACATATCGGTCGTGGAAGATACGCTCACAACACTACAAAAAAAAGTCAACTGCCTAGCTGTCATCACGCAAGAACTCGCCACAAGAGTCGAAGACGCAGAGGGGTGTGCGAGCCGCAACAACCTAAGCTTTGTGGGCTTCCCCGAGGATTGTGAAGGGACCTGTGCAACACAATTCATAACGCAATGACTACGCTCGTTGATGCCGGAGGGGTCCATCTCTCCATATTTTGTTGTGGAATGAACCCACAGAGCCCTGGCGGGGAGGCCTTCCCGGGAGCGCGGCCCTGCCCGATTATTGCCAAGATCCTGAACTACGCGGACAGAGATGCTGTCTTGCAGTTCACCCGATGCCATAAGGATAAACTGATCCAGGACTCGCAGAATATTATGATATTCCCGTACTATTCACGTCTCGTACAACAGCAACGTCAATCCTTTGTGGTCGCCAAGCGCAAGTTGAGAGACCTCAACATCCAATACATGCTGCTTTACCCCGCCCGGATGTTAGTCATTTATAAGTCCAAAAATCTATTCTTCGACACCCTGGAAGAGATCTTCAAATGGACGGACAAAACTACCACACTCAAGCCGAACTCTCCGCCTCCACTGGAATCAGACTCCTCTCAGAGCACAGACAGAGCCGTCCGAAGAAACATTCATCGAAGAGATGACACCGATCACGTTCGAACTGGCGCTCCCAGACGCAAGGAGAAGACTCATAAGTCATCTGTATAAAGTCCCTCGTATTTTCCCCCTTCTGTCTCTCATTTCTGCTGCACCCTATACTTTTCTCATTTCTAGAAGCAGATATTTAGAATGTGCCTTGACTGTTCTGGTACCAAGCTACATGCGGGGAAACGCATGTCACGGTAGGCCCTCACGAGTCCAACTTATGCACCCTGATGGTTGGGGGGATGTGGTTTTTGGGGCTCCATTGGTGTGGGGCCTCCCGGACCCCCAGTTGGGGTCTCAGAAGAGCCCCCGCCGCGACAGATGCTTCAAGTTTCTTGAAGTATAGGGGTGGGGGAGGGGGTCAGGGATGTTCATGTTATATGGTTTATATTTGTTAATGGCAGGACACGGGCACTGGCGCCTTCCTACTTCCATACACTCACAGACACTACTACTCCCCAAGATTTGTTAATGGCAGATACACGGATGGCTCACTCCGGTGAGATTCAGGTGGTGACCTGGAATGTACAGAGGATGATGGATTGAATCAAGCGGGGCGCAGTGTTTAAACAAGCCAAGAGACTTGGGATTGATATACTGCTGATGCAAGAGACCCACATGATGGGCAACAAAGCCCCTCGCCTAGCACGCTACAGATTTGATCAAATATATCATTCTGGATTCACTCGGGGATCACGGGGTACAGCCATACTTATCCACCGCAAAATTCCCTTCAGGTGTGCCCAGACATGGCTGGACTCTAGCGGGAGGTACACCATAATTGCGGGTAAAATTTATGGGGAGTCCCTGGTTTTAGGGAGTTTTTACGCCCCCCCCACTCGGACATACATTCATATAGAAAGTCACAAGCCTATGGGGAACCTTGCCTGATGGATTGTCCGTGATGGGGGGAGACTGGAATGACACTATGCATCATATCGACAGGTGGCGCCCTGGCGATCATGACCAGGCCATAAGTGAATCCAAGCTATGTCTCCTAGCATCCTCCTTGGGGTGGTCTGATGTATGGAGGGCATATCATCCGACTGACACCGAATACACCTTCTTTTCGCCTACACATGGGTCCCTATCTCGGCTTAATTATATGTTTTTCCCTTTACTGTATGTTCACAAGGTCGCGTCTACCTCCATACTCCCGCGGGGACTCTCTGATCATTCACCGGTGACCCTTAAACTACACATATGACCTCAGCGATCCCAACTCCGTTGGCGAATGACGCCATGGCATTTAAGTGACCCTAAATACATGGCAACCCTCCACCAGGCTGTCTCAGACTACCTCTCCTTAAATACAGGGTCTACGGCCTCAGCTATAGTGCTATGGGAGGCCCTTAAGCACACTATACGGGGCGTCGATATCAGTTACCGTACAGGGATAAGGCGGCAACGCCTGGCCCAGATAGTGGATTTGGAGTCGCAGCAGCCGGCTCTCAAGGAGGAGATGCGGACCGGGGGTGGAGCGCAGGTCCATCGACAGCCCTTTTTTTCTCAACAACAGATTCATCAGTTACTCACAAACGAAGCTCAACTGGCGTGGCAGGCGACGCAATATCGAATATATCAGTGGGGTGACAAGTCGAGCAAGACACCACATCGACTGTGTCAAGCAACACAAGCCCAGGCCCCCAGGCCCCCACACCAATACTCCGGGGCATAGATGGCATGAACCCCCACACAGTGGCCCACGCATTTGCCACATACTACACCGACCTCTACAAAAACAGGGAAAATCTATCCCCAGATTCAATATGAGAATTCTTATGTGACATACCACTGAAACAACTCTCAGATAGGGTATGCAACCAGATGGACGCTCCTGTCACGCTAGAAGAGCTCACCACTGCCCTCCACGCCATGCTTCCCTAGCGAGTTCTTTCGAGGATGTATCTCCCAGACGGGTCCTCATCTCCTTGGGGCACTACAGGAGTCTCTTGAGTTGGGGAATCTCCCGCGCGATTAGCGGCATGCTGAAACTGTAGTCTTTCTTAAACCAGGGTGCCCCCCAGATGATCCAGCTTCCTATCATCCCATCTTGTTACTAAACCTCGAGGTGAAACTTCTGGGTAAAATCCTGGCCAACCGTCTCTTACTGCACATTGCAGAACTGGTCCACCCCGACTAGTCTGGCTTCATGCCACAACGGTCCACGCACCGCAACATCAGACAAGTACATAATGCCCTGGCTATGGTAGCGAGGTTGGGACGTCCAGCGGCGGTCCTGCTCGCGGATATAGACAAAGCTTTTGACTCGCTGGACTGGGAATACTTATTCCTCCTCTTACAGGCCTTAAACCTCGGCCCGCGATTCATCTCCTACATTCGCCTCTTATACACGGATCTCTTTGCTTCTGTGCAAGTCGCTGGGGCCGTGTCGGACTCATTTCCTATTAGTAGGAGCACGCGGCAGGGGTGCCCTCTGAGTCCACTCCTTTTCGCACTTACTATAGAACCACTGGCAAACTCGGTGCGACGAGATCCCTTGGTCCAAGGATTTCAATGGGCCAGAGAGGTTTCGGATAGGATAGCACTATATGTTCTGTTCTTTCTTACAGATCCGGGGTTTATGGGCCCACGGATACTGCAGATCCTTAGGGTGTTTGGGGAAACATCGTGCCTTTGCACAAATCCGTCCAAGTCCATATTTTTTCCGGTCTACGGAGACCAGGGGCAGGGTACGTGAGCGACACAACTGACACACGCATTCAACGGTTTTACATACTTGGGGGTTTTCATATCAACGGATCAGGTGATGTCCTGGGCGCACAACATAAATCCCCTTATACCCAAGATCAGAAATGAGGTGCGGGCCTGGTCCCCTCTCCCTGTGTCCCTTTATGGCAGATCAGCGATTTTTAAGATGGTCTAATTACCGCGAATTCTATATAGGCTCCAAAATTACACATATGGTGTTCCTCAATCGTGGTTTGTACAAATCAACACGTTCCTTAATACTTTCTGATGGGGCGGCGGGGCTACATGTGTCGCACTACGAACATGTACTCAATCCACCTACTGTGGCGGTATAGCAGCATCCGACAAGTTCGCTTATTATGCTGCCTCCCACCTCCTCAACATTAATGAATGGTGGTACAATCCCCAGACGGACCCTGCTTTTGCAGTAGAGAGAATTATGATGGAGGACCAAACATTACTCGACTTGCTGTATAGTCACAACCGCTTGGGCCATTTGCCCTCAGCCAGTAGAGTTGTAATTCAGCTGTGGAGACGTGTGGTCTGGCAGATGGGATGGGGAGGGCGATTAACACAGACAACTCTGCTATGGCAGGGATCGTGTCTTCTATGATTCGAGAAAATTGGGTTCCAACCTGCACTCCTGAGGGTAAACGTGTAACCAAAAGTGTAATGAGGTAATAATTTAAGCTAGTGCGTGCTGCTGTGAGCTTAAGGACCTGCCTATGGGACCTGTAATCATAATAGTTTAAAGAAGGACACGGAGAACCTCCGTTCCTAGCACACAGCGCACAGCTTGAAAGTCCCTAAGGCTTCTCTTTGTGACGTCAACAATTTAAAACATTTTTCCTCAAAAATCTGAAACTTTATACACAAATTTGATTAAAAAATTCTTCATTGAAAATATGCGGTTCAAAAACAAATTTACTGGAGATATGAGCTGTCTGCTCCAATAATGATAATGTCCAAAGTTCAAAGCTAACCACATATGTTGTATGAAACAAAAGTGTTCAAAACATCAATTTTGACAATGTTTGAAAAACGGACCCAATGCATTTCGGGTGAAACCCTTCATCAGGGGAAATTAATACATTTCATTCAAACATGTTGTAAACTGTGGCCTCCTGCCGGAACAGTAAAAAGAACAAAGAAAAGAGAAAAAGCAACGAGTCAGACTGGATAGGATATACACTGTCATAAAACGACATTTATTATCTGTGCTTGCAACCCCTATACACCAATGTGTTCAGAGATCGTGTTGTCTAAAGCATGGTGCGTGCTAACAAAGTGCAAGTTTCACTATGCGAGCATTGAATGAAATGTATTAATTTCCCCTGATGAAGGGTTTCACCCGAAATGCATTGGGTCCGTTTTTCAAACATTGTCAAAATTGATGTTTTGAACACTTTTGTTTCATACAACATATGTGGTTAGCTTTGAACTTTGGACATTATCATTATTGAGCAGACAGCTCATATCTCCGTAAATTTGTTTTGAACCGCATATTTTCAATGAAGAATTTTTTTAATCAAATTTGTGTATAAAGTTTCAGATTTTTTGAGAAAAATGTTTTAAATTGTTGACGTCACAAAGAGAAGCCTTAGGGACTTTCAAGCTGTGCGCTGTGTGTTAGGAACGGAGGGATCGTGTCTTCGACAGGTGGGGTCACTTTTAGGGTTCCGTACATGGGATCTCATTGGCATATCTACACTGGGGGACATAATGAAGGGAATAGTTCTCAAATCCTTCCAACAACTACAAGAAGAGTTCCATCCCCACCGTAACCAATTCTACAAATACCTTCAACTACGACACGCTTTATCCCCACACATAGCAACACTGACAGAGCTCCCTGAATTCCCTCCCAGAATTCCACCCATTAGAAGGGCGACTGTTAATGGGGATATCGGTTCCCATAGGATTAGACAAATATAGCAAACTATAGTTACACACAACAGTACAACACTAGGAGTGTGACATACCCGATCTCTCGGATGATGATTGGATGGAGGCGCTGGCGAGTCCCCGCGGTGCCACTATAGCGTCCTGTTACCGTTTGATTCAGTTTAAATTTCTGCACAGAGCCTATTACACTAGACATCGCCTTTGGCGCATGGGCGTTATACCTTCGCCTATATGCCTAAGGTGCAATCGGGAAACGGGTACCTTCCTACACACAGTATGGAGCTGCGGGACACCCTCCAACCCTACTGGTATAAAATATTGACCTGCCTGGGCAAGATACTCTCATGGAATATTCCGTCTGATCCCAAAATCACTTTACTGCATAGCACAGATGGAATAGGTGGCAATAAGTACAAACAACACTTATTATTCATAGGGCTCACGCTTGCCAAAAGGGATATCGCCCAATACTGGAAGAGTAACACCTCGCCACCTTTAGGGAAGTGGAAAAAAGCTCTAGATTGATGCATGGGATGGAAATGGCTGTGTTTCAAGCACGGAGTTGCCCACAGAAATACCGAAGGATATGGCAACAATGGGCAGAGTACATTGTATTGACTTACCGGCAGTAGAATCCTCAGATACCCTCATACGGCAGGAAAGTAATTTAGTGGTGTAGCCTCCGTACATTGGACACAACTATTCAGAAGACGTACTGTATTAAAGATCAAGAGATGTGGTGGTGGGGGGGGAGCTTGTTCTGTGCTAAGGTTAGCCAAGGTTAATTGTATATTTCCTTTTTCTATTCTCTTTGTATTATTTTGACAAGTATATGTAACTTACCGATGTGTTTGGTTTTCTCCCAGAGTGCAATTATAAACAGGTGTGGCCTTTATTTTCTTTCCACGAAGAGCAGCAGCATGTGAAAACTTTATTGTTCTCTTTCACCCACATGCTGCCAAATGTCTTTCAATGGGGACTGTCTGTAACTGCAAATTCGTTTTAAACCTGTCTTTTCATTAAATGCTTTCTTTACAGCACAATCATTCCCTCAGCCAGCAAGTGAAAACGACATCTTGCATCCTTACCAGCATTCATTTCGATTTTCTCTTGGCAAATCTCCGTTTTTAATCTTCCAGAATGCTTGGCGAGCCTGGCTCATGGAAATTCAAAACCACAAAAATTATGCCGGTGAAATGAGCCACAGACTCTGCAGGGCGGGTCAGTGCAACGGTACCGGGCCCCTCGTGTAAAATCCAACAACTCCAAACTTGCCTTTCAAGTAAGGAACACTGACACCCAGCTGCCGGTTCAAAAGATGCTTTTAATTTCATGTAGAAAGCTGTACAGGTCCAAAAATCCAACGCGTTTCTCCTCCATAAGAGGCTTGATCACGGGTAAAACTCTGCTTCACCTTGCCTTGTGAGTTAACACTGCAGTTTGGTTTTCTCCCAGAGTGCAATTATAAACAGGTGTGTCCTTTATTTTCTTTCCACGAAGAGCAGCAGCATGTGAAAACTTTATTGTTCTCTTTCAGACAGTCCCCATTGAAAGACATTTGGCAGCATGTGGGTGAAAGAGAACAATAAAGTTTTCACATGCTGCTGCTCTTCGTGGAAAGAAAATAAAGGACACACCTGTTTATAATTGCACTCTGGGAGAAAACCAAACTGCAGTGTTAACTCACAAGGCAAGGTGGAAGCAGAGTTTTTACCCGTGATCAAGCCTCTTATGGAGGAGAAACGCGTTGGGTTTTTGGACCTGTACAGCTTTCTACATGAAATTAAAAGCATCTTTTTGAACCGGCAGCTGGGTGTCAGTGTTCCTTACTTGAAAGGCAAGTTTGGAGTTGTTGGATTTTATACGAGGGAGCCCCGGTACCGTTGCACTGACCCGCCCTGCAGAGTCTGTGGCTCATTTCACCGGCGCAATTTTTGTGGTTTTGAATTTCCATGAGCCCGGCTCGCCAAGCATTCTGGAGGATTAAAAATGGAGATTTGCCAAGAGAAAATCGAAATGAATGCTGGTAAGGGATGCAAGATGTCGTTTTTCACTTGCTGGCTGAGGGAATGATTGTGCTGTAAAAGAAAGCATTTAATGAAAAAGACAGGTTTAAAACGAATTTGCAGTTACAGACAGTCCCCATTGAAAGACATTTGGGAGCATGTGGGTGAAAGAGAACAATAAAGTTTTCACATGCTGCTGCTCTTC
Source organism: Calotriton arnoldi (assembly GCA_963921515.1). Classification (NCBI taxonomy): domain Eukaryota; kingdom Metazoa; phylum Chordata; class Amphibia; order Caudata; family Salamandridae; genus Calotriton; species Calotriton arnoldi. The sequence continues at coordinate 2,332,542 of CAWUFW010001810.1, read as the reverse complement.
GTGGAAAGAAAATAAAGGACACACCTGTTTATAATTGCACTCTGGGAGAAAACCAAACTGCAGTGTTAACTCACAAGGCAAGGTGGAAGCAGAGTTTTTACCCGTGATCAAGCCTCTTATGGAGGAGAAACGCGTTGGGTTTTTGGACCTGTACAGCTTTCTACATGAAATTAAAAGCATCTTTTGAACCGGCAGCTGGGTGTCAGTGTTCCTTACTTGAAAGGCAAGTTTGGAGTTGTTGGATTTTACACGAGGGAGCCCCGGTACCGTTGCACTGACCCGCCCTGCAGAGTCTGTGGCTCATTTCACCGGCGCAATTTTTGTGGTTTTGAATTTCCATGAGCCCGGCTCGCCAAGCGTCTGGAAGATTAAAAACGGAGATTTGCCAAGAGAAAATCGAAATGAATGCTGGTAAGGGATGCAAGATGTCGTTTTTCACTTGCTGGCTGAGGGAATGATTGTGCTGTAAAAGAAAGCATTTAATGAAAAAGACAGGTTTAAAACGAATTTGCAGTTACAGACAGTCCCCATTGAAAGACATTTGGCAGCATGTGGGTGAAAGAGAACAATAAAGCTTTCACATGCTGCTGCTCTTCGTGGAAAGAAAATAAAGGACACACCTGTTTATAATTGCACTCTGGGAGAAAACCAAACTGCAATGTTAACTCACAAGGCAAGGTGGAAGCAGAGTTTTTACCCGTGATCAAGCCTCTTATGGAGGAGAAACGCGTTGGGTTTTTGGACCTGCACAGCTTTCTACATGAAATTAAAAGCATCTTTTTGAACCGGCAGCTGGGTGTCAGTGTTCCTTACTTGAAAGGCAAGTTTGGAGTTGTTGGATTTTACACGAGGGAGCCCCGGTACCGTTGCACTGACCCGCCCTGCAGAGTCTGTGGCTCATTTCACCGGCGCAATTTTTGTGATATATATATGCATATATATATGTCTGTATGGCTCAGCGGAATCTAATCTTCATTTATATTTTTTATTTTTCTATGCAAAAATATTTTTTCATACTAAACATCTCTTGTATACAAAATATTAATACATCATGATCAGGCAATACGTCCTGAATGTTTTAAACACAGGTCTCAATGAAAACATATATTTTTATTTCATATAAAACAACATTTTTTCTCATCTTCAAACATTCACATCACATACACATTCATTCTTCCATACACTCATACATATACATAAAAAGTTTTTCATATTTGTAACAACATAGGTCTTGATAATTTCCCAATGTCTCAATAGCTTGGTTACATAAGTCATCAGAGTCTCATATTTCCATTTCTAGACATAGTACAATTCTATTTATACAATTATTTTTACTGTGGCTTATGTAAAATACTTTCAATGTGCGTTTCGCAGTGAAACACCATCAGGACTTCCACATATTCAAGACCTCACTTTTTTCAGGAGACCTGGAAAAACACAACATAAAACCCTAATGAGCAGCTCATTCAATTATATATGAATAAACCAACTAAATATGAAAGAGGAAAAAAACACCTGCCAGAAAGTCCTTCACCAAAGAGAAACACCATATCCGAAGTGAGAACCACTATAAGCAATCAGCCGTGTAGTCCCACAATGGATATATTTGATACATATAGTGACACATGTTTTGTACTTCACAACTGCCCAACACCGAGAGATAAGTAAGTCAGTAAAAAAAAAGTTTTAATATATATGCCTACCGACTGGGAATGGAATATGGAATATTTTATTCAAGGATTTGAAGAAGAAATTTTGTATCAGAGTCCAAAAGGAGAAAATTCCAGGATCGCAAAGGTGCTGCTATCTACAGGGCATACCAAAGAAATAAGAACATCTTAATGATGGATTCAGAAAGTAAAGGTCTTAAGGATACTGGGATATTGTGACCTCACTCTACCTGCATCACTCCGCACATGTTCATGGAGGACAAAAAGCAATTGTTAAAAAGAAGTGAGAAAAATGCTTAGTCTTTAAGGGCTGATCGGTACACCTCTGGAAATGACTAAACAAAATACAAAGAAGAAGTTATTGCAGCTCAGCTTCTAGGAAGAAAGTTATAAATCCTTTATGTGCTATTTTTAATACATAATAAATGGACTCAATTCAGAGCTCCCAGGCATCAGTATCCATAGTGCGCATAGTCATACTGTTTGAAAGGTTGGACTGCCATCTCATATCTTAACTTAACTCAGGAAAAAACGCCATGACCAGTATGGCAATACAAAGAAGGCATGTTACTGGCTACTTCAAAAACACTCTTAAGCCACATCCACATGCAAGTAAAGTAAATATTTATTTAATTAAATCATTGCATTTTGAATAAAATATCTTGTTAAAAAAGTATTATGGGTTAAAAGTGGTTCATAGTTAAAATTTCATTACATTGTAAAAAAACAGAATAATGGACCATCAAGCGCTCTGTACATATGTACAGCCGTGGGATTAGACGACAAGGGTGTGAAGAAGTACAGGAGGCAGGTAGATGAAGAGATGAACAGCTTTATTCAAGTATCTGGTACAGCAACGTCCTATCCACAAGGCACCCATCAGAAACTGAATGTGAGCACTTAGCAACATCCACAAAGCTCTATACATTCTAGAGTCCAAGTAGATAATGTTCTACAAGGAAGCAGTCAGCTAGTGCACAGCAATATGTAAGGCAAATACCACACACCTTCCCCCCAAACCTAAAACACAATATGTTAACCCAACAAAAGGAAAGAGAAAGGTAATAACAAAGAAGCATAATAAATTCAAAACATAGTTGCGTAGACTCTCCGGAGCTTTGCGTGTGCGAGCGTTCCTGCGTAGAGGAGAGACAACTTTGGAGGAAGAGGACCGGATACTTTTATTAGAAGAGAGAACAGAACGCATGGGAGCAATCCTACACAAGTTCCAAATGCGCCCATCCTCAAGTTTCACAGCATTGTGAAACAGTTTGGTCACCCTAAAGGGAGAGGAGAATCTCACACCAGCAGTCTTCTGAGGAAAACGCACCTTTACAAGGTCCCCCACACGTACCGAAGTGTGAGAGGCAGAATGCCTGAGATCAAAGTTAGCCTTCCTCTTGGCGGACTTGAGATCTTGTAAAGACCGCCACTGAGGATCCTCACGAGCCTCAACATCAACACCTTTCCTTCTCATCCAACTCTGGAACATATAAGTGTTTGGAGTGCGGCCCCTAAACAACTTATAGGGGACTTTTTCAGTGGTGGAGCGAGGAGTCAAACGGTAAACCATGACCCTCTCGAGTATTACAGATCTCCGGTCATTGCCTTGTTGTTTGGCCAATTGAATTGACTCTTTAAGTACACGATTGAACCTCTCCACCATACCATTACACTCAGGGTGATAGAGTGAACAACGCTTGTGCTCAATCCCTTTATTTGCCAAAAATTCTTCCATTTCCCTCAACACCAACTGAACCATTATCAGTGAGAAGAGATTCTGGCAGACCCTCCCTGCAGAAAATGTCTTCCAAAAATTTTGTAACATCCCTGGTCTCTATACTCTGCGTCACTTTGACTTCAGGCCATCTTGAGTACATGTCAATCAAGACAAGAACATAAGATTGTCCCGCCTTACTGAAAATAGGCCCCAAGAGATCTAAGGCTACATGTTGCCAACACCGTGTGGGAGCATCTCGTATAACCATAGGTTGTACCCTAGTCTTACAAACCTTATCACAGGAGTTGCACTCCATGCAGTCTCTCACCATTCGTTCCACCAGGATATCAATGCCCGGCCACCAGAAAAGCAAACGAACTCTTTCCCTCGTTTTCGAGATGCCCTGGTGCCCCTGGTGAGCCAAGTGAACAATTTTCGCTCTAAGAGATAGTGGAGGAACCAAACGTGTGCACCTCCAAAGTGAATCGCTATCCACGGAAAGCTCATCACGGACATTCCAGAATTTCCGTACATTTTCACCCAGGGACTTGATACTAGTCCAGTATTCAGACACCAACCTGCACACCTCTTGTATACCAATATCACTCTTCATAGCATCTTTCCATTCAGCCTCAGAAACTACACCTTCCACTATTGTTTTTTATTTTTTTATTTCTTTTACGGAGTTTTTTTTTTTTTTATATAGCGCGAACTTGACCCGAATCCGGTATCAGAGCGCTTTACATAGCACCAGTTGCGTTACAGGAGGACACATTCATTTTTGTTAGGCACGGAGAGATTAAGTGATTTGCCCAGAATCACAGGATGTTCAGCGTCATTGCCGAGACTCAAACCCAGTTCCCCAGATTCGAGGTCGACCGCCCGAGCCGTTAGGTCAACTTTCCTCACTATCTCGCATACCTTGAAATCATCAATTTCCCAAGAAACTTCATCAAGCGGGGCTTCCCCAGCCTGTTTAGGCACTAAATGGAAGAGACAGTCGGCGACCTTGTTATTCGCCCCAGGTATATATTTTACAACAAAATCTAAATCTTGCAGGGCAATCACCCACTTACAAATTCTAGAGGAAATAGCGTCTAGAGCCTTTTTACAGAACAAATCCTTTAAAGGTTTATGATCTGAATGAACCACAAACGAGCTGCCCCAGAGGAACTTTTTCAATTTCTTGATGGCCCAGAATATACACAGTGCTTCCTTCTCAATGACGGAATACTGAAGTTCTGGACCAACAAGAGCTCTGGAGAGAAACATAATGGTGACTTCCTTGCCATCCTTTTCTTGCTTGAGAACAGCGCCTAATCCCTTAGAACTGGCATCAGTAACCAGGATAGAGTTTAAAGCAGTGTCAAAACTCTGGAGGGAGGGAGCCGAACTCAGAGCCTTCTTGACATCCTCGAATTCTGATTGACACTGAGAACACCAAGAGAACTTCTTACCCTTCTTCAAGAAGGATCTCAAGGTGAAAGTCCGGCAAGCAAACCGGGGAACAAATTTGTTGTAGTACTCTGCCATCCCTAAAAAGGTGACCAGTTCATCTCTAGACTGTGGGACGGGAAGATCCTTAATGCTCCTCACCAGGCGATCCCTAGCCCTGACTCCACCCCCAGTTAGACAGTGACCTAGGTAATCGATCTCAGAGAGGTTGAATCTGCATTTGTTCTCACGCAAAGTCAAACCTCTCACACTGAAACGTTTGAGGACGTTCCTCAGTCTCACATCATGTTCTTCTTGAGACGAACCATGAACCAAGACGTCATCTTGGTATATCTTGACTCCCTCCACACCATTCAACATGTCTTCCATGACCCTTTGGAATACAGAGGCTGCGGAGTTCAAACCAAAGGGAAGACGAGTGAACTTATAAGTCCCAAAAGGAGTGATGAAGGCAGTCAAATCCATGGACTCGTCATCGATTTTAACCTGATGGTAGGCCGCTCTAAGGTCTAGTGTAGAGAAAATGCACGCATCTCCCAATTGGGCCAACATCTCATTGTTGTTAGGGAGAGGGTACTTGTCAGCGACAACTGCATGGTTAAGAGCACGGAGGTCCACACACAAGCGTACTTCACCAGAGGCCTTGCGTGCAAGAACGACTGGGGCCAACCATTCTCTAGCCTCCGTCTCCACAATGATCCCTTCCTGCTTTAATTTTTCGAGCTCAGAGTGCATAGACTCCCTCATAGACAAAGGTATGCTGCGCACCTTACATGTCACGGAAACGGCGTCAGGTTTTAGCGTAATTTTATGAGTGTAACTCGAGGGCAACCCAACTTCTCGCTGAAGACTTCTTTAAACTCAGAACGTAAGGAACAGCTTGGCACAATTTCACTCGAAACAACACTTGAACCAACCTCATTTGAAACAACATTCAAAGGAACTGGGCATGGAGAGATGTCTCTGAGGACAATACAGGGATCACCACCAGGAATCAATGAGACACCCAGATCAGCCTGGTGAAACCAGCTAATTATGCTATCACCTCTACAAGAGATGTATATTTTCCCAGCAGTGAGTCTTCCTTTATATTCAATATCCCCTATGAAATATCCAAACAATTTTATGGGTTGACCACCATACGCTAAGGGCTTGATATCTGGTTTGTAGACTTTCACCATCCCACGCAGCTTCGTGTCAAAGAAGTCCTTGGGAATAGGAGAGATCTTTGCCCCTGAGTCAAAAAGCATTCTAATGTTGCAATCATTCACCTGCACCACATCGACAGGCCCTTTATCCTTTTTGTGACCATCAAGTATTAAAAGAAAACCTCCCCACAGTGTAACTCATCATAGTCTGAGTCACTTCCACTCTCAAGTGAAACTTCCTTGACCCTCTTGCTCATCTTATTCTTTTGTGCTCTATAAGCCTTGGCCAAGTGACCAATCTTCCCACAATTGAGACATTTAGAGGAGATAGCAGGGCACGACTTGTCGTTGGCAAGATGACCGAACATGTCACATCTGTAACATTTTATTTTATTACCGCCCTTGGGTTTAGCGCTACAATAGGAACAAGTAGGTTCGCGTTGCTTCCAAACGTGCTTTATGGGATGTTTAGAAACAGAGTGAACCTTCTCCTTTATGATGCTCTTCTCTTTTTTAATGACCTCAACACAAGCGAGAGAGTGTTCAATCCTCTTGGCTATTGTAACAACCTCATCGAGTTTGGGATCATCTTTTTGCCAAAGTTCATCTTTAATCTTTTCAACATTGCAACCAAGCATAAACTGATCACGGATGCGTTCTTCCAGAGACCCATCAAATTTACAAGTGGCACCCAACTTACGCAAGGCAGTAATGTAAGTCTCAACGGACTCTTCGGGTTTTTGCACTCGTTTCCCAAAATGGTATCGTTCCAGGATGGAAAAAGGTTTTTCTTAACTATGCAAGGGTTTGTGGGGTATCACTGAGCGCATAGAGGAAATCTGCCTTACTATTACACTGTCTGGGTTCAGAAGGACAAGAAGTGTTTGAACATCTTCCTGACCTTAACGACAGCGAATCAGATGGTCTTAATGAGTTCGAACTTTGTCTTAAAAAACTTGATAAGCATTATCTTCCAAAAGTTAGTACCATCCTGGAACTATACCATTGTGGGAAACAAGTGGAAAAACCCGAAGAGTCCGTTGAGACTTACATTACTGCCTTGCGTAAGTTGGGTGCCAATTTGATGGGTCTCTGGAAGAACGCATTCGTGATCAGTTTATGATTGGTTGCAATGTTGAAAAGATTAAAGATTAATTTTGGCAAAAAGATGATCCCAAACTCGATGAGGTTGTTACAATAGCCAAGAGGATTGAACACTCTCTCGCTTGTGTTGAGGTCATTAAAAAAGAGAAGAGCATCATAGAGGAGAAGGTTCACTCTGTTTCTAAAAATCCCATAAAGCACGTTTGGAAGCAACGCGAACCTACTCGTTCCTATTCTAGCTCTAAACCCAAGGGCGGCAATAATATAAAATGTTACAGATGTGACATGTTCGGTCATCTTGCCAACGACAAGTCGTGCCCTGCTATCTCCTCTAAATGTCTCAATTGAGGGAAGATTGGTCACTTGGCCAAGGCTTGCAGAGCACAAAAGAATAAGATGAGCAAGAGGGTCAAGGAAGTTTCACTTGAGAATGGAAGTGACTCAAACTATGATGAGTTACACTGTGGGGAGGTTTTAATACTTGATGGTCACAAAAAGGATAGAGGGCCTGTCGATGTGGTGCAGGTGAATGATTGTAACATTAAAATGCTTTTTGACTCAGGGGCGAAGATCTCTCTTATTCCCAAGGACTTCTTTGACACAAAGCTGCGTGGGAAGGTGAAAGTCTACAAACCAGATATCAAGCCCTTAGCGTATGGTGGTCAACCCATAACATTGTTTGGGTATTTCATAGGGGATATTGAATATAAAGGAAGACTAACTGCTGGGAAAATATACATCTCTTGTAGAGGTGATAGCATAATTAGCTGTTTTCACCAGGCTGATCTGGGTGTCTCATTGATTCCTGCTGGTGATCCCTGTATTGTCCTCAGAGACATCTCTCCACGCCCAGTTCCTTTGAATGTTGTTTCAAATGAGGTTGGTTCAAGTGTTGTTACGAGTGGAATTGTGCCAAGCTGTTCCTTACGTGCTGAGTTTATAGAAGTGTTGTGTAGTTCCTATAGTACCCCTGCAGGACCTGCGCGTTTGGATAACATATACTGTGGGCTTGGTGGTAGACTGACTCTGAGCACCCCCACCGTATATGTTAGCCTGGTTTGCATTAGCTAGCTCACAGTGCCACTAGAATCTCCTCCTCTCGGGGAGAGATTAGTTTCTGGCAACCTTAGATCATGACAACCCAAATTCCTCAGAATCGTGGAAACAATGTACTACCTTTTGCTCAGTCACTCGTGCTTACTTATTCGGTTTGTCTCAGAGAGTTACACAGAATAAACAGTCGGGCGTTTCAATAAGTATTTATTGAACAGTTGTTATTCTAGTGTAAAATATATGTGCTGCGGCAACCAGCAGACAATAGCAGAGATATATTATCAGCAGTACGATAAAAGCAAAGGGATAGAACAGTTCTACCATATTGCGATAATCATGAATACATACATGAATATAAAAGCATTATGCAAGTGCGCGTACTCCTACGATGCCTAACTAGATGCACCTGAGTGTACCTAGCATATGTGTAGGTCTAAAACCAAAGAGCCAAGAATCCTTCTAGGATTTAGTCGAACCCCCATACCTGAATAGAGAGAGTGTGGGACACCGTCCTGGTCTCGAGTTGGACACCCCGTCAGGGCTGTGTCAGACCGCTGTCAGCTGGAGCGACTGCATGCAGGAGCCTCAGCGTCTCTGGTCAGTGTGTCAGCATGGAAGTCTCGGTTCCCTCTGTCTTACCGGGGCAAGATGTGGTGTATTTATACCCTAAAGAGTCTCGGTCCTTAGTATGGATTGTATTGGTCTGTCGTTAGACATGAGGAAGACGTCAGGGGTGAACTTTGTACATACATATTATGCAGGTCGTGTATTCCTAGAGAGCCATGCATAACTGATGAGTATAGTGTGGGCCTGTGTTTGGGAAAAACTCTTCTGTATTCAAAACCACAGGATAGATAACGTTCAGCCCTCAGAGCACGTTGTGTACTAGCAAGGACTAATGTAGGTGAAAGATCATGCCTATATAAGGAATCATGACTATAATAGGACATGTACAGTTATGACCATAATTGGGCATATGGGGCTATGACCATAATAGGGCAAGTACGAATATGACATATATGGGCAAATATGAATACGTCTATTTTAGGGCATGTACGAACGGGTCTACATTAGGGCCTCTATACGGGACATAACACCCACTCCTCTTCCGAATTGGATAACAATGACCATACTTAAAATCTGGACAATTTAAAATCATATTTAAAAGCATGTAAAAACATGGTTTTAAAATCTTTCAAAAAAAAATTCTTCTAAAATGTTAATTCAGCTAATTTCAATTGGCACTAAAAGAATGTCTATTTTGTTTCTCCATATAAGTTGCCTCACTCAAAGCGGAAGAAGGCCATGCTTTTCTCAAGCCAAAGTGTCAATTTAGGAAATGTTCCAATTTTGCTCGTTTGTTTTGAAACTAGTGAAGAAGCCGAATTCTTTCCCAGGACACGATGAGCCAATTCAAGATTAAGCGTCCTGGCTGGGAAGCACAATATTATCGGTGTTAGCTGCTGCAGACGACAAATCCAACGCCTCACAGAGAACGTCAATCGCACATAGATGGAATGTAGCACTGCCAACAGTCGGTGCTGCGGCAGCTTGTGCGGCAGTTGTTACCTGGGTGCCTGTGGAGGAGTCACCTAACCCAGCAGGAGCAAACGGCACCTGTGAATTCTCCAGGAATGCGTTCATCAGAATCGGAAGCCGCTGGGGACAACGCAGAGTATGGGCCTTTATGAGGTCCAGTATTGCATCCATGTCCGGAGGCGCATCTGATGGAAATGTTAGACAAAGATCCAACGTGCATTCTTCTCCGCAGAACAGGGATCAAAGAACAGGTAAGATGCAGTCTACCCAGACTGGTCTAAACGATAGAAACCAGGAGGCTTTGAGTTCTCGCAGGCAAGGAATGCCCAGAAGTTGTACCATGCGTTCACGGTATGTCTGCTCCAGGAGCGTGTTCACCATTCCCTCGGGAATTGGGCCGTCCATTGCGTAGCAGTAGTATTATGAATAGGACCCCTGCAACCAGCAATAGGATAAGCGGGAATCCTCCAAATACGCTTCCCAATACGGAGTGTATAAAATTTGGGATTACTCCGAGGACTGTCTGAAAGGTGCTTAACAGTCCTGACCCTATGGTCTTAAATAGGTGTACAATACCGCTCGTATCAGACATATTGAAGGTACGTCCCACCATTTCTACGAAATGAAAGGGGCAGTTTGTACGTATGAGTGCCTGTATCTCGGTCGAGGTCCTTGCAACTTGAAGTTCATAGGTTTCTCGAGCAGAGGTTAAAAGCCCGGGTTGCTGTAAAAGCATGGCTTTCAATCTGCTCAGAGTATCAAATTGTATGAAAGAAACATTCAGTGAAGGCCATAGCGGCACCTCCCTGACTGTGTTCAGTGGTGGAAACAATACTTGCATACAGCAAGTAACCCTGGAGTTAACAGTGACCAGATAGGCGACGCCCGGAAGCATCCCACAGCAACCTTGATCATTTAGCATTAAGTAACTCCCATTCGAGAGCAGCTGGAAAACCAGCGTGATCTTGACCGCTGGGGTCCCTGACATGTGACAAGATAAGTTCGCTACTGAACCGCTACAGGCTCCGTGCAGAGAAATATCTTGACACATGAGAGAACCGCTTAAAGCGTTCTTGCAGTTTGTACCACTCAGATACACTTCTCGATCCCCATTCCGGCATCGGTATCTATAAAGTAACTCCCAAGTTTCCTTGATGTATCCCTTACCCATTTTCTCATATTTGCCTGCCTGCCTCTGCTCAAGGCAATACTGAAATTGTAACGTAGTGACCGGCAGAGTGATTTGGCCATGAATTAGCCATTCTGTTGATGGTGATTCGGCTACAGTGAAAGGTAACCTTTCCAGTTTCTCAATACGCAACAATGTATATTTGGCTCCCCTTTGTGCCATTTCTGTCTGTTTATCAGTTAGATTGTATTCTGAAAACAGAGACGTGGTGTTTATAAAACGCCAGGGCACATAGCCTGCACGCAAAGATTGCAGCGTCCAGCTTAACATCATAATAGAACGTAGCTGAGATTGCCCGTGCTGTAACAAGGCCAAATCTTGTTCTAGTATGTCGATCGCCGAAGACACAATGTTGCCTAAGGAGTAAATCCTGGAGGTCAAAGTTGTTAACCCATTATCCACTACAGCTAATGCCTTCTCTAAGTTAATACGGTCTATTTCCCGTATCCTTTCTGCGGCCTCTTGTTAGGATATTATCCAGTTTTCATTATAGTAGGCATAAAGGCCTGCATATATGAAACGTTTCTGACGTGTTTTCCTAGGGCCTAATAAGAAATCCCTAAGGTCCACATCAGGTGTGAGTAAGGTCAAGTGATGTTTTACTTCTGTGAGTGTTGAGGTTTCTAGCCAATCAAGGCACAACTTCCCAACACTATAGGATGTCACTACCCCCGGGTGATGTCTCTGTACATAGCGTGGATCTGGCCTATGGATTCTAAACCCTTCGGTTGTATTCATAAATCTCTGCTGACAGATGTTTGTGTCAATGGGCCAAACCAGCCATTCTGTCCAATCAGGATCTGATCTGTTGTACTGGAAAATGTCATCTAATCTCACCCCATGTGTAGTTGAATTCTGCCCCCACCCATCTGCGATGGTGTTGGAAACCCCGGTGTGTTCATTTCCTTGCCTTTGGCTAATCCAAGACAGGTTGTTTGTTGCACAGTTTCATTCAGAAATAATATCTGCTGCGGAATGAGGCGTGCTCTAAAAAGTGCTTCTATTCCCTGGACTTGCCAGTCCCTAGAACCCCAGATCGATTTTGAATCTATAGATCGAAACCTTGTTTTGACAACTTGTTCAAAAAGGATGCAGAGTAAATATGTTTGGTGTTCGTTAACATAATTTTCTGAGCTGAAATTTTCGCCACTTTATAATAAAATGACTTCGGGTCGGATGTGTTAAACCCTGAGAAGTATGTGAATTTCTGTGCAAATGCTTGCGAACTACCTTTTGGAGGTGTTGGGCAGTGTTCCCACTGGTGGTACTCAAATACATTTCTAGGTGTTATAGGCTTGTGTAAGAAATGATGACCATATTGCTGATAACAGTACAATGTATCAATACATCATAATCAATCTTGTCCCATACTATACCGTCCGGTATAGGAACTGCTGTGATGTTCACTGAAGACAAGTCTCTTGGTTCACGATGTGAAGACTGGTGTGGTTTTAAAATCAAATTGACTCTTTGGGCTGTAGAGCTTTGCTGGAGGTATCGTCCATTAATAAGCATACTAAAAGTTATTATTAAACCTAGCCAGAAAATGAAAAATAAAATCCCAGTGATATACCATAGTTCTATCCAAGGTGACACCAGGTAAGTCTTTCTAAAAAAGTTCAAAAAGTCATTGAGTTTCTGTTGGAGTGATTTTTTGGCTGGCGTCGTTTCCGGTTCGCTTGGATCCAGTGAAAACGTATCAAAGTTCAAAAATAGCCAGAAGCAGTTCGATCAATTGTTGGAATTGCATCGGGATTTGTTGAAATCGGATTTTGCTCTTGACGAGGCATGTTGACGTAGATGTCTGTAGTCGGTCTGATTGCAACTTGGTTACTAAGTTGATTTTCATTTTGAAGATGAATTTCTTGTTGAAGTGGAACGAGTTCCATAGCATTGTTGCTTAGTCCTTCATTCCGTACAGGTGGCTCTTCAAACGTGATGAGTCTTTCTGTTTGAACTTCTTGGATTGTAGCGAGAGGAGGGTGTCTGCTACTGTGGATTCCACGTGGCCTACTGTTTAGTATCGGCCACATAGTGTGGTTTGATTAAGTCGATTGAGACAAATCTTTTCTCCTTTTTCCCGGCAAGAGGTGGCAGAAGTACAGTTCTTGTGCCTTGGATTGCATGGACCGGTACCGGCTTTCTGTAGGATGGCCCAAATTCTTTCTTATCAGCAATCTTCTCTCTGACCAGATTCACGACTTTTGGGATCCAGACAGGTCTTGCCGTTACTGCCTTGACTTCCTCAGTGGTGGCCTGTTTCTGGAGCACGTTACTTTGTTGTGTTCTGGATTCATTTAGATCCTGTAAAACAGCCAAACAATCATGGATATCAAATGGTTTTTCATCCGCCACTGTGCCTTCACAATCAAGATCAGGTACCCACATTCTTGTCCCAAATAGGACCTCGTAAGGAATGACACCCCCTAGAGAGCTTCTTGGCTGATTATTGATCGCGCGCTGTACCCCATAAAGGTGATCGACCCATCTACCGCCCTTGCCTAATACCCTAGCTGTTAAAAATTGCTTTAAGTCTCGGTTTTTCTTCTCCACAACAGAATTTCCCTCGGGATGGTATGGAGAGGAGTACCGCAATACTACGCCCATTCCTTCCATGGCCTCTTTGTAAGCCCGAGAGCTAAACGCCGGACCACGGTCAGAATGTAACGTGCCAACTGCGTATGTGCCGATAAAGACTCGCAAATCTTTTATAACAGTTCGAGCGACAGCCGAGCGCTGAGGCCAGATCTTGAGGAAACTTGAGCTGGACGTACACGAACAGACAACCTAATGCTGTCTAATAATGGTATCTATACTGGACGTGCTGTGGTGGACCCTTCCATCTGCTTGCAGATGTCGCAGTTCCAGACATAGTCTCTAATCTGCCTTCTCATCACGGGCCACCAGTAGCGTTCTTTCAATAAAGAAACAGTCTCCCTAAGTCCCTTATGTACAGAACCTTTTCCTTCGTGTGCTGCCACAATTAAGCCTCGCCTACGATCCATATTTGGTATTACTCTATCCCCCACTCCAGGAATCCGAGCATATGGAATGTTTTGTGCATCTAACTTGTAGGAGTACTGGAGTGGAAATGTATTTGGTACTGCTGTGCTGCCTTTGCATGAAGCATTGACAGCTACCATAATCTCGCTGTCTACCCTCGTCTTTGAACGAGTAACTGCAGCTACGGCGGCTGTGCGAACAGCCCCCTTTGCAGCTTCATCAGCCAATGAATTCCCTTCAACGTGAACGCCATCACGTTGATGACTCAGTGTATGTATCACGTGAGCCCTTGGTAGTTCGTTTCTCAACTCCACTACCTGTTCCCATAGCATTTTATGCTTAATTGTGCCACCTTTTGCATCTTTGAACCCGTTTTGTTCCCAATGATGTAGATATTCATTGTACGACTGTACACAGTAAAAGGAATCACACACAATCAGTGAGGGGAATTCGTGATCCGTATTTATAAGTGCAAGTATCAGTGCTTTGAGTTCTGCCAACTGAGCCATGCAGTCTCCTAGAGATTGCGTTTTAGTGCAACTCGGATGAAACTTTCCATCGCGCATGCGACCTTTAACAATCGCACACGCTGCGCTGTAAGCTTGCTTACTCCCTATGGCCGTTTGAGAAGAACCGTCAGTGTAAATAATATATTCATACTGATCTAGAGGCAAAATCTCATTTGGTAGAGGATATTCTTGTTCGTATTGCAGGAATCGAATCTGTATTCAACATCAGTTGCAGTAAGAGAATTAGCCCATTGTATCCATCTGAGATGTAAGGCTTTTGCATTTGGAATGCTGGCTTTTGTAACAGCTTCTAAAGCTGGTACTGGGGTCACGACAATTATGCGCTTTCCCTGAGCCAGAGCTCTTTCTCTTTCTACAGCGGTCTACACTGCTGTCAGGATTTTTTCTGTTGAAGTGAAAAGCATTTCTGCGTTTGTTTACAGGTGTGATTTGTATGCGATTGGTACCGTTTCACCTTCATTAAAAGTTAAATAAGTGTACCCGCATTGACCCGCTATTACTCGGATCACTAAGTTCTGTGCGTTTACGCGTGTCTGTAAATGTTTAGACGCTATCATGTCTTCCTGTAGGGAACGCAGGATATTTGTATGTTCCTGTGTCCATTGTCTGACTGAAAAATCAGGTTTTATTAAGTCGTAGAAATGTTTTACTCTTTCTGCGTAATCCCAGAATTAATTGTAAATTCTTTAATGATTTTGGAGGTTGGAGCAGCGCACACTTTTCTAAAAAGTTAGCTGCCAGGCTTTTTCCCTCACTTGACAGCTCGTATCCTAAAAACAGGACACTGAGGTGGGCAATCTTTGATTTTTTTTAATTAAATTTGTAGCCCTCAGAGGCGAATCCCATAATAATGGTGCTCACCCTGGTCAAGTGCCTCGGCAAGTCATCGTACGTCAGATAAATATCATCTACATAGGACAATGCTTCTTCATCCAAATTTTGGAGTAACTCTGTTACCCTTGCTGAAAACAACCCCGGGCTATTCTTATACCCTTGGGGGAGTCGGCAAAATTGCCGTTGTGACCCTAACGCACTGAATGCGGTCAGATACCTGCTTTCAGGCGCTATATTTTGGCAGAAAAATCCATTTGAGATATCAAGTGTTGTTTTGTATTTCTTGCGCACAATGTAATTCATTAATGCGGCACTGTGTGCATTTTGAACTGCAAATGTCTTTGTGCAAGTGTTTAAATGTCTGTAGTCTAAAACTTGACGATATGTGTTGTCAGGTTTGGCTACGGGGAACAAAGGATTGTTCATAGGTGAAGTGCAATTTTCTATCACCCCCTGGTACTCAAGTTGATCTAGGATCGCCCTGACTTGTTTTTTAGCTTCCTGCTTTATAGGGTATTGCCTTTGGGCATTTGGGGAAACTTTTAACGGGATCACGTGGTGGGTTGAATCCTCATCCCAACCAGCATGATTTTTGTACAATGCTGGAGCTAGGGCAACCGCCCACTCCTGCGCATATGCATGTTTAAGATGTATGGGAACTAGGTCGGAAAATGCTGGAAAAATCACCTTTTCTCCCTTTGGGCACTCCATGACGAATGCTGGTGGCCAGTCTTGCTCTGCTAATAGGATGTCATAATCAGATGACAAATTTTCCCAAAATAGACCTTTAACTTTTCTGGGCTTGTCCCCCTCCATCTGGAGTGTTATCTCATGTAACTTATGTGGGGCGCTTACCCGAGTATCAGGTGTTTCCACCGTGATATACTCACTCAACTCCGCTGTCACCAGAAATTCCTTCAGGTTCTGGCGAGCTATCGTTACTTCTGCCGAGCTGTCTAGCATCGTCAGAGCCCACTCCCCGTTCAGAAGCTGTGTCCTCAGAATTCTGGACATGTCTGATCTTGAGACCTGCTACCTTCTTCTTTTTGAACTGAGGTTTCTGTTTTTGTTTATCCTCTTTTTTAGGTGCGTAGTCCGCAGCGCGTTGCGAGTCTCTGGACTTTGTACGCTCCTCTTGTCTGTGTTCTGACCGTCCTTCCCTCTCGGAGTTTCTTGATGAACCCTGAAAGGAACGAGAGAAACGAGTATCAGTATCCTGATACCTGTCAGGTTTTTTAATATTATCCCTATTCCTGAGGTTATACCTCCTTTCAGAGGGCTCCTGTTGAGGAGACCTACCTCTGGATTGAGATCTGCTGTCTTTAGACTTTTGTTGTTTTTTGTTTTCCCACTTCTTTTTAGAAGAAGTAGGTGTCTGCTTTGTAGTGTCCTTTTCAGGACTGCCCACCAGTTGTGGTTTTAATGCCTTCCCACCTAGACTGTCTCTGCCTAATTCTGCATATGCAGTTTCAATTATTTTGGGTAGTTTGTGTTGTTGTTCTACTGGACTGAGCTCCCTTAGGCGTTGGCGGATCGCCACTGAAGCTGCTTCCCCCTTAATGTTAGCTAGTATTAAGGCTGATACCTGGTCAAAGTTATTTAGTAACTTCATCCCTAAGTTAAGGGCAGGTTCTGCTCTGTACGCATTTTGTATCTGTCTCAATACGTCAGGTACTACTGCTAGTGACGGGATACCATGTGTTCTGGTATATATGGCAGCAAAGACTGAACCCCAAGAGGTGCAATCCTCTAGTTGTGGTGTGATCCCCATGGGCAAGCAGATTGTTAGAATTCTGTGTTTTTCATAGGTGGTAGTATTCGGAAATACTGCCTCAAGCTGAGTTATTTTCTGAGCTATCCAGAATGGGATTTGTTCACGTTTTGCTGGCATTTTGCCCATTCCCGCATGTAATGTTTGTGGAGTAATTTTATTAACTATACTCTGGACTGGAGTATCTTGTGCTGCAGCTGGTGCAGGCTTAACTGTTAAAGTCCTCATCACAAATTGTGTGAGGTTTCTATAGATTTTAATTAAATCTCTGTGTTGTATGAGGAAGTCTGGCTGTAGCATTGTGCCAATGTCAGGATGTGGTGTGTATGCTGCTAATATGGACCATGTGGCTCCTGCTCCTCCGAGCGGGCCTAATCTTCCTCTTCCTCGTACGTGGGGTAGGGCGCCTTTAAACCAGTAATTATGCTCCTGGTAAGTGAGCGGAACCTCTAACTCCTCAAAAGAAGTATAGTCCGCTGGTGTTTCATCTTCTAGGTAGTAGTGAAATACATCAGTAACTGGATTCGCTGCTGGGAATGTAACCCATGAATAGAACACCTCTGTTTTATTGGATTCGTGTGCCTCAATCACGAAAATTACTTTACCACCCCTGGCTCTTAAGCCATGTTCTAGAAGTTTTATGGTGACTGCCCTTCTGTAATTTGGTGCAATTTGTATTGCATCTTCAGGGTCTTCTTCTCCTAAACTGAAGAGGTCTGTTTCAACTCTCCTTGTTGCTTCTGCTTGTTCAACCATTTTTAAGTGGAAGAAGGGTGTTTAAGGAAATTTTAAGATAAGGTGTAAATGCACAATTGTAGGAACTATATGTCCTTCAAGCTTGAATAACCAACAGCCAATAAATAGTATTCTCGTACTACTCAGCTGCGGCGGATTTTGTGCCCACCCACTCCAGACGTCTCTGGGGTTTTGTGAGTAGGTTCTCTGAGAATAGCACGACTGAACTACTCAGATTCTACTGTTAAATAAGTACCCAACCAACGTTGGTGGCGCCATGTTGTGTAGTTCCTATAGTACCCCTGCAGGACCTGCACGTTTGGATAACATATACTGTGGGCTTGGTGGTAGACTGACTCTGAGCACCCCCACCGTATATGTTAGCCTGGTTTGCATTAGCTAGCTCACAGTGCCACTAGAATCTCCTCCTCTCGGGGAGAGATTAGTTTCTGGCAACCTTAGATCATGAAAACCCAAATTCCTCAGAATCGTGGAAACAATGTACTACCTTTCGCTCAGTCACTCATGCTTACTTATTCGGTTTGTCTCAGAGAGTTACACAGAATAAACAGTCGGGCATTTCAATAAGTATTTATTGAACAGTTGTTATTCTAGTGTAAAATATATGTGCTGAGGCAACCTGCAGACAATAGCAGAGATATATTATCAGCAGTACGATAAAAGCAAAGGGATAGAACAGTTCTACCATATTGCGATAATCATGAATACATACATGAATATAAAAGCATTATGCAAGTGTGCGTACTCCTATGATGCCTAACTAGATGTACCTGAGTGTACCTAGCATATGTGTAGGTCTAAAACCTAAGAGCCAAAAATCCTTCTAGGATTTAGTCGAACCCCCATACCTGAATAGAGAGAGTGTGGGACACCGTCCTGGTCTCGAGTTGGACACCCCATCAGGGCTGTGTCAGACCGCTGTCAGCTGGAGCGACTGCATGCAGGAGCCTCAGCGTCTCTGGTCAGTGTGTCAGCATGGAAGTCTCGTTTCCCTCTGTCTTACCGGGGCAAGATGTGGTGTATTTATACCCTAAAGGGCCTCGGTCCTTAGTATGGATTGTATTGGTCTGTCGCTAGACATGAGGAAGACGTCAGGGGTGAACTTTGTACATACATATTATGCAGGTGGTGTATTCCTAGAGAGCCATGCATAATTGATGAGTACAGTGTGGGCCTGTGTTTGGGAAAAACCCTGCTGTATTCAAAACCACAGGATAGATAACGTTCAGCCCTCAGAGCACGTTGTGTACTAGCAAGGACCAATGTAGGTGAAATATCATGCCTATATAAGGAATCATGAATATAATAGGACATGTACAGTTATGACCATAATTGGGCATATGCGGCTATGACCATAATAGGGCAAGTACGAATATGACCATATATGGGCAAATATGAATACGTCCATTTTAGGGCATGTACGAACGGGTCTACATTAGGGCCTCTATACGGGACATAGCAGAAGTCTTCAGCGAGAAGTTGGGTTGCCTCTCGAGTTCAACTCATAAAACTACGCTAAAACCTGACGCCGTTCCCGTGACATGTAAGGTGCGCAGCGTACCTTTGTCTATGAGGGAGTCTATGCACTCTGAGCTCGAAAAATTAAAGAAGGAAGGGATCATTGTGGAGACGGAGGCTAGTGAATGGCTGGCCCCAGTCGTTCTTCCACGCAAGGCCTCTGGTGAAGTACGTTTGTGTGTGGACCTCCGTGCTCTTAACCGTGCAGTTGTCACTGACAAGTACCCTCTCCCTAACATCAATGAGATGTTGGCCCAATTGGGAGATGCATGCATTTTCTCTACACTAGACCTTAGTGCGGCCTACCATCAGGTTAAAATCGATGACGAGTCCAAGGATTTGACTGCCTTCATCACTCCTTTTGGGACTTATAAGTTCACTCGTCTTCCCTTTGGTTTGAACTCCGCAGCCTCTGTATTCCAAAGGGTCATGGAAGACGTGTTGAATGGTGTGGAGGGAGTCAAGATATACCAAGACAACATCTTGGTTCATGGTTCCTCTCAAGAAGAACATGATGTGAGACTGAGGACCATTTTCGAACGTTTCAGTGCGAGAGGTTTGACTTTGCGTGAGAACAAATGCAGATTCAACCTCTCTGAGATCGATTACCTAGGTCACTGTTTAACTGAGGGTGGAGTCAGGCCTAGGGATCGCATGGTGAGGAGCATTAAGGATCTTCCCGTCCCACAGTCTAGAGATGAACTGGTCACCTTTTTAGGGATGGCAGAGTTCTACAACAAATTTGTTCCCCGGTTTGCTTGCCGGACATTCACCTTGAGATCCCTCTTGAAGAAGGGTGTGAAGTTCTCTTGGTGTTCTCAGTGTCAATCAGAATTTGAGGATGTCAAGAAGGCTCTGAGTTCGGCTCCCTCCCTCCAGAGTTTCGACACTGCTTTAAACTCTATCCTGGTTACTGATGCAAGTTCTAAGGGATTAGGCGCTGTTCTCAAGCAAGAAAAGGATGGCAAGGAAGTCACCATTATGTTTCTCTCCAGAGCTCTTGTTGGTCCAGAACTTCAGTATTCCGTCATTGAGAAGGAAGCACTGTGTATATTCTGGGCCATCAAGAAATTGAAAATGTTCCTCTGGGGCAGCTCGTTTGTGGTTCATTCAGATCATAAACCTTTAAAGGATTTGTTCTGTAAAAAGGCTCTAGACGCTGTTTCCTCTAGAATTTGTAAGTGGGTGATTGCCCTGCAAGATTTTGATTTTGTTGTAAAATATATACCTGGGGCGAATAACAAGGTCGCCGACTGTCTCTCCCGTTTAGTGCCTAAACAGGCTGGGGAAGCCCCGCTTGATGAAGTTTCTTGGGAAATTGATGATTTCAAGGTATGCGAGATAGTGGAAGTTGTAGTTTCTGAGGCTGAATGGAAAGATGCTATGAAGAGTGATATTGGTATACAAGAGGTGTGCAGGTTGGTGTCTGAAAGTTGGACTAGTATCAAGTCCCTGAGTGAAAATGTCCGGAAATTCTGGAATGTCCGTGATGAGTTTTCCGTGGATAGCGATTTACTTTGGAGGGGCACACGTTTGGTTCCTCTGCTATCTCTTAGAGCGAAAATTGTTCACTTGGCTCACCAGGGGCACCAGGGCATCTCAAAAACGAAGGAAAGAGTTTGTTTGCATTTCTGGTGGCCGGGCATTGATATCCTGGTGGAACGAATGGTGAGAGACTGCATGGAGTGCAACTCCTGTGATAAGGTTTATAAGACTAGGGTACAACCTATGGTTATACGAGATGCTCCCACACGGTGTTGGCAACATGTAGCCTTAGATCTCTTGGGGCCTATTTCCACTAAGGCAGGACAATCTTATGTTCTTGTCTTTATTGACATGTACTCAAGATGGCCTGAAATCAAGGTGACGCAGAGTATAGAGACCAGGGATGTTACAAAATTTTTGGAAGACATTTTCTGCAGGGAGGGTCTGCCAGAATCTCTTCTCACTGATAATGGTGTTCAGCTGGTGTCGAGGGAAATGGAAGAATTTTTGGCAAATAAAGGGATTGAGCACAAGCGTTGTTCCCTCTATCACCCTGAGTGTAATGGTATGGTGGAGAGGTTCAATCGTGTACTTAAAGAGTCAATTCAATTGGCCAAACAACAAGGCAATGACTGGAGATCTGTAATACTCGAGAGGGTCATGGTTTACCGTTTGACTCCTCACTCCACCACTGAAAAAGTCCCCTTTGAGTTGTTTAGGGGCCGCACTCCAAACACTTATATGTTCCAAAGTTGGATGAGAGGGAAAGGTGTTGATGTTGAGGCTCGAGAGGATCCTCAGTGGCGGGCTTTACAAGATCTCAAGTCCGCCAAGAAGAAGGCTAACTTTGATCTCAGGCATTCTGCCTCTCACACTTCGGTACGTGTGGGTGACCTTGTAAAGGTGCGTTTTCCTCAGAAGACTGCTGGTGTGAGATTCTCCTCTCCCTTTAGGGTGACCAAACTGTTTCACAATGCTGTGAAACTTGAGGATGGGCGCATTTGGAACTTGGGTAGGATTGCTCCCATGCGTTCTGTTCTCTCTTCTAATAAAAGTGTCCGGTCCTCTTCCTCCAAAGTTGTCTCTCCTCTACGCAGGAGCTCTCGCACACGCAAAGCTCTGGAGAGTCTACGCAACTATGTTTTGAATTGATTATGCTTCTTTGTTATTACCTTTCTCTTTCCTTTTGTTGGGTTAACATATTGTGTTTTAGGTTTGGGGGAAGGTGTGTGGTATTTGCCTTACATATTGCTGTGCACTAGCTGACTGCTTCCTTGTAGAACATTCTCTACTTGGACTCTAGAATGTATAGAGCTTTGTGGATGTTGCCAAGTGCTCACATTCAGTTTCTGATGGGTGCCTTGTGGATAGGACGTTGCTGTACCAGATACTTGAATAAAGCTGTTCATCTCTTCATCTACCTGCCTCCCGTACTTCTTCACACTGGTTTTTTGTTTAACAATAATGAAGGGTTGGCACACAGTTCAGCTAGCGGTTGGCAAGGTCTTTACTTCGAGGTGACCTGCCTCACAGCTGCTGTTGTTTTTCTGGGGTGGCCGGGCTGATGACTGTCGGTTGTTCACTTGTAAAAGTGTATTTTATTTAGCGATAGTAAAGCGTTGGCGCACAGTTGAGCTAGCAGTTGACAAGATCTTGACTTCGAGGTTCCCTGCCTCACAACTGCCGTTGTTTTTCTGGGGTGGTGGAGCTGATGTTAGTAAATTGTTCACTTGTAGAAGAAACTTAGCGGCCCTGCAGGAGAGCTGGATTGATTTGCTGTTTAGTAATGTCAGCACTGCAGAGCAGCATGATCTTATGTTGAGTGCCCGAAAGGCGGGGTAGAGTAGTTTTCACCTTAAAACGTTCACGGCCGGGCAGATGCACAACAACTGTAGTACACTTTCATCAAATTGTTCACAAAGACAGCAGAGAAGGTTCGGCCATCTTTGTTCCCAGGGCGGCACCTGATCTTTTGAAGGAAAGGCTCCCATTTGTGTTTTTAGGTAGAAATGCTGGATGGTTTGGGGAATATGGCACATGAGGTATGGTTGGGGCCCCCAACTACTGTAAGATTGTAAGACTGACCAGCTGTGTTTTTTGCCTGCCAGTTCCGCTTTATCCATCCACAAGCTAAACCATCACACGAAAAATGGATCTATGTGGACAATAGATATTATGCTCTGAAAAGTGATATAACACTTTAAGGAGACAATACAAGGGATCCTCTTACCTTCCACTCAATAGCCATGCTGTGTCCAAGTCGTGCTGTCCATGTAACACACTTAAATGACAAGCCACAAACGTGCCTCCACACACGTGCCTCCTTAAATACCAGAAATATGCTGAATAATCGAACGCACAGTCACAAAATACAGTGCGTTACTATGGCAGTCATCTTAGAGTGGTCAAATGAGTGTATATGGATCTTTATGCTAGAGCCGTGGTACTCATAATACAGCCCGCGGGCCGCCAGCGGCCCTGCAGACCTTCCTAGGCGGCCCACGAACCTTTGTCTGAATGCAGGGTGCATTCCCAGACACTCGAAATAACTCAGCATGTTCTTGACGGCGGCGTAGGGTTTAAGATATAAGTTAAACTATTGCTATTATGGCATTAATCAGGGATCGAGGGTGGAGGAAATAAATAATGTGCTGATCCTGCAACAAACTTCCAGTCTTATGATTAGGGTTGCCAGCTAATTATTTTGATGTTCCAGACATTGCAAAAATAAGCAATCACCTAAAGCCGTATTTTCATCACTTATCTGTGCATACTTGGAACAGCAAATATAAAAAGAAAGCACTTTTAATTGTGTTCATGGGCTGTCTGAATGATCCATGACTGATAATAAAACGGGAACAAAGACAGAAAAGTGACATTACAAATGAATACATACTTTTTTATTTATAACCCTATTTAGTGTCAAGACGAGGTCTTTGCAGACTCTTTAAACGCACGGCTGGCATTTTTCTTTTGGCAACCCTACTTTATATTCCTTTTCATGAAATGCATTTGCACACTACAGCAGTAAATGTAAAATACAAATGTAAGGCAGAGTGGGGGGCCAAGGGGGTACTGGAAGCAGAAAAAAACTATGCCTCGATAACCAGTAAACAAAGGTATGGAAAGATGCAAATGGTCTTTAAAGACCTTTGAAAAACTCTGGCATGCCGGAGATAAGACTGCAGACACTGCCCAGCCGAGCCCACAGCAGCTCGAGCTGCAGCAGCCCGGGCTGAGACACACGACGGGGGCTGAAGCCCTTTCAGCCCTATGGGCATTGCGCGCCTGCTACCCATGCTATTATAAAATGTATGGATCTTAAAATGCATAGGAGGAGAGATGCAGCCCCTGGCAGCGGGAATTAAGGGTAAAATAAAAAACCTGAACTGCCTCAAATACTGTGGGGCATATGTACAAGGAGTTAACGCCGCCGTACCGTCAATTTTCTGATGCTACGGCGGCTTTTTTTTATTGCGGTATTTACAATTTGCCGCTAACCGCAGTTCGCAGCACTTTTCCTTCGTAAACGTGCGATTTCCAGACCGTCAATTCTGTTAGCGGGACCTAACGAAAATGATATGCAAGGTGGGAGTTCCAGCGAAAAAACTGCCGCTAAGCCCACTTTGCGATTTTTACAATAAATCCTCTGTCCGGCGATAGTCCCCAAAAAATGCCGCTAAGGCCAGTTAGCGGCTGGTTTTTAAGACCAGAAAAAAGCTGGTCTAAAAAATGGAGCAAAAAAAATAGAATATAAGGGAGACAAACCCAGAGCCTCATTTGCACACCAAATGATGCCATGGAGGTACTACTCCTGCAGCTTGGAGCCCCAAGAAGACCACAGCCACCACTGCCACCGCCACCAGGACCACCACAGAGGCAGCGCCAAAGAAGAGAGCGGGTCTACCGCCAACGCATCACCTTGATAGACCTCCGGCCAGAGGATGTGATAGCACACTACAGGCTCAAGAGATGCTCCATTTTACGCATACTCACACAGATAGCACTAACGCTGCAGGCAAGATACCAGCGCGGCACAAACATCCCTCCGCAGACAAAGCTACTTGCAGTGCTGCACATGTTGGCCTCTGGTACCTTCCAACCAACCACTGCCAGAGTGGGTGGAGTCTCACAGTCATCCTTCTTCAGGTTCCTACCCAAAGTTTTGGATGCCATCATCAGCCTGACGCCACAGCATCTACACTTCCCCAACACTGCACAGGAACAGCTGGAGAACAAACAAGGCTTTTATGAAATTGCTGGTTTTCCGCATGTGTTGGGGGCCATTGACTGCACCTATGTCCTACTTGTGCCTCCTGCGGACACTGCACACATATACAGGAACAGGAAGCACACGCACTGTACAGGCAATTGTGGATCACCTGGGCCTGTTCATCAATGTCGTTGCCAAGTTCCCTGGGAGTGTGCATGACTCATATATATTTCGCCAATCGGTCATCAAGCAGCGGTTTGAGAATGGCACTTATGGAAAAGGACTGCTTGTTGGTAAGTACAAACTGAACACACCACACACCTAAAGTACACAAGCATGTAGCTCAAATATGAGACAATGCACAGGTAGCAAATGTAATGCGCCATACCTTGGAACAGGTCCAAACAATGCTCACAACCACACACTGCAAATCAATCAAAACATGTGGGACACAGCCCAACAAGGGAAGAGCCATGAAAATATCACACAAACCAATATGGCATTCTTGATTTATAGACTTCGCAGAACACATCAAACACAAATTTCCATCATCCAATGCAGTACATGATACAGAACATATGATACTGCTGTGCCACATACATGTTGAATACAACAACACGCACCATATGTACAATTAGATGACAGATCACCCTGCCCTCACTTGTGAAAGTATACAATTTGCTGACATGCAAAAACACAGTCAGCCATGCCCCATGTAGTGGGTTACATGCATCATGGCTCTGCAAGTAGTGCCGAATGAAGGGAGCACCAACTGACCACAAATTAATCAAAAATAGTTTTTGTTACATCAGTCTGTGTTGTTGCTGAATGGAGCATGCATCGGAAGAGCATACAAACTATCCTAATCACATCCTCAACACATGTCGTACACACACGTCTCCCCTGTGAGGTGTAGCAATCTGATGGCCAAAATCCAAATCCAGAATATGTGTTGTCTGTGAACAGACACACACAAGTGTACTTTGACATGTTGTACCACAACATGCATACATGCAGAGTTCAAGTCAACCCATGCACAAGTACATCAATGCAAATGTATGTTGTCCATAATTGTCCCAGTAAGTCAAGTGCACCATGTAGCAGTGCCACTGTCAACTAGACTCTGTCCCACATTAGTGGCAAGGTTGATGTAAAGAGAACCCAATGATTCAAATCTAAAGCAGACAAGATTTAGACTCTCAGTCACCCTCAGCACAATGACTAACACTGAGGTACCCTGATGATGTCCCAACATAGTAGTCATCAAAAACTCAAGGTTGATGCCTAACATGGCACATGTGCCAATGGTGCACCCTCAACAATATATGCACAGGAGACATCAGATTTGTACAATGTGCCTGTAAATAACCACCTATGTTAAATTACATTGAGCCATACATCCTGACAGTCACAACATGGAGTCAATACACAGGACACGGACAATGACAACATGGTGATGTGTAGTCTCTCAAGTATAGGCAAGTCAATTTCAATGATGCTGGTAAAGTGTAGCAAAATCAACATGTCACAACAGAAAGTACAAACTTGCACAATGCACACACCTAAGAAGGCACTCTGCAAACCTCAGGCACATGTACTAATGGCCACATATCTCTTCAATCTGTGTCAGGTGATCAAGGATATGCCCTCACGCCATGGCTGATGACGCCCCTCAGAGTGACACACACACAGGCCCAGAGAGACTACAACGTTGCGCTAGGAAGCACAAGGGCCATAGTTGAACGGACATTTGGAGTCCTCAAATTCAGGTTCCGGTGCCTTGATGTATCAGGGGGCCGACTCCTGTACAGTCCTGAACTCGTGTGCAAGATCATAATGGCCTGTTGCATTCTGCACAATATATGTGTACGCACAAATACTCCATTGGATGAAGACCAGGAGGAGCAGGACAACCCACCTGATGGCCAGGAAGAAGAGGCAGATGCGAGACACACACCAGCCTCTGCTGCTGGAACAGCAAGAAGAGAGCAAATAATCTCCAATTTTTTACCTAATCACAGGACCAAATATCACATTACATGTATATTCATCCCAAATATTTAAACATCGTAACTCAGTACAATAAAATATCACCACACCAAAGTCCTGTATGCTTGTTTCATCATTTCACAAGTACACATATCTGTCAAGTGAAAGTAAAATCATAATATGTGCAACACACCTATCACGTATAGCAGTGGATCCAACATCAATCATCCATGTGAATATGACATCTAACAAAGTGATCACCAACATGTGTTGATGATAGGATGCAACATATGTTTGTCCCTTGAATGGCAACATCTGAAAGCAGATTACATGGACAATGTTGTCCATTCAAAAATGTTAGGCACAAGCAGGCTTTTCCATCAATGAATTGCTGACACAACCCCTGGTCCTCCTCTCACTCACTCACAACCATTACTACCAACTCAATACTACAGCAGGCATCAATATACAACACTCTCTCTGACTCACTGACTAAGCAAGCAGAATCCTTTGTGAGCACAGACATTCAAATACAGGGTACAGCATGGAATGCAAACTATGCAATTCAAAAAACTGATGCAGGGGATGGTAGTGGACACTCCAATTTGCCTCATCACATGTCCCCGGAATCACAAGTCCAGCAGAGCCGATGTGCCTCCTCCTCGACAGTGACAGTCTGCGCAACATACTCTTGCTTACATACGTTGAGAGCACATTCAAAGAGATCGATTGTCTACCCTGCAACATCAGTGTACTGATGGTGTGTGTACTGTAATGCACATTAACATTTGTACACAACCAGTACCATCCCTCAAATATGAACACAACAAGTTGCAACTTGCATACTTCACATGTGAGTGTTGTCAAAACAAGGACATGACAAAACTTGACATCAGGTAATGTTCATTGTTCCTGCATTAACTCTAAGGAAATGTGACCACTAGATCACGTACAATGCAGGCAATGTCATCTCTGTCACTCTGCTGTAAGTCAGCAGCATCTGTGTCTAGACACCAGG
This sequence comes from Calotriton arnoldi, assembly GCA_963921515.1. NCBI lineage: Eukaryota > Metazoa > Chordata > Amphibia > Caudata > Salamandridae > Calotriton > Calotriton arnoldi. Next base: position 2,304,547 of record CAWUFW010001810.1, on the reverse strand, counting down.
GTCTCATACGAAGGCACAACATGCCCCACAGGACATGTGGACAGCTCGTGCTAACAGGCATTGTCACTTTTGCCTCTGCAAGGACTGTGACATGCAAAGTGCATCCATGACATTACAAAGTAACAATGACATGTGCAGCTGGGTCTGCAACATGCTTCCTCATGGCTCAGTGTGTCATGTAGAGCTATGCATAAATCTGAGGATGCAGCTCACTCATGTTATCTGTTACACACATCTAGGTATGCATAATCTGCTCTGTGTCTGTAGGATCTCGTAGTCCATTGGGTACTATTGATATGTGCAGAGACAACACCAAAACTAACTTACAATGTCAAATGTGCACCCAATACATATTGTAACATACAAGATAACATCAGCTCATTGCTGACATGCATGTCTTTTCCTGTGACGTTGTGTGCACAAGAACAGACCCACAACATGTAATGTCTGGACCAGCATTTTAGGTAATGTTGTCAATGGAGATGGCCATTGCACACTGAGCAGAGGCCATGTAATGGACAGCAATGCAGGAAAAGCATACACATATCTAGTCAAAATGAATCCATGAGTGCCGTACCACAGACTGTCATCAATGTCCCCCTCTGTGTCCAAATATATACATACACTCCAATGTGAATGTGCAGCCCACAAAATGTTTTACAACGTAGGGCTGTACACCGCAAACTATTACAACGCATACCCCATTACAACGCAATTTAGTATTCAAACTCCAATGCTGCGTTGTAATGGGGAATGCGTTGTGTTAGTTTGCGGTGTACAGCCCTGCGTTGTAATACATTTTGCGGGGTAAAAACTGCAGGGCAATGGCACTGCAGAGTAACGCATGCGGGGTAAAGGATGTTTCCCTGTCATGACCATCCAATTCAGAATACGCCTTTGATGTATTCATGATTCATCAGGTCATGTGTCTATATGCATGCTGTTTTTGATGATTTCCACGTAAGCAATGGCTAATAATTCATAGGTGTGGACAGCATGTTATTGGAGTCAAGAAACATGACAATTATAATTTCATTTTTTCAGATAACATGTCTCCGGAGGAGCAGCATCAGTTCCTCCAGCAAAAGGAACGTTATCAACATATCAGGCGTGTGGCTAAGGGGTACAGGGCAATGGCCAAGAGGTACCGTGATGAAAGGTCTGCAGGCAGATGGAAGTCGATCCCGGACAGTGCAATGATTGCTGGGAAGAAACACACGACACTGCCTACATCATCAACACAGCAGAGCCAGACCCAGCAAATCCCTGGACCATTGGGAACTCATCAGCCCACTCACAGGAGAAGGTCTGCTGTCCAGGCTGGATCAGGGGCTGCTCCACGTGTGACAGCCACATCCTCACACATGACTCTTCCCAACTCACAGAGTGCTCAACCAGGGACATCCTCCAGAGCTCATGCACGCCGTGAAAGGTCTGTCCTCACCAGAAGGGAGAGGAGATTGATGTTTAGTCTGAACATAAGAGGTGCCCGACTTTAACGGGACCAGGATGACATTAAGGGCCACCTCATGGACATTAAGGGGACCCTGGGGCTCCCTTATTGATGGACGATGCGCATTTGGTTTCCCACCCTGTCCAGTCCCACGGTTACCCCCTCCTATTTATCATCCTGTTGACATATTTATTAGTTAGTTAGTGCAAGTGTAGATTTAGTGTAGGAATAATGTAGTGTTAGGTGTAGGTAGCTTTTAATTATAGTATTTTATCTTCATAGTACTTTTGTTTAAGTTTCCGTTTCGTTTGGGTGGGGGGTTGATGTGTTTTTTGACTTGTTAATTTAAAAAAAATATATATATATATTTATTTGTTAAGTATGTATGTTTAGTTATTTGATGCATAGGATAAGGTGTCTTTGTGCCGTCAACAATGTGCCATAAGGGGGGTAGTGGGTTGATGTTTAAGATATGTTGTTCTGTTTATAGTCTTAGGTAAGCTAGTTAGTTTAGTGTAGTTAGATGTTAGTACAAGTTAGGTTAGTGTAGTGTAGGATTAGTTAGGATATATATGGTACTTTTATAAGAAGTGTTTTGTTACAAGTAAATTGCAAATGTTAGAGGCTTTGTGCTCCCATTATTTTCTTGTGTGTTGACCGGTACTGTAGGATTGGTAGTCGATCACGACAGATGCATCCCCCCCAATCATATTTGATGTCTACAATTGTGATTACAGCATCTTCAAGGGACAGGCCACAAACAAACCTCATTGGAAATGAGTTTTTGACAAACTTATTGATGTTTTGGTGAACAAAGTCCACATTGGAAAAGAGTCTTTGATTGGTCTCACAAATATTTAACCATATATGATGATTAAGCTAGGACAGATTTACACAGGATGCACGGTGGGCATAGTGCTATGCACAGCATTGTATTAATGCTGTGGGTATGGAGTCTGGACACTTTTTTAGATCTTTTATTACATCAGTCTCCACAACAGCTTCACTATCCATGTGGGGCTGCAGGGTATGTATGCTTACCATGATTAACAAGTCCTTCTGACGCCTCATGACAGGTTTCTGCACAGCCTTGTAAATTTATAACAACAGTGTGAACAATTTGTAGATTGTTGTGGGAGGGATGTAGTGATGTGCGTTACAGCTAACCTTGGCACGTCTTGGACCCATTAGCAGATTCCAAGCTATGTTTTCCAACACCATTCTTCCTCTTTCTGCTTGATAGAATTATTTTTAATATGTGACATGTTAGGTGACCGGACTTTACATGTGTCATCCCACGACACAGTTCTTTTCACACATTGTCCAACACATTGACTATGTGTAGTTCTTCAGTGTATGTATTTATGAAGTATTGTTTGTAGACACTACGGGGCCTATGTAAGAGGAAATGGCAGAGTGAGGCGTTAGCCGTCATGGATTAACAAATCACTCCGCCACTTCGGGTACACAATGCAGCAGCATGTATACAAAATTATGGTGCAGCCTTGCGATTCCCACCTGCGCTGGTGCTACACTTAGCAGTGTAGCAGCAACTTAGGCACCCTTGCACCATAGTGCAAGGGTGTCTGCGTTTAGGGGATGATTGTTTATGTGTAGGATGGTGTCCCTTCCTGCACATTGACAATCCTAAAATGTCTTTTTCTCACTTTTCTGTGTGCTGCTTCATGCAGCACACATGTAAGTCACTAAATGGCATTGTTTTTACATAACATTTATGTTCAGGAAGGGACACCTTCCTATACATACACAATCCATCCCATATAGCTTTTTCCATGTGTGCTGCACAAGGCAGCACACATGTGAAAAGTAGATACCTGGAGGTAAGATGCATTTCTCATGTTTTTGCCATGTTTATAGCAGGTTTACCATTGTCAAAATGTATGCACTGCCTCCTATGTACACTGCCCTTGTACATAGGGGGCTGAGTCAAAAGGAATGGGTGTTGCGGTGGAACGCCCACCACAACACACACTGACCATCCCTTTGACACTAACCATGGCGTGAAAGGGTGCCTTCTTAACAAGGCAGCGTTAAGCCACGTTAAGTGGCTTAACACTGCCTTGTAACTAAGGCCATTACCCTATCGCCACCACAACGTCACAAACAGTGAGCTTGTGTTGGCAATAGGGGCATGTACATATGGCCCTTCATGTGTCTGTACACTGACATGATCATTGTTCCAAATCACAATCAACATCATGGTCATGTAGTACATTTCTTTCTTGGAGACAGTGTTGTCTAAAAGATCAGGGCATTCTTTAAGTCGCACGTGTCAGGCACTCACATTACATATCAAGGACACAGACAAAGCATATTCCCTTTGTCAGATGTTCTTTGATTAGTAGTAATGGCTACCCTGAACATGCATTGTTGGCACATTTCTAACATGATTGGTCACAGGCAACACACATCTTCGTGAATCAATGATTTTTATTTACATGTGCAGTGACTGATGTGGGAGACTGACCCAGTTATTTGTGCAACAACAAACCATTGTGTGAATACCCTGCAGGGGCAAACAGAGTACAGGAGGGAACATGTGCAGAGACATGCTGAGGAAGAGGCAGACTTCAGTCAGCAGGGTGATTGCGGTGTCATTGGGAACCACACAAAAAATGGCCATCCATATCGATGTCGAAGATGAGTGTCGCAGAGTGATTCAGGGGGCAGTGGAAGCTGATATTCCGGGGCATGATACTAGACACAGATCCAAGCAGAAACAATCCATTTGACAGAGATGACTGAACCGCTGGCTTCTTCGAAAGATTGTTGAATCATCCACATCTTTCTCCTCTGATGTGTCATGGGCCTCACGTGTGCCTGATGGAAGATTGTCTGGGGCACTGTGAGGCAGTGACACATCAGAGGGATGAGATGTGGATGTTGAAGGTGCAGCAGCAATCATCTGTGCAAAAGGTTGAGGCAGCACTGCTGTGATGAGAAGCTGCAGGGCTTGGAGGACTCCAGCAATGTCTGTGTGGTATGCAGCCATGGTTGCTCCATGTTCTCCATGATCATTCACATGTGACGCAAGTCCTTGGTGACATCGCTGGAGCCACTTTGATTGGTCATTTGTTCTTGTCTCAGAGTCAGTACTCCAGCAATGTCAGCCATGGAATGCTGGAGAGCATGGAGCAGACTGTGAGTGCCTGTGATGGACACTAGGTGGTCCCTAATGGGACAGAGACACCCACGTACCCCATCTAATTTGGCCGCCAGGGTGTCAAACCTCACCCGCACCTGACCAGCCATCTTCTGCTGGACCTCTACCGCACGACGTTGAAATGTTAGAAGTGGGTCCTCAAGGTCCTGGGAGACAGCTGTGGAGGTAGGTGCTTGCTGCTGTGTGTTTTGTGCAGAGGGTGGAGCTACCACGACACTGCTGGATGCCCCTGCTTCCGGAGATGGGCAGCCAATGGAGTTGAGCAGCTCTTGGAGGGTGTCCTGGTCGATGGTTGAGATGTCTTCATCTTCATCATTTAAGAGTGGGACAGGCTGCTGTACAGGAGGTGATGTTTCTCCCTCTGCAATGTTAAGGTGAGATGCTGTTGTATGTGTGTGTCAAGTATGATAATACATTTGATCAGTATACAAGCAGACTGCATGACATTGGCCATTCAGAGTGTTTGGGAGGAGATACCTATTACATGCAGGATAGTGAATCATTGTACAACATCACTGATGTGACATTATAGTTGTAAATATTTTTTGTACAGTTTACAAGTATGCCAAATGTGAGTGGCCAATTTCTACACACATGCAGCACCAGTTGTGTCCTCTGTTCAGTAGTGACAGTGGTGCAGGTTGTACCACATTGTTTTCGCTGCAGATTAGCTCAAATTAGCTCAGATTTATGTGTCTGTACATTGCATTGTGGTAGAGTCTCCCCTACTCAGTGCACTATGATATTTTTAAAGATTGTTCAGTTTTGGAGGTGTGGAATGCATGCTGCCACACATTGTTGTTGGCAATACAACATGATTGTTGTTGTGGCATGAGTAGGGCTATCACACTGTTGTGATCTGGATTTATGTGATGTGCCACATGATATGGGCAGGGACAATTGCTTGATTTGCCATGATACCAACTGTGTAGATACATGATAATGTTGTTAAGTTAAAGTGAGTACTGAAATTCACATTGATGCATGTTGATCTGCAGGTATGGTACTTCTTCTGTTTTACTGCCCCTTATCCCTTTCACCCAGTGACCCTTTCACTTATGTGCATTTCCAATGGTGTCATGTTGCAGGCAAGAGAAAATATGGGTCTTGGTCACAGTTGGGACACTTGTGCATTGTTGGACAGCAGATGTCTTTCTTACATCAGGGGTTGTATGGATACGAGGAAGTGACAGAGTGAGACCTGCTCCTTCAAGGATAGACTCCACACTCATCCACTTCAGTGACAGGGGCCTTCACCATGTTAACAGGTTTACATGTTTATGGTGCAGGCATGCGTTTCATCATGCAGTGGCACTTGACTTGTCAGTGTGGCACACAGACAGGCAGCATTGCAGGGTAGTACAATTGTGCATGGGTTCAGGGCAAGAATGTTTATGTGTGAGGTGGGACCCCTCCGGGCACATTAGTAATGATTGACTGATTGCTGTTTCTATGTGTGCTGCACAATGCAGTACACATGTAAACCAAAATAGCTTTGGCAATTGAGATCTTTATTTTGTTGGGGGTCATGGTTTTCCTTGCATTCATTGCTTACTGCCCTCCTGTTGGCTTAACCGTTGTGAGTATAGGGCAGCATGACTTTCTATGGGTGTTGCAGGGTGAACAGACAGAAACAACACCCATTACCCTAAACGTTCACACCACGTGCAGTGTGTAGGGGGGCCGTGATTACATGGCTGTGGATTTCCACTGGCTTCTTAGTGGTGTTCAGCCCCTACGTCACATCATGTGCGATTTGCAGGGTGATGCGTGCTTGGGAATATGCCCCTCAGATGGTCACATGGATGATACATCCTGTTCTGTTTAGGATTGTTGGATGCCTTTGTTTGTGTGAGGATGTTTACAGACAGGACTGCGTATTTGGTCACTGACACTGTTGACTTTCACAAAATACTTGTTTCCAAGCATGTCAAGGTGTAATGGGCATCTCACACCAGGTCTGTGATTACTGTAGACTACTGTTATCTGTATGGCACATGTGTACACTTTGGAGTAGATGACGGCATTTTGTCATAAGGGATGATGGTGACATGAGGCAAGTTGACATGCATTGGTACTAAATTGTTATTCTTGTTTGGTGTCATACTTAAATTGTCATACTTCTTTACATGGACATTGGAGTTTCTGTGAGCATGGCACACAGACAAGACATGTAGATAATGTTTTGGGGACACATTCCTGATATGCATGGTCTATGCACTGTACTGTTGTAGGCATATCCCCCCTGCTCATCGTATGACATCACATTATGCCTCAAGTATACTGAATTTGTGCATTGTGGGATATTCACCTTTTAGACAGAAGGCTGCATGATCACTGTGTTGTGGCAATGCATGTGTTTATGGTTTGCAGACTCACTACATGCTCTCTCACTTGGTGGGCCCAGGGCTGCATCTCCTGAACAAGCAAAGGGGCACATTGACTGTAGAGGCGGCAGAGTGTCGCATTGTCCTCTTTGCCTCAACACCACGCACATACAAATTGTCTACACAGGGCTGCATCTCTTTGACAACAAAATGATGATGCACCGTGAACGAGACTGATGATGGTCAGAAGTGAGCATGCCACCACCGGTGGCAGCACACATGCACCATTGTGCACGGGTGTCTGAGTTGTGTGCAAGAATTTGTAAGTGCAGTAAGCTCCCCCTTCATGCACATGTACAATCTTCAACTCAACTCAGACACCCGTGCACAATGGTGCATGTGTGCTGACACCGGTGGTGGCATGCTCACTTCTGACCGTCATCAGTCTCGTTCACAGTGCATCATCATATTGTTGTCAAAGAGATGCAGCCCTGTGTAGACAATTTGTATGTGTGTGGTGTTGAGGCAAGGAGGACAATGTGACAATCTGCCGCCTCTCCAGTCAATGTGCCCCTTTGCTTGTTCATGTTGCCCTTATTTTGCAGTCTGATATAAATATTTCTTTTGCTATATTTTGGATTACTTTTCTGTGCAGATTTCCAAGTCTGTGTCACCACCAATATGTGTCTTGGAATATATTAATTGACTATGGTGATATGTGGCTATACCCCAAGGGACAATAGTATCTGGGACAAGATCTGCAATCAGTGTGGGTGTGCACTGAGTGATATTTATTTGGGCATGAGTGACATTGGTCCCATCCACCCTGTCCCCCCAGTCCCTTGTTGTTACTCACCCTGTTGCTGATGTAGCTGGTCATGTTCAGCACTATCCTGTCCCTGGACTCCAACCACCGACTCCTCGCAGATGACTGCAGACACCTGTTCCTCCAGGGCATCCAGCTCCTCCTGTGGTGCTGGACTCCCACCTCCGGTCTGAAGTGCAGCCTGGCGGTTGTTGGCCAGTTTCTGCTTGGTCTTGCGCTTAGCATCATGCCAGCGCTTCTTGCAGTCGGTCACTGTCCTCTTGACCTCTGCGACAGCATTCACCTTGGCTACGATGGACTGCCATATTGCTTTTTTGGTCCCCAATGATACAGTGGAGCTGACAAAGAGCTGGTGTTGTTTGTCTGTCACCTCCGCAATCAGGATCTCATTTTCCTGCTGGCTGAACCTGGTTTTCCTCTTCCTCTTCCCCTGGGTCTCTGGCTGGCCCTCCTGGCTGTTTGTGGTGTTGGGGGTGTTGTTCTCTCCTGCATTACTGGGTCCAGCTTCCTCCATGGTTCTTCAGGTATTTTTTTTTTTGCGGTGTTTTGGATACTTTGCGGGCTTTTTGTAGTTGATTTTCCAGCAAAAGGTGAAAAAAGTGGCGCCACGCTGATTAGCGTGCAGTTTCTGGCCGCTGACTGGCCGGCCGCCACTTTTTTCACGTTTGCGGCAAGATTTTTATCGCCGTAACACAGAGGTTAATGTCGATAAATCCACCCGCGATGAGAAACTATTGCCATGCAGCGACGTATTGTAAATACCTCTGTACCATGGCGATAGTTTTCGGTAGTACAGGGCGGTAAGAAAATTGCCGCTAACTATCGCTAACGTTAGTTAGCGTCAATTCTTGTACATATACACCTGTGTGTTTGTAAGTGAGTGAGTGTGTGTGTGCATAGACACAATTGCATGTCTATGAAAGTGTGTGTGTGTGCATGCTTCTGTGTGTGTGTGTGTGTACGTGAGTGTGCACGAGCGTTGTGCCCATTGCCCACCATGGTGCAATAAATAATTCTGAATGCATTAGAGTCAAAGTAGGCGCAGAGAAGAGAGGAACCAATGCAAGGGAATACATGCAACATTATGCTACAGTACAGACGTAACCAACCCTCTTGCCTCCTCCTTGTAGCTTTATAGTTACATCTGCTTTTGAAATACAGCACTGTGAAGTAATGTTTTGAAAAGGTGGTGATTTTTTTTACTCTAGTAGCCCCGCTCCCACCGTCCCCGTCCCATCTAACCTGGCCCCCACCTGCCGGCCCATCAGTATGGCCCTCTGCCACAAACCAGACTGTATTTGTGGCCTCCGAGGTAAAGTTTGTGAGTACCTATGCTCTAGGCTAAACATAATAACTGGGCCATAGACGTCTGCGGTGTCATGGCAAGGTGAACCTGTAATGGTCGTTGGACTACAACAGGGTCCTGAAGTATCATCAGCCTCTGCCTCATAGAGGTCAGAGAAATGGGAAACCCATTTATCAGCTGATATGTGATGCTGGTAGCTCTATACATTGTCAGCTCTAGTTTGGGTCACTGTGAGCCAGAAGAGGCTATTATCATTTGTTTTGACTGCGAACAGCATGTCCTCCCAAATTTTATCATCCCAATTCTTTTTTGCACGGTTTAACGAGGCTTTGTAGGTGTGCCTAGCTTGGGCTATTCGAACCCTGTCACCGCCTAGGACAGCAGATCTTAAGGAGCATTTGGCTTGCTTTCAGGTGAGATCATACCAATTGATACCTTTTCCCAAAGCTGGCTTCTTATGAACCATGTCTTTACAAAATACCTGCTGTAGTTCTTAAAAGAACAGGTTGTGTATGCTCAAAATTGGAATCTCTAATCCATTTACCCCTTCATAGTTTGCCAAAAACTCGGCGCAAAGCCCATATATCTGGGACAGCAGCCTTGGATTTGTCATAACTCTGGGCCAGGAGACATAACGTCGACAATTGGATAATACAGGTTCAGGCACTATTGTATAGCATGTATTTAATTCCCTGGCAAGTGGAGCTCCAACCAATGATACAATCAAGGAGTCGTGATCACTTTCAGAGCGCCTGTCTACTTCCATATCGGCCAAAAGTGGCCACAGTCTTACATCTAAAATAACAAAGTCAATGACACTCGTTTGCTTGCCCCTTCTAAAGGTAGGAGCTCGATCAGGGTCAGAAGTGGTACGTCCATTGCATGCCCTCAACCCTCTGCCAACTGTTAGGGAGCCTAATTTATGTCCTTTGGCCGTAAAATTAACTCTGGGTTTCCCAGATAATGCCTGGATACTCCATTGGTCATCTTCCTCCTCTGTAACCTCATTAATATATGAGGAGGGTTCATAAGATGTATTAAAATCTGCAGCCAATATTATTTTTGTGTTTGGGTGCAAGGAATCTAAGGTTTCTTCAAGAATAGATAAGGTATGAGATTCAGTGCAAGCTGCAGTCGATCTTATGTAGATATTTAGAAGTACCAAGTCCAATCCTGAGGGAAGCAAAACGTTGATCCCCATCAGATCGATGCATTTTAGTTGTAATAAGGTACATGATCTAAATACATTGTTCTTGATTAAAATCAAGAGACCCCCCCAATTGCCCTCCCAAAGTGCTCAGGGTATTTAGCTTCCACACTATAGGTTGTGAACCCATCAACAAAAACTTTTTCAGTGGCCCAGGTCTCTTGGAGCATACAAACATCATGTTCACCAATATGCAATAACCAATCGGTGGGTCAGCCAATTTAGATGGAATTCCTGCCAAGTTCCAAGATATTAGACTGATGCCAGGTTGCAAAGGAGTGAACACATGGTCAGCTGCAGATGGAGGACATAAGATTGCAACTGCAAGTGTGGTAGTTGTGCCATCGACCATTCTACCTTCGTCAGATCTATGACTATAGGAGATTTCATTTGGCCTACTCAAGCATGGCGAGACATCCGGGGATATTTTTTCCCGACCTCTAGCCCCGATTTCCTCTGAAATCACACAATTTCTAGTTGCAACCGTCCCTGGATTTCTACTCCCAGTGTTAGGGGGATCAATAACATCACCAGTTGGATCAGCTGTCATGCTCTCTAGTGCTCCGCTAGGAGATATACGAGTAGTCAGTACAGATAGAAATGTTCAGTCAATCGATTGCGTTAAGATTTGACATATCATTCAACACATATATACTTTTAAATTAAGTACCGTAAAAAATTATAAAAAAATACAGGATTAAATATAAAATACAAACTCTAATCTATAAACATGAAGAACAGTTCAAATAAATCACTGTAACTACGATCCTACAACCATTAGGAAAAATATATACATTGGGCCCGATTACAATGCGGTAAGGAATGGCTCCGACCCTCGGTCGGAGTCATCCTTACCGCATCGTAATCTTCTGTTTGTAATAATTTCCGACCGACCCATTTTGATGGAGTCAGTCAGAAATTATTACAAACAGGAGTTCCGAATGGCTGACGACGGGCTCAGAGAGCCCGTCGGCCATTCGGAAGGCCTTCAGCAATCCCTCGCCGGCTCTTTCTGGCCGAGGGATTACGATGGGAGTGTCCCACTGCCTTTCCCACAGGGTTCGGTCGCATCCTAATAGCTGGGCTGGAACCGAGGACAGGAGGTCGTTCGGTTCCATTTCCAGAGCGATGTCGGACGGACTCCGGTCCGTCCGACATCACAATCGGGTCCTTTGTTGGGGCTGGGAGGTAGTGGGAATCAGAAGCACTATTCTAAATCCAATGTAACAAATGTTAGGTAAAATGCATGCATTGGGGGGGGGTCAAATATACTATCTATATAAAATAATTAAAGATACTAACTCCAGTACAAAACAAATTAGGAAAAATACAAACATTACAGGGGTGGGATTTACTATTCTAACTCCATTCTAATTAAAGGACGTTCGCGAAAGTGCATACATTTGAGTGGTTAACATTTACTCTTCTAACTCTAGTCCAGCAAACACTGAGGATAGGGTAAACACTCAGGGGTCAGCTTTACGATTATAATCCCCATCTAACAAATGCTGGGGAAAGAGCATACATTGGGAAAGGATATAAGTTACTATTCTAACTCCAGTCTAACAATCATTAGAGAAAGTGTAAACATTGGTGTGGAATTAGGTATGTTTAAATGTGTTATTCTAACTTCAATGCAACAAACACTGGGGAAGGTACATACATTGGAGGTGTCAGATTTAATATTCTAAGTGGGACACAGAGCAGTGAGAGGTCGCAGGGTGGAGAAGAGCGAGTGGAGAATGCAGAGGAGGGGCGAGAGAGCAAGCGTGTGCTGTGTTGTGCGGGTGGGAGTAGTATAATCAGAGGAAGCCAATACAGCCTGAGGACTTGTGGCAACTACTGAGCGCTTGCTTAAGGAGACATTACTGCCATCACCGAGGTGCCTGAGGCCTGTTGGGGGATGACAAGGATATTTCCTGGTCTTCCAGCCATCCTGCCCTTACTCTGCCACCCGCCACTGCCGCTGACACAGGACACAATGTGTTGTGTGTATTGGTGGTTGGAGGTTGGAGTCAATAGTTGATCTGGCTCAAAATTGTCCTATCCTGCCCTGCATTTTGTGGTGGGATTCACATTAGGCATGCTATAGCCTTGCCGTGGTTTTTGCCTGCATATTTAAATGCAACCTATGCATAAAATATAACAATAATCTGCTTGATCTGCCTCAACTATCTGAACTGATTACTCTGAAACTCACCTGCCTCCATGTTACCTTCATTTTCCTAAATTTTGCCATGTTTTGCATTCTGTGGCTCTGCACTGCCATATTTCTGCACATAGCTCTGCAATGCTGCAATGGCCAGCAATAGAACATTAACAGTGACATGTTCTCCATCCCTAGACCTCACTCCCTAATTGAATGTCGGGGAGAAACACCCAGACCAAAGAAGATCATTGATAGCATTTAAGAGGCTGCTTGCTGAACTGCCCAAAAACAAGAAATTTTCCTTAGAGCCAATATACCCAGTTCCCATCAGTTGTATCAGTCGAATGTGGTGGTCGAAGACACTATAGTGCCTAACACAGAGATTAATTTAATTACTAACTTTTTTTTAAAAGTGTCCAGAGTCAAGTGGGAAAGATGTCAGTTGTGGAGAGGGTATCATAAGCCAACCTAATGTAGGGGCTCCATCTCCACCCTGTATAATGAAATCAGATATGGAAATTCATATTGATATGGTTGCAGCCTAGCCTCTTATCTCACGGAAGTTAACCAGTTTGAAGAAACCTGCGCGCCTGCAGTTATGGCTAAACCACTAAGTATTCGTGTTATGCTGAACTGAACTATAATGGTTTCTCTGTATTGGGGTCCTTAGCGCCGGGACACTCTGTGGAGTAGCTGTGCGCTTTACAAATTCCCTTTTACATTACATTACAGGTAATGATAAAGGCACTATGAACACTATGATGTGTGATTCGAAGGTCAGTCCCGGGAACTCTGAAGCAGCTACTATAGACAGCAAAGCAGCTAGCATAAAGAGACCTTCCTAAAACCATTTCTCCAGTGAAGTCTGCCCCAATTCTTACTGCCCTAATAGATACGCCAGGCATTTTAGATGGTATAAACCGGAGATTAAGTCCAGCCAATACTGTAGAAGCTCACATACATCATGCACCAGACAATTTGCTGAACTATACGTTGCCAGATAGACTAGAAGGTGCATTATAGAAAAAGCGCTTAATTTAAACATTAGAAGTTCCAGTGCTGCCCAAATCTGATAAAGTACCAGCAGATGGACTTGAAAATAGCAGCCTGTGACCATACTCCGGAGAGTCAATATTGTTAATATGCAAGAGCAAATTAAATATAATACTAATTGTATGCCTGCTGTAGAGGGAAATAATATCGAGATAGGGCTGATAAGAAATCCAATGTTGAGGTAACCACTGTTTGTGGGTAATGATACTCCAGCTTGGAGGGGGCCATCAGTAGATTCACGTAATACCAGTGAATTATTATTAAATCCCTTAGCCAAACCCTTTGAAACAGGGCCAACGGCAGCCACAAATAATTTGGTAATCAACAGTGTGGTTACTGATCCTATACCAGAAGCAAGTAGTAACTCTATTACTTTCCACCACAAGTTTATAGACCTATTCTGTGATGTATGTACAGCTAAAGAGCTGAACAGGTGACACCTTCTTTCCATCTTTTATGCCATACCACCTCTGAGGTTAATTGCATCACAAGATGATTGACGTGAGAGGACGGTCTTATAGTACAAAAGTGGAGTTTCTATCCCAACGGAGTAACAGATTGTTTATGGCCAATCTTGACAACCTTCGCATTTTGGGTAGAGATGCCTTGCTGTATCAAGATCAGTTGAGTCAAGTGCCTAAAAGCACAGAACATCGACCAATGATATCTATGAACTCAAGTAGGCTATGACTAATTCAGTCAGCCAAATCCAAAGCGTTCAACGCATTGGGAATTGGTAGTGGGATGGGTTGTGAAATGCTCCTAAATACAAAATGGAAATTTACAAAGAGGGTCGAGCTATTAGAAAGTGGGGGCACTTTTGACAGCAAAGGAATTGATGAGAGCTCAGAATTGGCATGGTTGGCGTCGACACTGGCTAGTAAACACAGAAGTTGGGGTCAAAAGGAGCAAGATTGAACAATAAATAGTTGTTGCAACAACAACGAGTTGCCGCATACCAGTGGGGGGTCATGCAATGAACGAAGAACCTGGCTCTAATAATGACTGCATCAATTCTTTATCTTGGAATATTGCTGGATTGACTAGTAGGGGGTATGATGGAGAATGGCAACTATTTATTAATAATCACGAAATTTGCTGCTTTTGTTAAATTGAATTCAATGAACCCGCTAAGCGTTTAAAGAAGGGTACACCAATGGGAGGGCTTTTGTGTTTGGGTAGCATGCAGATTGAAATGCAAACCTAAACAAATCGATGTCCAAATTCTAATATCTTACATATGAGTCTTATGGAGAGTGATAATGCGGCAGGTAAATTGATATCCTTAATGTGTATTTACCCCCGGGGTGGTCATCTGAGGTTAAACAAGTCTGGCTAAACCTGGACAATCATGTGCAATCTGATAAAAAAAAGGATTGATTAGAGATGACCAACTGTTAATAATTTGTGGGAACTTTAATGCATTTACCACCGGTGATTTTGCTAATAGTTAGGTAACAGAAAAAGATTTGTGCCTAGGAATACCAAAACCTGCCTTGAATTGGAAAAAACCTACAAAGAAGTACAAACCATTTACAGCCCTTCTTATAAAATCTAGGCTGTGCTTCTTGAATGAGGGAACTATTTTGGATTCTCTGGCACAAAACTCATTTATGGGGCATTTTGTGACTAAGCCTTTCACACTGCTGTGTAGCATCCTGCAGGTGTTGTCACTGATGCCCATGCTCTTAAATGTTTATGTGGCCCCTCTGACCAGGTTAATCCATACATTTGACTTCTCATCGGTTGCATACGCAGATGGCACTCGAATTGTTGTGTCAATCTCTAGCAATATAACTGAGACTGCACGCTGTTTTAACAGCTGTGTGGGTGGAGTGGTTAAGTGGATGAATAACAACAGTCTCAAGCTTAATTCAGATAAACCGAGGTTCTTCTTTTTGGCAGGGACACTACCTTCCAGGAACCACCTTGGTGGCTTTGGACTCTGGGCCTCCCTCCCATTCCGATATCCTCTGTTAGGAATCTGGGGGTGATTTTTGATTCCACCTCTCTTTCAATGCTCAGATCGGCGAACTTACCTCATCCTGTTTCTTTTTATTGCGCACTTTAAGAAAAGTTCTCCCCTTCACATCATATGATCTGCAGAAATCAGTGGTCAAAGCGTTTGTCTTATCCAAGCTGAAATATTGTAATGCCAATATTGTAAAGCTTTCATCAATGAGCACTAAAGAAACTTCAAGCTCTACAGAATGCAGCAGCCTGACTCCATAGGAGGGTCCCCAAGTTTGAGTTATTTCCAGAGGTTGTTGCGGAGCTTCGTTGGCTCCAGTGGCGGACGGTGACATTTGAAAGTGGTGAGGCGTAAAATGATTGTCATACTGCACCGTAGCGAGCAAGCGTAGCGAGCGAGCCCGAACAACCTAATGGGGGTTCGTGGGGATTCTCCACCCGAGAAAATTTTGAAAAAAGAGTGGACAAATGGTGCATTTTCAAGCAAATTTGAGAAAGCAGGAAGGTTAATAAAGCAATTGTGAAAGTGCAGTTATTACATTAATAAAGAGATGTCATATAACATAGGTAGCTGCTTATTCAGTATAACCACAGAGCTTCATAACAGACTTCGAGATATAATGCATTTCTGAGTACCTCACAGATGTGCAAGGATGACAAGCTGAGTGGACACTACTTAATGCCTCGAGTTACCCCAGGTCTCTGGGAGGCACACCGATACCTATAAGAACTGGGACAAGAAAATGGAATTGGAGTATTGGGATTACAGGTAAATTTTGAACCCGAAACCGGTCCCAGGATGCTTGTTTCCGGTCCAGGGAAGACATGGCTTGGCAGTTCGGGCTGGACTGTTCCCATGAGGCACAGGGTCAGACTGATTTGCATATGGCCATGTCTGAACTGGGGTGGTGGAGTGAGCTAAAGAATGATGATGGATTAAACCCAGATCAGTTGACTGGGGGTGAGTGTTTGATTTGCTCTAACGCTCCGTCCATCATCCACTTTGGTATCGCTTTGTTCGCCCTAAGTTGGCAGGGTATGCCCAGACGTGGGTCCCTTGCTCACTTTGCCACTGGATTCAAGATAGCCTGGCTGATGAGGGTTTTGAACCCGAAACCGGTCCCAGGATGCTTGTTTCCGGTCCAGGGAAGACATGGCTTGGCAGTTCGGGCTGGACTGTTCCCATGAGGCACAGGGTCAGACTGATTTGCATATGGCCATTTCTGAACTGGGGTGGTGAAGAGAGCTAAAGAATGATGATGAATTAAACCCAGATCAGTTGACTGGGGATGAGTGTTTGATTTGCTCTAACGCTCCGTCCATCATCCACTTTGGTATCGCTTTGTTCGCCCTAAGTTGGCAGGGTATGCCCAGACATGGGTCCCTTGCTCACTTTGCCACTGGATTAAAGATAGCCTGGCTGATGAGGGTTTTGAACC
Organism: Calotriton arnoldi; assembly: GCA_963921515.1. Classification (NCBI taxonomy): domain Eukaryota; kingdom Metazoa; phylum Chordata; class Amphibia; order Caudata; family Salamandridae; genus Calotriton; species Calotriton arnoldi. The sequence goes on along the minus strand of CAWUFW010001810.1, from coordinate 2,287,632 downwards.
CGAAACCGGTCCCAGGATGCTTGTTTCCGGTCCAGGGAAGACATGGCTTGGCAGTTCGGGCTGGACTGTTCCCATGAGGCACAGGGTCAGACTGATTTGCATATGGCCATGTCTGAACTGGGGTGGTGGAGTGAGCTAAAGAATGATGATGGATTAAACCCAGATCAGTTGACTGGGGGTGAGTGTTTGATTTGCTCTAACGCTCCGTCCATCATCCACTTTGGTATCGCTTTGTTCGCCCTAAGTTGGCAGGGTATGCCCAGACGTGGGTCCCTTGCTCACTTTGCCACTGGATTCAAGATAGCCTGGCTGATGAGGGTTTTGAACCCGAAACCGGTCCCAGGATGCTTGTTTCCGGTCCAGGGAAGACATGGCTTGGCAGTTCGGGCTGGACTGTTCCCATGAGGCACAGGGTCAGACTGATTTGCATATGGCCATGTCTGAACTGGGGTGGTGGAGTGAGCTAAAGAATGATGATGGATTAAACCCAGATAAGTTGACTGGGGGTGAGTGTTTGATTTGCTCTAACGCTCCGTCCATCATCCACTTTGGTATCGCTTTGTTCGCCCTAAGTTGGCAGGGTATGCCCAGACGTGGGTCCCTTGCTCACTTTGCCACTGGATTCAAGATAGCCTGGCTGATGAGGGTTTTGAACCCGAAACCGGTCCCAGGATGCTTGTTTCCGGTCCAGGGAAGACATGGCTTGGCAGTTCGGGCTGGACTGTTCCCATGAGGCACAGGGTCAGACTGATTTGCATATGGCCATGTCTGAACTGGGGTGGTGGAGTGAGCTAAAGAATGATGATGGATTAAAACCAGATCAGTTGACTGGGGGTGAGTGTTTGATTTGCTCTAACGCTCCGTCCATCATCCACTTTGGTATCGCTTTGTTCGCCCTAAGTTGGCAGGGTATGCCCAGACGTGGGTCCCTTGCTCACTTTGCCACTGGATTCAAGATAGCCTGGCTGATGAGGGTTTTGAACCCGAAACCGGTCCCAGGATGCTTGTTTCCGGTCCAGGGAAGACATGGCTTGGCAGTTCGGGCTGGACTGTTCCCATGAGGCACAGGGTCAGACTGATTTGCATATGGCCATGTCTGAACTGGGGTGGTGGAGTGAGCTAAAGAATGATGATGGATTAAAACCAGATCAGTTGACTGGGGGTGAGTGTTTGATTTGCTCTAACGCTCCGTCCATCATCCACTTTGGTATCGCTACAGAATGCAGCAGCCTGACTCCATAGGAGGGTCCCCAAGTTTGAGTTATTTCTAGAGGTTGTTGCGGAGCTTCGTTGGCTCCAGTGGCGGACGGTGACATTTGAAAGTGGTGAGGCGTAAAATGATTGTCATACTGCACCGTAGCGAGCAAGCGTAGCGAGCGAGCCCGAACAACCTAAGAGGGTTCGGGGGGATTCTCCACCCGAGAAAATTTTGAAAAAAGAGTGGATAAATGGTGCATTTTCAAGCAAATTTGAGAAAGCAGGAAGGTTAATAAAGCAATTGTGAAAGTGCAGTTATTACATTAATAAAGAGATGTCATATAACATAGGTAGCTGCTTATTCAGTATAACCACAGAGCTTCATAACAGACTTCGAGATATAATGCATTTCTGAGTACCTCACAGATGTGCAAGGATGACAAGCTGAGTGGACACTACTTAATGCCTCGAGTTACCCCAGGTCTCTGGGAGGCACACCGATACCTATAAGAACTGGGACAAGAAAATGGAATTGGAGTATTGGGATTACAGGTAAGTAATCGAAGGATGATGTTTGTGTTCTCCATACTGTGTGCGGATTTATTTTTAAAGCATATCACTAAGAGTACTAAAGATGTATTGGCCACGGAAGTATTGAAAATACACTAATTTGTTTCTTTTTCTTTCGATTGAAGAACACGGACTACACTCTACAAGTACAGCATCATAGCCAGCTCAGTTGCAGTACAATAACAAGAAGGCAACTAGCTACTCCAAAACAAGAACAAGACGCTAAAAATGAAATATTTTATTGATATTTCTAGCATGCTGGCAAGTCGCCATCCGTGAAGTGCTTTTTTCTTAAAACAATCTCCTCAAGACATATTTCAGGAACTGATGCCTCACTCGCCCGGGACGGTCTTACCCACTGTCACATCTTTCTATTGCCCCCGCAAACAGGTGTTCATCATCAGCCCAGCAACAGCACCCATGGACAGGCCAATCCTCTACCACTAGAGTGATTCACCACATTCGGGCAAGCTATCATTCGTCACCAAGGACGTCTGGTTTTTTCTCCAGTTTTTTTTATAGCGCACTGACTGTCCGCCTAGCTAACATGCCATTGCTCCTACGTTCTTAATCTAAAAACGAAAACATTATCTATCATGCAGCGATAATTTTAAACACGGTTAATGTTAAAATGTTCCCACTCCCTAATGACACTGTTAGTGTTTTTGCGTAAGCTGTAATTCATGTTAAACACCGCGCCTGTCCTCTTTTTTTAGAGCACTAAAGGGGTTACACAAGCTGCCCACTCATCTCTGTCGAATACATCACTTTATAACAAAACACTATATCATGCTTAATGGAACATATGGAAGGGAAATAACATCATATTCTTTCCAAAGTTCATACTGTATTAATGACTTTAAACCCAATTCTGACACAAAAAGCTGTGAAGACATAGCTCAGATAACCTTCAGCAGTAAAAAGGGATTCTTCTTTTTCATCTTGGCACGAAATACAGTGAACTTGGAAAGAAAGTACATCCGTAGACGAGCTTTCTCCGAAATCTAAATTTAGAAGCGGGAATCCGGGATGATCAGAAAAAATACAATGTAGGCATCAGACGATGTTACACCCACTGCCCACAATGTGTGAAAACGTGTCCCATTATCAAACAGGTCTTTCATTATGAACTGGCGGTTGTTGTGGAGATGAAATGTCCGTAACCACATTAGCAGATATTTTTTCCACTTGGCAGAGTTACAAACATCTCTGATAAATACCCGAGGATGCAGTAAAAATGCCAGGAAGTACAGACGCACTGGGCATGCCCTAATAATGAGCACAGATGCCTGCAATGCCACTTTGGGGTAAAGGGATTGGGAAGTGTGTGGTAATGACTAACAGACACAATGGACATATATTTCTCAGATTATCAGCCCAGCATCTGAATATAGCAGAAGGCTGCCAGTAAAAGTTGCACAAACTCGGCACTTTCCGCCATATTTATTAACATTTCTTATACTCGTAGCACAATGTTGGTAAAACGTGCAATGTTTTTTTTTTACAGTTGACTCGAGGTAAGGGGAGCTAATGTGTATGCACACCCCTACTATGTGGCGTTGGCCTCTAGCTCACGAGGAGGACTGAAACCTTAACATTATTTTGGACAATGTCAACATCATAGTTCTTTTCAATAGGAGTGTAGAGTAAGAGTTAGTGACCTGGACGAAATGGAGGGAGAAGGCAGCGGCGGCCTACCGGATTTTTGGCTGCCTGGATAACCAAGCACCTACCTTCCATTTGGGACAAGCAAAAGAGGGGGCAGCGACAAGAGAAGATATTCAATTTTAAAGGGTTAATATTCTTACCTTCTAAAGTTTAGAAGTAAAGTGCTACACGATACGAGTCACCCACCACGAGCAGTAGTCAAGACACCGGCACCACGAGGTCTGTGTGGTGTCGTGTGGCAGCGCGGTGACGTGACTGCTGCGCTGCGACGTAGGAACGAAATGGCCAATCACTACTGCATGGCTTCACATAATAGCCACAGTGATGATTGGCCATACAAGTGCGGCTGCGGCAGTGCCACCACCCACGCGCGGCACCCAATCTGTGTTATGCCTGCCCTCAGGCTCAGGCTGCGGGGTGTCTCAGCCAATCCTGGCGCTGCTTGCATAAAAATGACCAGCCCAAAAACGGACATGCGCACTACTGCTGCAGCTGCGCTAATAGTGGTGCCGCGCTGAGACTGTCAGTCAAGCTGCCGCAGCCCCACCCCATTCAGCGCCGTTCGCGTCCGCTTGACTCGAGTCGGGCGTGTCCCGGTAGCGGCTTGCGGGTAGCGTTAGCGTATCTATTCAATCACCACCACAAGACTTTGTTTTTTACTTTTTTAACTTAAGGAAGTTGGTGGCAATTTTTATTTTAGCGTGACGGTAGGTGGGGCAATGCCCCAACGCCCCCAATGGACGCACCGCCACTGGTTGGCTCCCTGTAAAGAATAGAATTACTTTTAAGGCACTTTGCTTGGCACATAAGGCTCTGCATGGCAGAGGTCCTGACTACCTAAAGAGGAACTTCTCCTGGTATCACCCCAGAAGAACCTTGCATTCAGCTACCTCTAGAACAGTCAACACACCTAAAATTAAGAGAATCACATGGGGTGGCAGAAGTTTTGCCCATATCACATGCCAACTTTAGAATAATTTACCGGTACATCTCAGAGGTCAAGTCAACGTGTTCAGTTTCAGGAAACACCTTAAGACCTGGTTGTTTTCTCGCCTCAAGTGATTTGCTCTTTTATATGCTCTTGCCTCAATTTTTATGTTTAGCAGATACCAGCGCCAAGATGCCCCCGGGCATTCGTGCGCTATATAAAACTATTCACTCATTCATTCATTTATTTGTGGCTCTAGGACCTTCCTTACTGATTATTTTCTAAGCAGTGCTGAGAAATGGGGAAATGTGGTTGACCTAAAGGTTAAAAATAAAGTGGAAAGCAATCACGATCCATTTATTGTTAGCATTAATTTGTATAGGGAAATGCATATGAGGTCTATGGCTCCCGGATATCACCCTGATATTATGTACTCCAACGATAAGAGAACGATACATTGGAATAATGAGAAATATAATAACGGCACCCCACAAACTTAACATAGTAAATACATGTGGTATTAGTATTCTGAATCAAACAAGATGTGTGGACGATGTAGTTATGACCTCCTTGTATTCAATGCTAGATAAAATAACAAGCATTGGCATAGCCAATAGGTTTCGCCTTTTGGACCTTATAAGTGCGTAGCCATGCAGCACATTATCCTGGGTGCTGTGCCGCCAGAGAAATTCAAAAGCTATATAATTACTACACACTTTTCTGTTACAGAAGGTAAAGAACCATAGAATGCATGTGGGGTAGAAGGGACGGGTAGAAACGGCCTGCAAAACGATGCACTTGTATGGAGTGCATCATAAGAAAATATTTTTTTTTAATTTACCTCTGCAAGTACGCAGCCAGTGGAAGGACACTGGCTGCAAACAGGAAAGTGTACTTGGTCCATGCTCCCTGGAACCCAACATACACTGGAAGAAACCGGGAAGCTGGGGTTACTGACCAATGAGAAACAAGCAAATGAAAGATGAGGACTCCAACCGATGGTATGCAAAAGTATGTAAAGGTGGGCTCTAAGCTTTTCTTGAGGTTTTTCTAATTTACAAGAGGCTCTTGAGTGACAGCCCATGTGCTGTCCAAGCAAGACTAAAAAAAGACCTTGAAAAAATACAAGTCAATAATTTTTGTGAATCCTTGCTTACCAATGGCAAGCACAAGAGTGAGGCTGGAAATATCAAAAGCGACAGAACAGGGGGCGTGGTTTGCCATGAAAGGAAATGGCCACGGGTTGAAGGAGCTCCGCCGACTCTACCACTTTATCCCCTAACTAACCTGTAATAATCCGACGCAGCAAAGCTACAAAGGGCCGCTGTGCGGGGAAGAAGTCACCTGGCCTAAGATCGGTGTGGAAAACAAATAGAGAACCATCGGAAATAGAGACGTACCACCATCGACGGCGGGAATCCCGCATAAAATGGTTCGCGGTCTCCCAGAAGAACTAGCCCTGCTCGGCGTGATCGATCCAATGAAGAGCTGACCGGCGAGAATGGCACTGAGGCAATTGAGCACTGCGTGAAGGAAAGAAGCCCGGCTGAATTCGGAAGGGGGCCCGACCGAAGCAACAGTGAGAGTGCAGGAGCGAAGAATGCGTGACAGACTTGGTAAGCGGAGGGGAGGAGGGCTGAGAAGAGAGCTGTGCCATTTGCCGCTCCCCCCCCCGACGAAAACGTACAAGTCTGCGACGGCTGCTTGGAGGGGGCGTGGAGAAATCCAGCGACTGTGGCGGGGCTGAGCGGAGTAGATGTGAGCCGCTGAATGCCCGTCTCGACTTTGTTAGGCCCAGAAGCCGCGGGCTAAATTTTGTGTGCACCTGAGAGACAGTGCGTATGGGCGGATCGGGCGAGGATCTAGAGCGGTGTGCCCGCCGCCGCGTTAAGGAACGGGCCTGCCTGGGGTCACCGCAGTCTGGCAGTAAGAAGTGAAGTAAGTCTTGGCCCTGCAAAGATACCAAATGAACCCACGCCCACAACCACCGCAGGCCGTTCGGTAAGTTCGCCAGGACCAATAACAAAGAAACCCCCCCCCCTCGAACACAAAGAGGGACATACAAAGTGCAACGCCCGGTCCCCTATGGCATAAAACTCAATCAGCGGGTGGAGTGCAGCCGGAAGCGAGAGCACAGGCCAGAGCGAGGGGGGCTAAGAGACATACATAAAGGAGTGAAGGTGCAGGAGAGATCCGCTGGCTGCCCAGCAGTGGTGAGACTGGAGTGCGGAAGCCAGTAACTGGAAGGTAGCCGGAGGGAGCATCGCAATCCCGGCTATCATTACTATCGAAACTGGTGGCCCCCCCAGAAAACAACATTAACTGAATTGAAGGGGGCTCAACAACGTTGGACTAAAAGTGGCCCAGACTCATACGCGGGCTGCGATGGACAACATTCCGCAAATAAGCCTGGACAAGTAGTACCTGAGACTAGACTCTTCGAACACTACGTGGGTACGGAGATGAGGTGTTCTGTACAGGAGAACCGACCCTGAAGGCTTAATTAACTACATCGCAGTGGTGCAGGGGAGGGGAGTGGGGGGGAGAGGCACGGTCTCGGGCCAGGGGATAGGTGTCCAGTTTGGAAAGCCAACAGGCCAGCTAGAGCCTGTTTGGTTCTGGTGTAGGCGGCGGAGAGTACTGCTGTGACCACCTGTGGGATTAGTAGCCTGGTCAGCCCGCTTCTTTCTTTCCCCACCTCTTTAAAGTCGCAGAAAGAACGTCAACTGAATAATTACCCGATCACAAGGCTACAGAACCATGACGGTTGGGAGAGGTCCCCGTCCAACGCAGCAAACAAAACTAGATAAGTATGCCCTGCCCAAAGATAGCTCGCATACAGCAACAGCGGCCACAGAGAACTCAGCGGAGGCCAGCGCGGATGCAGCAGGACTCACTCTACAGGATATTATGACAGCAATACAGGGAGTGAGGACAGACCTGGTTTGTAAAATCGACACAGTGACAACAGAGGTGTCACTCATAAGGGCAGACCTGAGAAACCTGGGTTCAAGAGTAAAGGAAGTCGAAACCGTGACAAGTACCTTCGCAACGGACACCAAGGCACTACAGAAACGAGTTCAAGAACTTACGGATGCAACAAGAGTAATACAGGCAAAGCTAGAAGATCAGGAAGGGCGCTCAAGGCGCAACAATCTCCGTATCGTAGGAGTACCGGAAAGGGCGTAAGGCCCATTGGTGGAATTATACGTAGAGGATTTGGTACTGAACCTGCTCAAACCTAATGGACTCTCTAGATACTTCTTGGTGGAAAGGGTGCATAGAATTCCGGGTACACGACCGAAGCCGGAAGCACCCCTGCGCCCAATCATTGCCTGCATATTCAACTATCGAGATCGAGATGCGATCCTACAGGCAGCCAGAAAATCGCCACCACTTAAAATTGACAATGTCACTATCTCCCTTTATCCAGACTTTACCGCAAAAGTGCAGCAGGCGAGGAGGACATTCACTGAGGTTAAAAGAGTGCTGAGATCGAAAGATATTGTATACTCGATGCTATTCCCGTCTACCCTCAGAGTGGTGGCAGAAGGTAAAGTCTGGAGGTTTGCAACGCCAGAAGAAGCGTGGGAGTGGCTGGACGGATGGCGAGTGGCAGGAGGCTCGCGGAGCCGGAAGGGACAGGTAGATGTGGTGGAAAGGGGGCATGGGTCAGAGGATGATCCCAGAGGGAGCACAGTCCAGCAGTCAGGGGTAAAGGAGTAACCCAGGGATCAAGACAATTCCGGGACGGGGGCGCACCAGAGGTGATGGAAAATTCAAAGGAGCACAGGACTGGTACAGGTCGAGATTTTAATCCACATTGTTAGGAATAGAATGGAAGAGGATGCGATAGTACAGATTTGACATTTAATACTGTGAGGTACAGCACCAAACGTTATGTAGGATACATAACCTGGATGAGCATTCCAAACTTTGAACACTAAGAACCTAGTAGATTGAAATGGGGGGAGGTGAGTCGACTACAGATGGGCAAACATAGGCTACCAACCGCCCAAAGTTCATTAGTTTAGTTATGGGGCGACAGGCGCTCTGCAAATTGGGGTGGTGGGTAGTTCACAGCCCACAGTGCAGGGTAGCAGGGAGGGGGGAGTTTTTCTTGTGGGGTTTTCAAAAGTTCATGTTCTTAACACATTGTTTTCAATGCATGTACACAACACATACCAAGGGAAGGGAGTGGGGAAAGGGAGAGATGAGCACAATACACACACCCGCCTCCGAGCGGTACTGGTCTATTCAGAGAGGGCACCTGCAGAATGGCAAAGAGGATAATGACCCCTCTTGATGGACAAGACCCAGTGCGACCGATGTCGCACGAGCCAGTCAGGCTTAATCTCATGATCATGACCTGGAACGTAAATGGCCTTGGCAACAAAATTAAATGTACCATGGTACTACAGTATATTAGAAGACATGCACCCGATGTAATCATGTTGCAAGAGACGCACCTGATGGGCAACACATGCAGAGCGATGGGCAGATTTGGGTATAAGTTTCAGGCTCATGCTGGGTTCACGTCTGGGTACAGGGGAGTGGGAATTGTGGTTAAAAAAATGGTACCAATAGTATTTCAACAAACATGGCAAGACAAACTGGGCAGATACGTAGCACTTTCCAGAGTATGGGAAGGTCGTATTGTCAATTTCTGCTCGGTGTATGTACCGCCTAAAATGCACTTGAGCACACTGCCCAAGTTGAGTGCGTTGCTGTTGCAATTGCCTAACGGGGTGCTAGTACTGGGAGGAGACTTAAATGCGGTAATGGACCCCGAAATGGACAGACTATCACAGGTAAGGGGCGTGGGAGGGATGGACACCTTAAAGGCCTTTGTGGAGGCTATGGGACTGGCAGATATTTGGCGTGAACATAATCCACAGACCAAACAGTACACGTATTATTCAACTCCACACCAGGGTTACTCGCGCTTGGACTACTTCCTGATGCAAGCGGGAATGTCTGGGTACTTCTGCGGAGCGCTACATAAGGCCCGCGGACTCTCTGATCACTCGCCATAGAGGTGAGGCTAATGGGCCTTACCAAAACAAATACACTACCACCCCGCATTGACCCCTGGCTCCTCAAGAGCAAACAGATGAAAGATAAGATACAATATTGTACGGTTCAATATTTTCAGGACAATGTGGGCTCCGTAGAATCAACGGTAGTGATTTGGGAGGCATACAAAACAGTAATACGGGTAGACCGCTGGACAATGGGCAATGGGGGATATCTGAAAGCCCTCTACAACAAAAAAGTGATTAAAGAGCTCCCGACCCATACACAAACTACGGTTAAAATATGGAGAGAAGCAAATAAATTTCTGGGTTGGGGAGGGAAACTGACGGTATGCACGCCTCTGTGGGAGAGCGACCACTTAACAGAGGTACGAGATCTACAGGGGTTCCAGGCCTGGGCCCTGTTAGGCACTGAATAGCTGGGAGACATCTGGAAAAGGGGAAAAGTAATTGACTTTGAAGAGTTGAAAGTGGAGTACCAGATGTCAAACTCTGAGAAATGTAGGTCCATGCAGCTAACACATGCTCTAAGAGCCCACGTGCACAAGGGAGACCAAACACCAGAGATCGCCCCGTTAGAAGACAGAATATTAACAGAGCCACTAAGGGATAAAGCAACATCGCTCATCTACAAAAAAATAATGAACAATGCCCCAGACCCACTAGTGGCCCTCAGGGAGCGATGGGAAACCGATGTAGAGCTTCTTGAGGAGGACGACTGGTTGGAAGTTACCCAGAGCCCTAGAGAGGTGGCCGTGAGAGCGTGGTTCAGGCTGATACAAATCAGGATTATACACAGATCATATACAACGAGATCATCGCTGTACGCAATGGGTAAATGTGACTCGAATGCATGTGTGAGAGGCTGTGGGGAAGAGGGCACTTTTTTTCACACAATATGGGGCTGCCCTGAGTTAAGACACTACTGGAGCGCCATAGTGGCTATAATGTCCAAGATTGCAGGACAGGCAGTTCCAATGGAAGCCCGCTGGCACATTTTATGTATCACAGGAGAAGATAACTGGACAAAATCTATTAAAAGATGGTTAATGCTAGCAGACATGGTTGCGAAACAGAATATAGCCAGGACGTGGGGTAGGCCGCAGTTACCAACAGCGAGAGAATGGGAGCAGGACCTTGACTGGTGCTGCTTGGCAGAGAAGGTGGTGTACCAGAGCAGAGGCTGCCCCCGGAAATGGGATAAAGTTTGGGGTAGGTGAGCTGCACATAGAGGACTGTAACCAAGGAGGGAATATTTAATAGTAAATCAAGATGAGCCCGATGCCCCAAAGAAAAGTAATTGAAGGACGCTCATTAGATAATTCAGGATAGGGATAGGCGGGGATATGTACAATGAAACTTTTGTGTATTGCAAATTGTGAATGACAAAATGTGCTGGAATTGTGGTAATGTAACATGCATTAATGTGTTGGAAAAAATAAAAAAGAATAAAAAAAAAAATTCGACAGAACAAGCTAAGTATAACATGGGCACAATAAGAAAATCAAAATGCCAGTAGATTAACGGATAGGACGTTTGCAATTGCTGTGATTTCAAAACAGTTTGCAAGATGTTATGGGGTTTCCTAGAAAGGACGTTTTGGGTAGTGCTGAGCAGGATATTGCATTTTAAACCACCTTGTACAGAGTAACATTAGCCAGAGCTGGGTAAGGTTTACAGATGGCTTTAGAGGGTCACTATGGAACCAGCCTCCCCACTAACCTCCCTCAAGGAATTATGTTTTTTTTGTTTAATTTGTGCCTTTTAAACTAGAAGTACCAATGGTCATATAACTATGAATACCTAGTTTTATGTGTCTACCCGGAGGAATTTTTAAGAACTGTTCTGGTAAATGGTGAATTTTTAAAAACTCGAGTTAAGAAGGACGTATTGCAGAATTAAGATTAGTTCACAGGAGGATCATGGAGATCTCCGGCCAAGGAAATGTTTTTGTTTTTCAGTAAATGGTGCATTTTAAAGTTCATTAAGTTTTAAACATTAGTTGAAAGCCATTATGATTTAAAGACTGCTTTAGTTGCTCTGCCAATTCATTTTGGGTGAATATTGTGGTAACTAGTACATTTGCAACCTATGAGTCAATAGCATTGGGCAGAACTAGCTATTTTAAAGGCGTCTTTAACTGGGAGCATTGAGTACATCCTTGTTATAATCTGTGAAATCTTCTGATAAATGCTGCATTTTCAGTAGTTACAGACTGGTAACATTGGTCAGAAATAAACAGGATTTCTTATAATGAGATAATAAAACTAAAAGTCAGCGGGGCATATTCTCAAGGAGTCATCGCCGATTTATCGGCACTTTAGCGCCGCAAAAGTGGTGATAGACTTATCGCCCTATTCACAAGCTGGTGCAAACTGCCGACATCGCCAGTTTTCCTGCGATAGCTGCCGCAAAACACATTGCCACGGATGAGAGCAACAATTAACGCTAATAATATGCAGAGTAGGCGTTCCCGTGCAAAAACACACGAAAACACCACTTCGCGATATTCTCAACGACCAGCCACATCTGCGATGCCGGACAAAAACAGGCGATAAGGCGCATTAGCAGCAGGGACTTAACACCTGCTTTTTACTGGTCTTAAGTAGGACGAAAACCTGCAGTACAAAGGGAGCCCAGGCCAGAGGCACATCTGAAGACCTACAGATGCCATGGAGCTACTAATCATGCAGCTTGGAGACCCAAGAGGGCCACAACACCCACCAACCCCAAGACCACCCCCACCCCCAGGACCACCCCCCCGGACCACCACCGAGGCAGCGCAGAACAAGACAGCGGACCTTCCGAAAATGCATCAGTCTCACAGACTTAACGCCAAAGGATGTCATTGCCCACTACAGGCTCAAAAGGACAACGATCCTCCGCATCATGACCCACATTGCCCACAGGCTGACGGTACCAGCACAGCGGACAACCAACATCCCTCCGCAGACAAAGCTGCTGGCTGTGCTGCACCTGTTGGCCTCTGGTACCTTCCAACCAAGAACTGCCAGAGTCAGAGGAGTCTCACAGCCAGCCCTATCAAAGGCCATCACACCTGTCCTGGATGCCATCATCAGTTTCATACCCCAGCACCTTCACTTCCCCCACACTGCGCAGGAACAGCTGGAGACCAAGCAAGGCTTCTACGCCATAGCTGGATTCCCGCACGTGTTGGGGCAATCGACTGCACACATGTCCTACTTGTGCCCCCTGCCGACACTGCACACAATTACCGCAACAGGAAGCACATGAATTCCATCAATGTGCAGGCAATAGTGGACCACCGGGGACTGTTCACCAATGTCGTCGCCAACTTCCCAGGCAGTGTGCATGATTCATACATCTTCCGACAGTCCATCATCAACCAGCGCTTTCAGGATGGCACCTATAAAAATGGACTGCTTGTTGGTAAGTACCAATAGAACACACCACACACCTCAATTCCACAATCACACAACGCACAACTGTGGGAATGGACACGTAACAAAATCACATTCAACATGCCAACCAACATGCACACCTGCCAGACACGACAACACAAGTAACCGTGGTAGGGTAAGAGGGGCCAGAAATGTGGACAAACCATACACTAAGGCATAGCCCCTCTGCCACACATTTGCAGAATGTGGGGAGAGGTGGGAACCACGATTGTGCGAAGGAGGCAATGGACCTATGAACAACAATGTACACAATGCCAAGTGTGGCGGTGATGTGCTGGACAGTCTTGAGTATGCAGAGCACAGACATGTCCATGTGGACACATACTGCTGGAGTCTGTAGTGTCGTGGACGCCACCATGTCATCACAGGCAGTGGGGAACACCTTGGACAAGTAGCCATGTTGGCCCCCCTGTAAGCGTAAGCGTAGTGGGCAGGGCCAGCGCACGCCAGTCCAGCGTAGGGGAGTGACTAAATAGGCCGGGGCTCAGGGAGTGGTTCACTTCTGGGACAGCCACCAAAGTAACTACTGCGTGTGGCTCTGTGTCCGCCATATCCTGACCATAGGCCTACACACACGTGGCCGACCACCTACAACGGGCAAAGTCACACCGGCGACGAGGTGGCTACGTCCCACGCCACCCGGCGCACATCTCGTCATCGCCTGCAGTGGCGTGTCTGCCAGGGCGGCGTCCCTCACCCTGCCACGAGGCCGCCGTCATGACCGGTGGTGCCTGCGCGATCCTGTGCGCCTGCCGCACCCCAGCCCGCTGATCCCCAGACCCGACCTGCGCCCAGCGGTGAATGCCCGCCCCTCCGCACCCAGGCCTCACTGCTCACCTGTCGCCACCGGCGTCTCTCCAAGAGGGCCCACCACGTGCTGGTGCAATCTCCAAGGCCGGGCTCCGTGAGCTTGGCCGCCTCCTCAGCCGATCGCTGGATTCTGCGCAACAGGCCCCCAGCGCACCCAGCGGCAGCGCACCCAGCGGCACCGCACCGCGGAGTTGCAAGTTGGCTACTGCTGCCTTCTGACCACACTGCGGTACAGCAAGTAACAGACACATCCTTTCCAATCCGCCCCTCCAGGCCTGCTGCATCATCGCAGGCTGCACACCCGCTCAGCTCTTCCGGTGGGCCGAACTCAGTGCACCACAAGACACCGTCCAGCCTCCAGCATTATAGCATGATGCACACCCGCTCAGCTCTTCCGGTGGGCCTACCTCAGTGCACCGCAAGTCATCACCATGTGGTGGTTGGCCCGTGCCGGACGCAGGGCCTCAGGTGCCACTAACTCAGCGCACCACAAGTCACCGTCCAGCCACCAGGCCTGCTGCATCATCGCAGGCTGCACACCCGCTCAGCTCTTCCGGTGGGCCGAACTCAGTGCACCGCAAGTCATTGTCCCGAGGGGCTACCCCACAAGTCCGCCTCCAGTAGCCAACAGCATGTCCTCGGTAACACCACTGGAGCCCTTCACAGTCACGTGGCCAACCCCGTCCCAGGCAGGCCGCCGGTAAGCCTGGGTAGATCGTCTGGAGACGTACTCCGAAGCGCACGACATCCCAGCGCCGCCGCGGCGGCGCACGCTTGTGAGGAGTGCGGAGAAATGGCCCGGGGCTCTGGGCGTGGTTCAGTTCTGGGCTCTGGGCGTGGTTCAGTTCTGGCCTGGCCACAAAAGTAACTATGGCGTGTGTCTCCGTAGTAGTGTCTGCGCCACCCAGCCTGTAATCAACAATGTTGCAATGTAGCATGCACCAGGAGGGCAGCCACGCCCGAATGGATTAATAAAGGAGCGCGAGACCGCTCGGGGTCTCGGCTCATACATGCCAACTGTTGTGTGTGTATCTACATTGCCGCAGCCTGAACCGAAGGCCTAGCCTCAATATCAGCGCGAGTTCAGCCAGGCCAGAACTCCACATCTGTGTCCGCCCTATCCTTACCATAGGCCTACACACACGTGGCCGCCCACCTTCAACGGCCAACATTACAGTCTTGCTGTCAGTCCTGTGGACATGCGCAGACAGGCATGACAATGGTGTGCCGTAGGAGTGCAAGTGATGCAACCGCGCAGCACACACAAGTAAATAGGCTCGGTGGGAGGGAGGAGCAGCTGTGAGGCTACGTAATACACATTGTCCTACCACATTTGCCAGCAGCAATACATGGCTAATATGAATCCCAAGGTCGCACAAATCACACACCACGAGTCTGCCAACACAGCATGCAGAACCACCAGTTAACACTAATCTCACTTACCTCTCACAGGTGATCAAGGATATGCACTCTGCCCGTGGATGATGACACCCCTCCGAGACCCGAACTTCCTGGCCCAGAGGCAGTACAATGTGGCCCACAAACGCACCAGGGACATTGTTGAACGCACATTTGGCGTGTTGAAATCATGTTTCAGGTGCCTGGACATCACCGGTGGAAGACTCTTGTACAGCCCAGAAATAGTGTGCAAGATGATCACTGCATGTTGTGTATTGCACAACATATGTGTACGCACCAATGCCCCATGACTCCAAGTTCCAGAAGCACCGGACGATGATGAGGAAGATGATGCAGGTGGACCACACCCCACTGCAGCCGCAGCAGGAATAGCCCGAAGGAACACAATCATCAACAATTTCTTCGCATGAGCACGTCAAATTGTGACTGTCCACAGCAATCATGGCACAGTACAAGATGACCACATGACCAGCATGTGCAAATAAAATCTTAGCAACACACATTCCCCGTGTGCATGTCAGTCCTCTGCATTAGCACATTACTCTGACGGGTGTAAGTGCAACATTGAGTGCTAACATTCGCATATGTTGCAAGAAGAGATGGTGTGTATGTCACCTCTGTACCGAGAGGTTGTTTAGGGCGCCACGTATTCGATATGCCATATCAGGGTGTCACATGTAGTACGTCATGCCACTCATCAGCGTCCCACGTGTACATGTACATGACATGAAGGTCGTCATTGGTGTTCAGGAAAAGGCAACAGGGTGCCGTTTGTGGTCAGAGATGTACCTGCCTGATGCAAATATACACCCTCTGTG
Source organism: Calotriton arnoldi (assembly GCA_963921515.1). Classification (NCBI taxonomy): domain Eukaryota; kingdom Metazoa; phylum Chordata; class Amphibia; order Caudata; family Salamandridae; genus Calotriton; species Calotriton arnoldi. Next base: position 2,271,743 of record CAWUFW010001810.1, on the reverse strand, counting down.
TCGAGTCCCACAACATGAACAACATGGCCGTAAGGGGGATGTGGGCACAGTGGACACCTCAGCAACATTGGGAGATGCACACCAGCCTAGAAGCCAGCAGGTCCACCTTGCGTGGAACACACCAAGGTGTCCCCTGGTCAAATGTGCCATGTACAGGTCACATGTGTACACGGACATCATCCATCAAGAGTAGTGATCAGTGCCAGCTAATAGGTGCAAGGTGAGTGGTCAACCGCCTCCTCACAGCTACCTGCACCCATCATTGTCAGACTGCAGCAAAAAAAACACTGCTACATCAGAGCATGCAATACTGACCGTGAGGGCACGTACATGGCTGGTAAGGGTTCAACCATGCCGGAAGGCGAAGCAGTGACATCCCCCCCACCCAATCCCCATCACATTTCCAGAATGACAAACTAACATTGTGGATGACAGCCCCTCTGTCTGAACTAGAAGGCGGTAGCACATCTGCACCTACGACCTTGGGAATGCATGCGCCCGGCACGCCCTGAGCGATACCATAGCAGCTGCTGACGGCTCCCACACTATGTACAGCGCTAACCAGAGACCAACGTATACACACCCCACACACAGGAGTCCTTGCTCGTAGTTCACTTGCATGGTATGACCTTCACACTTACGCACCGACCATCCCAGGAGTCCAAGCGCTCCACACTCAAACCAATCATTGCTCCAAGCTGTGGCTTCCACATAACTTTGCCTTTGTGACACACAGCCCTATTTCATACATTGACGTGGGGCTAAGTTTGGAAATAGCGAGATTGTTGTTTTGGAGCAATGAGGCCCCAGCTAGTTCACACATTCCCAGTCATCTCACTGCCTATCTGGGTCACGGACATACATGCGCATTGAAATCAGTTCCCAGGGAGCACCGTTGTTTGGAATCACTGCCCCTACATACATCCATACTTTCATACTTGCTTGATCATGGACATGACTCATCTGTGTGAATTTGAATGTCTTAATCACATTCGGTGGAGTGGTGAAGGTGGACCAGTACCTGGCCATGCACACGCTACTTTACAATGTTGCCCCGTGGAGGGCCAGCCAGGGTCCTTTGGGGAGGGAAAAGTACATTGTAGGAGAGGGAGTTCAGTCCGCAGTCTGATTCTGTGTCATTGGTTGCCTAAACAAATGTAGCAGTCCATGTCGGGGGCCAAGGTGAGTGTCGCAGAGTGTTAAGGGGGACAGTGGAGGGTGTTATTCCTGGGCATGATGCAGAGGGCAGAACCAAGCAGAAAGAGGCCATATGGCGGCGATGAATGCTACCGCTTCCTACTTAGCCCAACGGCAGATTCATCCTCATCATCGTCCTCCTATGTGTGATGTGCCTCACATGTGGGTGGTGGTGTTTTGTCTGCGGCACTGTGTGGCAGTGACACATCAGGGGCCGGAGGTGTATTGTCAGCCGCACTGTGAGGCACTGACACATCAGGGGCGGTGATGTGGAGGGAGTAGTGGCAGCAGCATTCATCTGCGCCAGGCCTTGTGGCCGCACTGCCATGATGAGGATCTGCAGGGCATGGTAGATCCCTGCTACATCTCGCTGGTGTGCAGCCGTGGCAGCCATTCTTCCCGCCTGCATCCGCTCCATGTTCTCCATGTTCCTCCCCATGTTGGCCAACTCACGGCTGAGATCGCTGAAGCCACTCTGACTAGACAGTTGTTCTTGTCTACGAGTCATGACTCCGGCGATGTCAGCCATGGATTGTTGGAGACCATGGAGCGGACTGTGGGTGTCCGTTAGGGCCTGTAGGTGGTCCCTGATGGGACTTGGACACCCAAGTATGGCATGTAGTTTGGCTGCCATGAGGTCGAACCCCACCCGCACCTGCTCTGCCATCCCCTTCTGGCCCTGCGACACACGGCATTGGAATGCCATGTGTTGCTCGTGGGGATCCTGGGAGACGGCCGTGGTGGTGGGTGCTTCCTGCTGTGTGGTCTGTGCAGGGGGTGGGTTCTCCTCGATGCAGCTGGGCTGCCCTGCTCCTGGGGGTGGGGTGCTGAGGGTGTCCATGAGCTGTTGGAGGGCGTCGGGGTCGATGGTGTGTAGGTCCTTTTCATCATCGGTGATGAGGAGTACAGTCTGCTCTGCAGGAGGTGATGATTCTCCCTCTGCAATGTGAAGGGGAGATGCAGTTTGACATTGTGTTCACATGTATGTTGACGCATTGGCCAAGTTTTCAAACAGACTGCATGTCAATGTACATTGTGACTGTTTGTGTGGAGATGCCTATTTAATGCTGGACAGTTGACATTTCGCCACCATCACGGATGTGAGGTTGTATTTGTCCATTATCATCTCACAGTTTCCTGCTATGCCAAATGCGAATGGCCATTTTCTACACACAGGCGGCAGCAGTTGTGCCCTCTGTTCTGTTGTGAAAGTGTTGCAGTTTGGTCCACTTTGTTGTAAATGTTGAGGTGCTCTGAGTGTTATGTGTGTGTGCTGCATTGTGGGTGATTTGCTCCTTCAGCTCTGATTTGGCTGGCCCTTATCCCTTTCAGGCAGTGTGCCTTTCACTTCTGTGCTTCTACAGTGCTGAGCTGTTGCAGACTTGGGTAAATTGGGCTCTTGGTCGGAGTTGTGACTCTTGGGCATGGTTTGTCCGCAGATGTGCTGTACTTACTTGTGCATGTGTGCCATTGTGCCCATCTCCCCCCGTCCCCCCTGTCCCTGGTGGTTACTCACCCTGTTGCTGTTGTGTTAGGTCATGTTGAGCAGTGTCCGGTCCTTCGACTCCAGCCACCGTCTCCGCACTGATGACTGTGGACACCATTTCCTCCATCTCATCCAGCTCCTCCTGTGGCGCAGGACTCCCACCCCCAGTCTGCATTGCTGCTTTGCGGTTGTTGGCGAGTTTCAGCTTGGTTTTGCGCTTCACATCATTCCAGCGCCTCTTGACCGCTTCCATTGTCCTCCTCAGCACTCCGACTGCATTCACCTTGTCCACGATGGACTGCCATATTCCATTTTTTGTTGACAATGACACAGTGGAGGTGACGAACAGTTGTTGATGGTGTTCTGTCACCTCCGTAATCAGGATCCTGTTTTCCTGCGGACTGAACCGCGTCTTCCTCTTCTTCTTCTCCTTGCCCTTCCCTGACCCCGAGGTCCCAGGCTGGTCCTCCGTGGGGCTTGTGGGGTTCGGGTTGTCCTCTGTGCCTGCTCCGGCTACCTCCATGGTGCTTCGCAGTTGTTTGTGTTTTATTTGTATTTCATTTTTGCCGCTTTTATAGTGATTTTTCCCGCCTTACTTGTGGGACTTGCGGGCCTGGCGCTGCTTTTCGCTGGACTTTTATCGCAGTTGGGCCCATTGCAACTTTTTTCACGTTCGGGTTTCCTTTTTTTTTGCCGTCGCGGTAGTTGTATCGCGGACATTTGAGGCGTTATCGGGAAACTATCGCATGTTACCGCCGTGTTGGGAATACGGCGTTGACACAGAGTTATTTTCCCGCGATAGACGGCGATATGAAAAATTGCGTTAGCCTATTTTGGCGATGTTTATCGCACGTTCTTGAGAATATCCCCCATAGACAATTATGCGCTGCTGGATTTAAAAAATATATATTTGCAAAGGTGTCTCACATGACAGGTGGCTACATGGTAGTTATTGTGGCCAGGACGTTTTTTCGAAGGAGTCACTGGACTACATTATGGTAAACAGCGTGTTCTAAGGCACGTTCGACCAGTAACGTTTGTCAGAGTTGGGCATCATTTAAATGTCACTTTGCCAGGTGCCTTTGGGGCATCACCCAGCCAACCTTTCTAATGGTGTATGTACAGCAGAATGGACAGTAAGCATTGGTCAGTGCTGTGTGTAATGTTAACCCTGCATTACAGAAGGTGCTTGGGGATTGTTCAACCAGGAATGTTATGGCAAATGCTGCATTTCACACGAGTGAATATTGTACAATCACAGAAACAAATGTTTTTCACTATGAACGAGTCTCTAATTTGCTAAGTGAGGACCCCTAGCATGCAGCAGCTGGCGTTGCTTATTCTGCCTTCAAATCTCCAATGAACCATGAGCACAGTAGCGAGTTTTGTAAATGGTTCCTAGTACACCCAACATTAAACCATGATGGTAGTCAGTATATCGGGGTGCGGGCCAAATTTACATAGCTGTCACCCATGTAAAAAAGAATAACTCTCAAACAAGCCAGGTTTTGAAGCTGAGAAATTGAAACTACAGATCCCAGCATTCTTAGAGGCGATAGATGAAACATCAGGACTGGCTAAAAGTCATAATGACAGGGCTTGTTGACAACAAGAGCATTTGTATGTTCGTGTATAGCGTTTGGGCTATGTCTTTATCTGAAAATTGGTCCATGTGGTGTGACAGGCTGCCAAAATGTACTTGTTTCAAATTGCCTCAGCTGGAAGGACCTGCACTCGCATACAGGCATCCTTTTCACCCAGATTTAACATGTCCTGTCGTAATAAACTGTGGAATGGAAAGGAGAGCCAAGTAAGGGAATGCAAATGAAAGGAAAATGTCACATTTGAGTTAAAGCAGTTCAACAAGAACACACGTTAAGGCCTTTTTTTTTTTTAAGAAAATACAAAGCACAGCTTATTGGTAAATTGTGGAACTTGCATGTGCCCAAAACCATCTCCTAGTAGTAGCCTGATGGAAAGAGGGGGTTCGAACACATATACAAACCCCTTGCATGTTCACCTATAGTCCAAGTTGGAGGGAGCATGGGAATTGTGTGTGTCCTTTTGAAAAGGACTGCAAGGGTAAGGAGAAAATGTACCTCCAGAACTTGTGGATAGAGGTGCCTCTTTCGTAAATCATAAACCTCCCTAAAAGCCGAATTGGCTCGCGCCAGCGTATGCTTGAAACAGCAGCTCCCTTCCAAAGCAGCCAATAGTGGAGCTTCGGAGTGTCCCAAATTCCTACTTTTCCACCAGGCCTATTCCTGGCCACAGCAGCCACATGCAGTCAGGACTTTGAGAAATGGGATAGTTCCTATAAAGTCAGTGCCTCGGAAAGGCCTGTAAAGCAGGCCCAGAGCCTGCCATGTAATTTGTATATATGCATGGACTGCTCGACATGCCACTGACTCTTTCTAAGCCTCACCAGACTGCCAGAGGTTGCATGGTTTGCCAGTGTGCTTGTGGCAGCACATCAAAGACCAGTGTGCTTGTGGCAGCACATCAAAGACCAGTGTGCTTGTGGCAGCACATCAGAAACAGCAGTACGCTCACCAGTCCTTGCTGTACGGTCACTCTCAAGTTGGATGTGCGGTTTACTTCTGACACCAGTGCACATCTTGGATAGGCTGGGAGCTGTACGAGCCTGTAAACTGCAACCCTAAGTGGTGAGAGCAGCTGGCAGTACTGATTGATGGCTAACTGCAAGAATCACTGTAGTGGCTGTGCGTCCATCCATTTTTATTGCAGTGTTGAGCTACATTCAGGGGATGCACACCTGTGAATGCGGGTGAGTTGACGGCTCTGCAGTCATGGTGTCCACACAACGAGGCCTTGCTCCCTCCCCCCCCCCCCACCGTGGGCGTGGTTAAATGAAGGGCACTGCCAGTGCGGGGGAAAGCCCTCTCTGTTGCTAAGAAGCTGAACCATGCATGCCCACAGTGCCAAGAGCTGTGGAGGAAGAAGCAGGATCGCCTTACAGTGACTAGAAAGCACAGCTGAGGCTGGCCCGTGACCCTCCTCTGGGAGGAGGAGGGAGGGGGAACGGCAGGAGGGCATCTGTGAAGCATTCCTCTGCCAATGGCGGGACTGCGCTTTTAACACTTCCTAGTTTGCACTTAAAAACTAGGATGTGCACTACAGATGTCACTGCACAGCTAATACTAGCTTGTAGTACCTTTATCATGTTGCAAGGCATAGTAAAGTTAGATTTAGATTACATTTTATTGTGTCAAGTTTATACTCCTATCTGCAAACAGCCTGTGCAAACAATTCAAAATAACTTTAAAATCACTTGAATGTTTGGCGCAACCCATAAAAGTCACACAGTGAAACAATGTTTATATTTAAAAAATACTACTTGGTGGTAAAACCATTTTTATCATACTGTAATAAAATACACACACTTGGCAAACATACAAGGCATTACAATCAGCTAGATACCAGTTGAAACTTTGAAAACCAGTTTACCCAGCATGCCTCCATTCCAGAATCTAAAGAGTTTTCAGTTACTGCAAGGGTAAGCCATTTCATTGTGATAAGAAACTCCACTCCAATATTATACTGTCTAAGTAGCCCCACCTAGCTGGTAAGAACCGAATAGAGCTACATGTGGTGCACTGATGGTTATGAAGCAATTAAGATCCCACAGTTTGGGAAAAGGGCCATCTGCCAGCGGGAGGCTGCGCCACACAGCAGCTGCTACCCCAGCGCTCTTTCCCAGGGAAAGGGCATGAAGGCTGACTGCACATGTGTTGCCTTGTGTGGTACTTGTTCTGGCTGGGGATTCTGTATGTCTCGGGGCTCCAGGGAAGGGGGAGTGCTGAAAAATACAAAGCAGTACCTGCAGGAGTCAATGCTGCTCCTGCCGTCACTTCTTGGCTTGTGCTGCTACACCCTCCACCATTGTAAACACAGCAACAACAAGACGGAGGCCGGGAAGCTGGACGTAGTGTGGGCAGGGCATACTAACTGTTCTACCCTGAAAGGGGAATGCAAACCGGAACAGTAGCTTTATCTGCAAATGCGATCAGTAAAACAAAGAACAGGCTGTTCAAGGAATTTAGAAAACAGTGAGGTGGGTAGGTGCGGGCGGGCATCCAGCAACATGGGAGGAAATGGGAGGGACAAATGCTGCTATGAACTGCAAACAACTACGGGCCACTGAAGACAGGCAAACAGTAATACGAGCAGGAAACAAAGAAAAAAAATAGTCAAAAAACAAACAGATAAACAACCAAAGCATGCAGATACAGTACTTGGTCCCTACTCCACGGGATGAAACAAATGACAAAATGGAAGGACAAAAAGGAAGGATTCACCAATAGCAAGCAGGCATTTTGGAAGGACAATCCAAGTAGCAAATAAAAAGCAATGAGCAGGATGCAAGCCCACAAAGTGCATACAACAGGTCTCCTGACAGTGCAAGCGCAGTTGAGGCTCGACCAAAAAATGTTATGGTCCCAACCCATCCTGTAAAGTCACCGTAAAGGTGAAACAATATATAATAACAGTTGCTTGGATGCAGAATGTTTCGTCTGCCTTGATTTTATGCCATTGTAGTTTAACAAGGGAGGCACTGTTTCAGCAATGCCGGGAAGACTGTAAGAATTTAATAAAGAGAAAAAAGTTGCAATCACAGCATAAACTGTGGATTGCGTTAAAAGATGCATTAGAGATAAAGGAGTCGAAAAGCTTTTGAAAGATTGTTACCTTTATAGGTTAAAGATCAACAAATAAACCAAAGTGTTGCATTGGGGCTATAGATTGGTCAACATTTTTCAGAGAGTTGCATAGATCAGAGAATACTGATCGGAGTGTTGACTCATAAGGTGTGAGGGATCCTGGATAAGTATCCCCCACTGAACATTCTGTTGCCAGAAGTGGATAGAGTCCCCAATGTATGAATAGGAATAAGGCACCTGGCCCTGACTTAGTTCCTACAGACATTGATAGGTGAATTTTAAATTCTGGGCCAGCTTACTCACAAGAGTTTAGAATGCTGCCTTGGCTATTAACAATGTACCATCGTTATGGCAATCAGCAGCCATAATACCATCATTGTAATCCATCAAACTATCTGCCAATATCACTCTTAGGTGGTTCGGGGAAGGTAACAAGGAAAGTTCTGTTAAATAGAATTTAAGGTTGGGCGGATGCCAACAATATTTTTATCGAGGCACAAGATGACTTTAGGGCACCAATTGGAACAAGTAATCAAACTGTCCGGTTGTATATGATATTCTACAAGTATATGATAGTCAGGAAGACCTCATTGCACCTTATCTTTGTTGACCTAAAATCAGCATTTGACCTTTCCAACTGAGAGAAACTCTGGCTTTGCCTATGCAACATGGGAGTTAATAATGCAGTCCTTCAGGCCATAGTGAGTCCACATTCCAGTAATACAGCTAGAGTCCATTATGGGCCCTTTGGTGGGTGCACGAATCCTTTCCGATTAAAAAAGGAGTTAGATAGGGCTGTGGGCTAGCTCCACTTCTTTTTAAATTATTTCCAAATGACGTGGTAGATTAACTATCAGAAGCTGCCTTGGATGTCCTCATTATTTCTAGGAAAGAAGTCCCTATTCTCTTGTTTATTGATCATGCAGTTTTGTTAGCGAGGACTGAAAAAACAATACAAAAACTGCTAGATAGATTTGCAAACTATTGTAGATTGAAGGATTTGACTATGAGTAACAAGGTTGATTCAATGAAGCCTTTACCCCCTCTGAAAAGAAAACTGAAAATACACGACAAAGTGATAGTGTGTTTCACACTAGGATTACTTGAGTATACGCTTAAGCAACTTAAAAGGAAAGAGGAGAAAAACAAATCTAGTACCTCTTTACTTCAAATATCAAGGGTCATGCTCAGTTTCAAACAGAAAGCAGGCTGCCAGTCTATGAGCATAATACTTCAAGTCTACAAGCAGAAAGCGGTGGCTGCCGCCCTGTATGGAGCTGAACTTTGGGACCATGGTAACCTTAGAAAGTTGCAAGTGATGGAAAACAACTTTCTAAGGTCTCTCTTAAGGCTAAGCCAAAGAACTCCACTGGTGGCACTTTATTTGGTACAAGGCCTCACCCCAGTCACAGACTTGGCTGCATTAAGACCAGTGTTGTGCTGGCTAAGACTGCGGAGACATGCAGCAGTATGCTTAAAATCTGTGGTAGAATTGAGATTCTGCTTATGAATCATCTTTCACAAATACATGTATATGTCTACATCTCCGATTATTGTGAGTTGCAGCCAGTCCAAGACTTGTCCAACAGGTTTTAACCCTGAGCACAGCTGGCGGACAGCGAGAAACAGCTGAACACAAGCCCTATATTTAAGCTGGTTAACTACAAGTAAAAGGCATGTCTATTAGAAGAGAGGCATGCATTCTGTTTGAGAGATGGTGCAAACCACACACCTGACTCCCTTATATTATTTAAGGTGCATGCCACACCTTACACAACAAGATACTTCTGTGAGGAAAGGAGGAGCCCGGCAGAACCAAGAAACAAAGCACACATTCATGAGTCACACAAAAGCAACAAATATTTAGTTAATTAATATGTTTGTGATGCCATGCTCATTACAGCATACATTCACCACCAAGTGCACAAAAAGAAATACATAAAGAAAGATCATGTTGAAAATATATTACAAAGGACAAAATTATATTCTAATCTTATAAATATGAGAAATCTAATAAAGTAGTAGAACACAAGTTGCCACTGATGGTGTGATTGTGTTTAATTATTTCTAAAAAGGTCTACTCAAATAAAGCTTAATATTATTTATAGTATTTCTTAAAGAGTAAAGGTTTAAGTTTAACATTCTGAAACTTTGATATTGATAGTAAAAGAGTGGTTTACTAAATTATCTAGGCACTTGGAAATCTTATCTCTTCTTATCTCACCTAAATTTCAATTGTTCCACAAATGTACATATGGCTGTCACTCCGTTGGATTAAAACCCTGTCTGCGACATATCGGATGTGTTAAATGTGGTTGTGAATTTTTAGGTGTTTCCCTAAATCATTTCAGACTTAGAGCTAGAAGAGGCAGATAGAATTGTGAGTCTTTACCTGGCCAACAAAGTCTATGTAGGTCTTGACGTCAAGTGGCAGCCATTTTCTTTTACTCCACCCCTGTATGAAGTTTCAAATGACTGTTATTTTTTTAATAAAAATTAAAAGTATCAATTGAAATAAGCAGATAAATGAATGAATAAATCTTTATTCGATTATACAATATAATCATAAAAAGTCAGATTAAAACACATAAAATCACAATAAATAATTAGATATAATAAAAACCAGCAGGATAACAACATAACAATATTTATAAATATTAAAAAGCACTCCAACATGCTGCACCCATATGGCTCACAGATTTACATTACAGTATTAAGAATTTATAATCTTATTCCAGTATAAAGCACCTTTCAGGAAAGAGGAGACAGCCAGGACTATTGCATGATCAGATAATAACCGTAAATATAAAAAGGCAGGCTGAACTGTCAAAATCCCCTCGATTTTAAAACAGGATTTAAATATAAGCAGATAAACAAATTAGTTATTTATCAGTAATTTGACAAGAGTAGACAATTACCATACTGTACAAAGGCCATTCCACACCTGGAGGGTCTCACTTTGAAATACTAGTATGCATCAAATTATCGAGTGTTTATTTATTTTTTGTGTTGCAATTGTTTATTAAGGAAGGTATAAGGGTACATAGCATTGGTAATACTCAACCGACGTTCAGGTACAGCAATGTCATCAAATGGTAATTAGGATGAGATGGTACTTAGTATATAACAGTGAGAATAGGGAGGGAAGGGAAGGTTGGGAGGGTAGTCATGGGGGGCAGGGTAAGGAATAAGGGCTAGGGACCTCCGGGAATTGCCCACATACAATTCTAGAGACTTCCGAGGATCGAAGAAGCTGGATGGTGACCTATAGGTGATGGGGTAGTATGCTCCTGCTTCGCTGATGAGGAGACGGCTCCCTGGTGAGCCCTATCTATGTTGTCTGCTGCATCGTATGATAGCGAATGGGTGTGGGGGGATATGAGCATCCTGGATAAGAGATAACTTTCAAGGTAGGTAGCGATGGGGCTGATGAACAGGTAGGGTGACTCGGGCCAAGTGTCTTAGGGTATGAACAGGGCGGAGGGTGAGGTTGGGTTGTGGAACAGGCAGAAAGTAAGGGTTGGGGAGCTTCCCCCGATCCTGCTATCAGTGGTATATCCATAGGTCATTGTATAAATGAATGGGAATATGATGAAAAGAAAGGGTAGGGAGGAGGGAGGTAATGACAGGGTCGGGTTGATGGTGTAGGTGGTCTCAGCCGCTGTCTTCAGGGTGAGGGGAATGGGAGTCCATATCATTCGGTGTGTCTGCGTGGCAGGGGGAGGGGGGCAGAAGGGAGCAAGGGGGGAGGGAGTTGCAGGGGGAAATATCAGCGGTTTGTGGGATAAGGTGTGGGGAGGAGAGGGGGCTAGGATAAGGGGATGGGACAGGGAGGGAGGGGAGAGAGAGATGGAAAAGGGATCCATGGGAAGTGAGGGGGAGAGGTGGGGAGGGAAAGGTGGGGATGGGGGTAGAGGATAGGGGAAGGAGGGTGTAGGCTTGTAGGGGGATGGGGAAGGGTAGAGCGTAGTAAAGCAGGGCAGGGCAGGGTAGGACAGCGGTGGGGAAGTGAGAAGGGGTATAAGAGAATGTTAGTATATGGGTAGCAATGGAAGAATGAGCAGGGGAGGAAGGAGGGGAGAGAGTGAGTAAACATTCTGTGCTGTAGGGGTAGGCAATTGGACAGACTAATGCCGCTCGGTTTAATCCATATGGTTGGAGGTGGACTGGTGGGGTGGGGGACCTGAGGCGTCAGATGTAGAGCGTCCATCATCATTCTCGTCTTGCAGAAAAGGTGCCCACGTTTGGAGGAACAGATCAGATTGGTCTTGCATTTTGTAGATAACGCGCTCATGCGAGGCTGCCTGGACCATGGCCTCCAGCCAAGCCTCCTGCGATGGGGATGCTGGCGACCTCCATTGGCAGAGGATGCATATCTTGGCTGTGGCCAAGGCCATGGGGAGGAGGGGACGTTGCAACTGCGAGAGTTCCGGTGAGTACTGTGTATCATGGAGGAGAATAGCTAGTGGGGTGAGTGGCAGGTGAACAGGCATGGAGGTATTCAAGACTGATCCAACATATGACCAAAAGGGTTGGATCGAAGGGCAGTCTCATATGATATGTGTTATATGGCAGCGGATGCTCGCCCATCTCCAGCAGGTTGCGTGCGGGAGGAGACCTGCTCTGTTCGGTTTCATTGGGGTCCAATGTCAATCGTGTAACATCTTATAAAGGCAGAACTTCAGTCTGGCCTCCCTGGTGCCCCTATCCAGGGCTTCTAGGGCATCTGCCTACTCGTCTTCCTCGTACGTGACTAGCAATCGGGCTTGCCATCTAGTGTATAGAGCTCGCGATAGGGGTTGTGAGAAGAGATGGGATGAAAATGTACCGTATAGTCCTGACATCACCCCTTTGTGCTTCCCCAATATGTGAAGATAGGACACTACTGGCGAGATCTGTAGGGACCATGGGCGAGGGCCCAAGCAACCCTTCAGGCAGTGTCGCAATTGCATGTAGAGCCAGGTTTGCGCCGCATGGAGGCCGAATTCGTCCCTCAGCTGTTCAAATGATTTGCAGTCTGCATCTAGGAGAAGCTGTTTGAGAGTGTGGATACCTGCATTCCTCCATTCGGCCCAGGACAGTACCTGTCCGTCAATGCGTATGCTGGCATTCCCCTACAAGGGGGGCTTTCTCATGGAGTCATAGGTCTGGCCCAATTAGGCGATGTGCGTGCTGCTAGGCCGTATGCATAGCGTGTTCACTGGATGGGTAGGGTCGTGTTAGCAGGTCCTGGCCCCGTATAGGATAGAGAGGCCTGCGTCCGCTGAGAGTAGGTTCTGTTCTATGTGTACCCATTGCGGGGGGTCCAAGACCCCCGGCAGCATATACGCCAGTTGGGACAGCTGAAGAGTAAGGGCGTAGTGTTCCAATGACGGGAGGCCCAGGCCTCCGCCGGAACGGTGAATTTAGTTGCGGCTAGTCTGGGTTTAGAGGAGTCCCACACAAAGGACCGAATCTGGGAGTCAATGAGGCGAAGTGTGGAAAGAGGCACCTATACGGGGAGAATCCCAAGTGTGTATATGAAGCATGGTAGGGTTACCATCCATGCCCTCTGCCCCACATAGAAAACAGAACACTTTTCAAAGTCCTGTTTCATCTGCACAAGTAGGGGGGGTCAAATTATCCGGGACCATTCCCGCCATGCCTCTGTTCACCAGTATCCCCAGATGTTTGAGACGTGAGGTTTGCCAGTGGAAAGGGTAGCTGTGTATGGCCGCTTTGGTGGTTCCGGCCGAAATGGGAAGGGCTTCGCTCTTGTCCCAGTTTATTTTATAGCCAGAGAGTGTCGAGAAATCGTCAATAATGCCCAGCAAGGTCGGTAAGGATCGTTGTAGATCAGCTAGAGTTAGCAGATCTAAATCCCCAAACCACTTCTCTATGACTCATCCTAAACCTCTTTCAAACTATCCCCCTACCTCCACTCTCTGACTCATCCCAAACCTCTCATACTACTATGGACTCCCAAATAAGCCTTTCCAAACTCATCTCTCCTTTTTCCTAGTCATCCAGCTAACAGGCGTGCATGTCCACCACCCCCAATAACAATTTATATTTTTCCTCTACTAATCCGCCATTAACACATCTTGGATTTCAGAGAAGGGTGCTATTAGCCGAAAGTGCTTTAACTCCTCGTCCGGGATAGTAAGCACTATATAAATATACAATTTACAATTACAGTGCCTGACTCCCAAAGGCAATCTGAGACAAAAGTCTAACTTTACGACTTTTGTTATTCACAGAGGTAATTTATGAGTTGTATCTTTATGTCCGCAGTCGGGCCAGAATCTCCGGTTGGGCCGTACTCTCCGGCTCAGGCAAAATGAAGTGTAAACAATGGGCTAAAATTCAATTTTTACAAAAAGGAACATTAGGAACATGTGATAAATGGCAGAGGAGGTCATGAAAATCAGTTTGGGCAGGGAAAAGGGTGTGGCTGGACACTACATCATATCCCCAAAAGGTTTGCCCCTTGCATCATGGTACATGCAGTCCACAATTTGCGCTCCCCTTAGTGTTGACTGTCGTCCCCTTAGTGTTGACACTACAGTCAGCACTGAGGGCAGCGCAAATTTCTTCAAGGCTCCTCACAGGTCACAGACAGCAGATTCAGTCCTCTTCTGATCTTCCTCAAATCCAGTACTGTTATGAAGATGATGTCAAGGGGTGCCACATTTATGTCTGGCACTAGGCTGTGGGCAGGGTGGCTCCTGGCCCCTTTCTAACCAATGGGGTAAAGGTTCCAGGAGCAACCCAGTTCCTGTCTAGCCTACTGCAGACAAACCCACGGTGACCCTCACTCCTAAAAATAAAAATGGTGACACCATTGTCCCCTTGTGCAGAGCCTGTGTGGCCAGAAGTTTGGCCAGGGCAATAAGCAACCCCCCCTGCGCCCGCTCAAAACCAGTTATGTGGGAAGCTCCCCTCCTTCTGGGATTGGAGCTTGCCTGATTGGGGGAACAAAAGAAGGGGCCTCCCACACCCACCGACCACGCACGCCACCTCAGCATCATCCTCGGTTCCTTGCTCTCTATGAACCACCAAATCAACGACATATCATCCTCCTGCTTCCACATGCTTTGCCTACTCTGAAAGATCTTCAAATGGATCCCCAAAGAGTCCAGTAGAACTGTCACCCATGCACTCGTCAGCAGAAAGCTTGACTACAGCAGCGCACACTATGCCGGCACGAACCAAAAATTGCAAAAGAAATTGCAGCGCATCCAGAATGCCTCCACCAGACTTATCCTGGACATCCCCCGCTGAAACCACATCTCCAGTCACCTGAGAGACCACCACTGGCTCCCAGTCAACAAAGGAATCCCCTTCAACCTCCTCATGCATGCCTACAAAGCCCTGCACAACACTGGACCCGAATACCTCAACCACTGCCTCTCCTTCTACACACCGACCAGACACCTTCGCTCTGCCCATCTGGCCCTGACCACTATCCCACGGACATCGCAAGACATCGGCTGGAGGAAGATCCTTCTCCTACCTTGCTGCGAAGATCGGGAACTCCCTACCTCTGCACCTCAGGCAATCACCGTCACTGCCTCAATTCAGGAAGGACCTCAAGACCTAGCTCTTTGGCTGAACTGCAGAACCCTCCCTCGCCCCGAGTACCTTTAGACCCTTACTGGTGAGTAGTTGCGCTCTATAAGAACCCTGATTGGGTTTGATTGAAGGGAACTGTTTAGTTGTCATCTTACATCTGCTTGCAACAGGGGCAGACCTTTAAAATACCTTAAGTTCCTGGGCACAGACCAAATGGTCATCCTGTCAGATGATGCTGTGCACAGGCTAGTGCAGGTTAAACAAAGAATCTACTCAAGTTCATCCAAAATATAACAAAAAAACCTTAATGAATAATCATGAATTTTCCATTCCCATACTTATGTTTATTCATTTTGTTCATATTATTCAGAATATTCAATTCATATTTCACTTCATTATGGAACGACACGTGTGTGTCTCCATTACATTTGAATGTTCAATAGTTCCCAGTGCAGTTTAGTTCCGTGAGACCTTTCATCGGCAGAATACTAGAACCAAACTCAAAAAGACGTGCAACTTAATTGAAACAGTACGGCAGGGTATGAGCGGAAAACTAGTCATTGATGCACTTAACTGCACCCAGTGACAGTTTGTGTATGTGCTATGACCACTCAAAAAATCCAATATATAGGCATGAAGAGCAAGTCCAAGCTCTACGTAGTGCCTGAAAGATGTGCAAAGTTAAAAACAAACCACTAGTAACAGTGACCATCCCAATAGATAGAGTGTGTTGCCACTGCAAGTATCCGCGAACAGTGGCATGTTAAGAAACAGTAGTAAACCTCATTAAAATTGCTGGGAAAATGTGACCCAAGATAGCTTATGAAATGAAAAAGATAATGCCATCTACCTTCCCTGCACATACAAATACCATCTTATATAATATGCGAAACACAACAGTACCTACACCAAGCACTGGGAAAACGCTGCTTAAGACAAATATTGTGGGCTAGGCTAGTCGCTCTACCTATAAAAGAGCTGAACATCAGCTGGGAATCCCTCTCCTAGGTTATATGTTGCAGACTATGCAGCTATAAAAAAGAATCATTACTCCATTTTATATGCTGCTGCCCAGCTTTGCTCAATGCTTGTTGCAGGGCCTTACAGTCAATTTTCCTACAGTATGGTTCACGCACGGTGGTAGAGGCGTTGAACCTCTTGTTTTCATTGGAATCCTCGTCAAACCTGGCAAAATTCGGCAAATCCAAAGAACATGTGCGGACGTTGCTAAATGACAGGTCACCCGGACTACAACAAGTGGGCCCGTCCGAGTACATACTGTTCCTTGACACTAAGATGTACCCCAGTGGTCAAATCGACAATGGCCCCAAGGAATGACCCAAAGTCAACATAATGTCTGTAGCTGACTGTACTTTGTTAATTAATACACAACACAGGCAGTTTATTCAAACAGCTGGATAAGGCACTTGCACTTTAGATCAATGGTCCTATGCTAAAATTACTAAGGAAAGACCTCGAAGCAATAACAATCGCTTTCTTGAGTTTTAGATGAATTCACTTGTTTTAACCGTATGTTTTAATTGTACTCTCTTTTTTATCTATGAAATGATTGTAAGTAATCATACAATAAAACATTAATTCATTCATTTTACCTTCCATGCGCATTAGGAGACTTTAGGAGAAGAAACAAACAGTGTTCAATGCAGGCCAAAGCAATCCATCATCCTTATACAGGAAGACACAAACATGTCATTCCATATTGAATTTGCTCCGGAATACGAGTTAAAATGAATAAACATAGGTATGGGAATGGAAAATTTATGATTATTCATTAAGGATTTTTAAAAATATTTTGGATTAACTCAAGTAGCTTCTTTATTTAACTCGCATTATTTAAACCACATTAGCCTTTGGGCAGCTTCCTCTGATAGCCCTTTTTGGGACTGGTCAGCAGACCTCTACAATCAGCGATTTCACATATACCATAGCGTTTACGGGACAGAAAACACACCTAGATAGCATGTCTCACACAGAAGAATTTGTGTATACCTGTCTGATATTTTGAGTGCATCCCTTGAACTTCTTATTTTTCTATCCTGCCAGAGGAGCAAAAACACCTCCCCGCACCCAGGCCTTTGTCTCTGCTCTGGGAGAAGTCTTCACACCTCATTCAGGGCCAAGCACTCAGATAGCTGCAGCTGGAGGTCAATGCAAATTAGCCGTAAGAGGCATTAGCCAGGGGAAAGGTAACGTTCTAAAAGTTACTTTCCTTAATAGTTATTAAAAATCTGGCAACCATTGAGTTGGGCTTTGAATAAATATTAAAAAGTGAATCATATTTCTAGCTGGTCCCTATTCTGAGATAGCAGAATTATTATTTAACAGTGCTTCCCAGTGTTTCTCCATTAGTGCCAGCCAGCCTTCATACAGTGAAAGTAGCTTTTTTGGTGCTAGTCACTGTAAGGACATGTCGCCATTACATTTCTACATGTCCTACTTTTAAATACCAATGACCCTACTTTGTGGGCTATAATGCCTATTAGGGGTGACTTGAATGGGGCTTAGTGGAGTTTAATGCATGAACTGCATGGAACAATAAAATAAATTCCAAGACCTTAACAGAGAGCATTATTTACAGTTTGGTCGAACAAGAGCACTGTTGTAAATCAATGGTGCTCCTGCCCTCTCAAACTTCCTAGTAGGAAGTGCTGTGTTTACAGCCTAAGCTGGCTCACCAGTGTAAACTATTGATCTGGTGGCTAGTCGTCAAAGAGCTACCAGCTAATAGTAAAGGTCATTCCACCATATTGTGGGCTTTACGATCTCCACGGATGTTCTCTGTTGGTGCAAAGCATGATGGACTTGGGTACATTTTCTTCTTGCAAAGCACCAAACTTCTCCTGATATCAGGTAGGAGAACATGTGCAGAGCAGACATTATCTCGGCTTATCGGAAGTGCTGCGAGGGGAGCCACTATACTGACAGCTCACTTCACAGTGCAGAGATTCCTGCCAGGCAGGCGGGGATCTCTAAATAGGGAAGACAGTCCCCATTCATTGGGGTATATTAGACGAAAATGGATGGGTCATATGCACCAGTCAGGGCTTGAGAGGGGACAGAAGTTCCACATCCCAAACAAAGAAACCAAAACAAAAAAATCAACAGAATGATGGCAAAAATATTTTCAGGGAATCCTACAGAGACCCCACCCCAGCATTTTCCAATTTATTGAAATATTAAAAAACAGCATAGCTACCAAGAACTGCGCCAAAAGCAATCCATACCTCAAACTTACTAATTGACAAACACAACATATGAGCTGTAGAACATATGCTCAAAACATCATATATAAGATAAAAACATACATATCTATTGAAGCTAATAAAAAAACAAATAATTAATCAGAAAGATTAATACTTCCTAACATTTAATGGTAAAATACAACACACTTCTTATAAAATAAGTAAAATATCACAAAAAGCTATGCGCTACCAGACCTAGAATACACCATTAAACATACAAAATATAACCATTAACAAATTATTTAAACAACCATACAAACCTTATTGCCCAAGAAAAGTAATACATGAAAATCTCTGAAGCTGTAGAAGATCCAAACAGGACACTGTTACTCCACAGCAAATATTCCCAGTATTAGATTTTAAAAAAGAATAAGTTCCTCCAAAAAACAAATTCCAAAAAGAAGGTTGCATATCACATACAACAATGCCTTGAGAACCTAAAAAATCAGGGGAAAAAATAATGTCCAGTAAATCGAAAAATAAAAAGAAAATATAAACATTAGTCTGAAATAAAAAGTCCAACACATTTTCCACCAAAACAAACCAATAAAAAAATAGGATTAAATGAAACTCCAAAATGGATGCTCTTCATAGACACTTTTCTGGACTTGCAAAATTAAAACCTAAATAGCCCGACCCCCACCCCAACATAATCAAAAGTGAGTTAACTTCCACAAATAATCTATCAACTTCATTATTAACCTCTATATATGCATTAATTACTAAATACTCACTCACTTATATGTCCTACAGTCAAGAACCAGACCCTGAGAGGGTCTGTTGAGTACCTTACTAGTCTTCCCAAGAAAAGAGTGATGCTTCCTATAAGTCATGGTGCAGCCTTACACAGAAAAATGTACATGAAACGTTTCAAGTGACTCCCTTCGTGTGTCACAGACAGGAGCAAAAACAGGTAATGAAGATGAAATTTGCGTTGGAGAAATTCAGCAAAGCACCAAATTTCTCCTGATATCAGGTAGGAGAAAAGAGCCAGGCTACGCCCAAAAAAGAGACCAGAAGGAACACAATCCAGTCTGCTTAAAGAAAAAATCAGGGATAAAGGGGCGAAGATTGCGACGAAAAATCAGGGAACAAAATGTGTTCCTTTCATAAAGCCTCCTTTATTTATGCTTCAAACAGAAACTGACATCACAGGAAGAGACTTGAACTGCTAGACTCAGACATCCTCCAATGTAAAGACAATGGGAATCAGCCTTAACATCACGGCTCGAACCACGCTGTGCCTTAACAGCGCAGTCCGAACCACAAATGCCTCTTTGCAATGCATTCCTATACCACGCAATTCATTACAACGACTTGCCTTATGGAAAGTGTTGTTGGACCGATGATGAACTTTTTTTTTAAGTTTAAAAGTAAGTTTATTAGATATAAAATTTAGAATTAACATCAATACAATATGACATCTGAATATAATGTAATACAAATGAAATCGTATAGGGGAAGGGGGGGACGGAGAGAAAAAGAATATAATAGACTTCTGATCACTCCAGCTAAATTGCATCACATAGACCCCTCTACCCCCTCTATTTGTTGG
Source organism: Calotriton arnoldi (assembly GCA_963921515.1). Taxonomy (NCBI): domain Eukaryota; kingdom Metazoa; phylum Chordata; class Amphibia; order Caudata; family Salamandridae; genus Calotriton; species Calotriton arnoldi. The sequence continues at coordinate 2,252,006 of CAWUFW010001810.1, read as the reverse complement.
TCTTGCCAAGCCCCTGTAGCTGATCTTAAGCACATGTTATTTACTTGTCCACCCATTTACCATTTCTGGATTAGAGTATGGAAACAAATTAACAAAAAATTTTCTACCCATATTCCCTTTTCTTATTCATATATTTTTCTAGGTAGTGTCTCAGAGATATGGCCGACCTCAATTACTAGTGTTTCGATTGTAGATCTACTTATTGCAGTTGCATTTCAACAAATTACAAAGTCATGGAAACAAGCCTTGAATGTTTCCTTTCAAGCATGGTGGTATGGTGTATGTTATAACCATAGGTTGGATAGGGCATATGTTCATCCTATTACACTTGCCATCAAACGTGATTTACTGTGGTTACCTATCACCAACTTTTTAAATGCTTCTGCTCAAACCATGCCTTTACATAGTCCCAGGATTGAAGAAGTACCCAAGCCTCCTTGAAGTTAATGGTTATTATTAAGTGTCTAATCTATTTTGGATTTTGGTTGAAGCGTGTTATACAACTATAGAAATTAATATATGTCATTTTTTGTATTTTAAGTATATGATCAGTGTTATTACCTGATGCAATCTCCCCTCCCATTCTTTTTCTCTCCGATGATGAACTTTAAGTCCAACACTTTTCCTACTGTTGTGCTGCCTGGAGTTGGAAGATTAAATTATACTATTCCAAAGTCCAGCGCTTTGCCTAAGGCAAGTTGTTGTAACGACTTGCGTGGTAAAGGAATGCGTTGTAAAGACGCATTCGTGGTTTGGACCGCGTTGTTAAGGCAGGCGTGGTAAAACTCTAAGTGGTTCCGATATAAAACCAAAGACAACCATCTTGGAAAGGACCGTTTATAAGTGAAGCTCCAAGATTTCTGTTTTTACTGATTGTTATAGATGCATACAGGCAGAAAAATAAAGCATGTATTTCTCTGTATTTTTAAATATGAAACCAAGGTCTTCTTTTGAGAGATATTTGATGCGGTGTCTCATAATTGCTAAGTCAGTCGTGTACAGACTGACCTACATGGGAATTAATAATAAAAATATACAAGTTCTCCAAATAACAATTGAAAAAACGAACGTTGTATACTACATAGAAATGATGAATTGTAAATAGCAGCAGAAGCACTATAATCCATTAGCATCCACTGACAAGTGACCCTTTATCGGTTAAATAAATGTGAAAATATACTAGTTTCATTTTTATTTAGTCAGAAAACACAAAACTAGATATGAATAAATACAGAAAAAAAGAGGAAAAAAATAAATATAGATAATTATGGATGGAAATATCAAAAAATTAATACCATAAAACCGGGAGCTCTATTTATGAGATTTGGCTTATGTGACATGCTGATGTAGACCACGTGAACCCAGATGGCCTCAAGTGAGCTCCAGACGCTGTTCTCCTCATATGTACCAAGGTAACCTACACTAAAAGACCAAACATGCACAAACCTACTACAAATAAGCATTAACTGATATAGCTATAAATAACTAATTATAACATAACTTAAACTACACCATGCCAACCTATAAATTCCAATTACATGTCAAATTAAAGTATTCTTACCTGAGCAGCCGCTTCCCTCAATGACTTTACATTGAACTTACTTTGGAAAAAGATGGCAGCGAAATAAAAATGACAAAGAAACTACGAATACATTGCAGTCAATGTAAAAATTTAATTTTATTTTCGATTTAAAATGTTAAAAATTATATTTTTTAATTTTTTATTTTATACCATTTTTGAACACACTAATAGGAATGTATTATCATGTGTAATTAAATGAAAACATAAAATGCAATGCTAATTTGCTTGCAAAATGAATTGTTATACCAATTATCAAAATATTTATCCACAATTAGTTAACATACATTTTTGTTTTAAATTGTGTTCCTTCCAATAATTAATATATACTTTTGCTATATGTACTTGTGGCAAATTTAATGTGAAAAAATAGCTTTAATTTATTTATCTGCTTGGAAACATACCTAATCGTGTAAGCTTATTTTTATGGGGGTTAGGGGTTACTGTAAATAAATAAAGACCTAAAGATTTCACTCCAGTTAAATAAAGCACTACTAACACAAACTTCCAGAATAACACACAACCCATTAAAAAAATATTTAAAGATAAATGTAAAAAAACAGTGTACCCCAAATTAACATCAAACAAAACACTTGTGTTTTTTTTAAAAACTTTTCTTTATTGAGTATCACAATGATATTACAGCAAAAGACACAGTGCAATTACAGGTATGCATCATGTTATAGTACATGTGGATCAGCAGAGTTATTAACTTGCAAAGGCCAACATAGCAATCTATTGCATCAACAGTTCCAATTACCGACATAAGAGCAATTAATGTTGTACAGCCCTATGCCACCTCCCATTGATCGGGGGTACCTGCGTCCCCCTACCTGTCCCTAACAAAACACTTGTTTATATCAATCAGTCATTTATAAGGTGCAGCAAATCACCCATGAGGGTCTCGAGACACAGGAGTTGCTAACTGCTGCATGGTGATCTGTTCTTTCGAACAGCCAGGTCTTGAGTCCTTTCCAGAATTCCCAGAGCGATGAGGCGGTCCTAAGGTGCAGGGGAAGGTCGTTTCAAGATTTGTCCACCAGGTGTGAGAAGGAACATCCTCTGCTGTTGCCTTGGCGGATTCCGGGGGTGTCTGCGAGGAAGGCGGAATGTAGGTGTCTGGGCAGTTGGTGGATGGTCATGTGTTTATTGATGTATACTGGTCCTTTGTTATGCAGGGATTTGTATGCGTGGGTCAACATCTTGAACTGGCATCTCATCTGGATCCGGAGCCAGTGTAACTTCTTGAGGTGGGGTGTGATGTATGTCTGTCTGGGGAGGTCGAGGTTGAGTTTTACCACTGAGATTTGTATTGTCTTTAGTCTCTTCAGGAGGAGTGCGGTGATTCCTACATAGAGTGTGTTCCCGTAGTCCAGCCTGTTGGTGACGTGGGCTTGCATTACGGTCCTTCTGGTGTTGACCAGTAGCCACCTGAAGATCTTGTGGAGCATGTGTAGGGTGTGGAAGCAGGCGGATGAGACTGCGTTTGCCTGTTTCTTCAAATATAGTGAGCTGTCCAAGATGATGCTGAGGTTGCGGGCATGGTCTGTCGGGGCGGAGGATGGGCCAAGTTCAGCAGGCCACCATGCATCGTTCCATGGCGAGGTATTGTTCCCAAAGATGAGGACTTCCGTCTTGTCTGTGTTGAGCTTGAGACAGTTGTCCTTCATCCAGTGGGCTACATTCCGCATACATCTGTGGAAGTTGGCTCTGGTGGAGGATGGGGCTTCTGACAGCGAGAGGATGAGCTGGATGTCATGGGTGTAGGAGATGATATTGAGTCCATGCGATCTGACGGTGTTGGCCAGGGGGGTCGTGTATGTGTTAAAGAGGGTGAGACTGAGGGACGATCCTTGGGGGACACCGAAGATCATCTTCTTGGGTTACGAGGTGAGCGGTGGGAGGCGAATTATCTGGGTTCTTCCAGTGAGGTATGAGGCGATCCACTTGAGGACATCTCCCTGGATACCAATGTGGTGGAGTCTGTTGATCAAGATGTGATGGGAGACAGTGTCGAAGGTGGCTGACAGGTCCAAGAGGATGAGGGCTTCCATTTCTATGCGGTCCAGAAGGGCCCTGATGTCGTCATTGGCTGCGATCATGGCTGTCTCAGTGCTGTGGTTGGCTCCGAAACCGGATTGAGAGGGGTCCAGGAGGTTGTTATGGTCCAAGTGTTTGTTGAGTTGCTGGTTGATTGCCTTCTCGAGAGGTGATGGAGATGTTCAGGACACTTTCTTGAGCTCGTCGCCAGTTGTCTTGCTCCAGAGGTTGAAGATGTAGTGGGGCCAGGGGTCTGTGGGTGCTCCTGAGTGCACAAAGTTCATGATGGGGATTATGACTCGAGTTGTGAGAGGGCCCCAATGGGTGAGCAGGTGTTTGTGTTAGTTGATGTGAGCAGCCTGATGCTGTCGGTGGCAGGGGTTTGGGTTTTGAAGTTTTCGTAGATGATTGCGATTTTGTCGTAGAAGAAGTCCGTCAGGGTGTCACACAGTTCTTGGGAGGGGGTGGTGTCATTCTCAGCGGCAGTGGGGTTGGAGAACACCTTCACAATGGCTAAGAACTATGGTTTGTGCTGGCTTCTATGCAGTCTGCTAGGAGGAAGTGGTACTGATTGAGTGCTATTTTGAAGGTGGTAAGATCTCCTGTCTCCTTGTTGAAGCGTCACTTCCTTTCTAGTTGTTGGCAGTTGCATTTGGTGGATTTCAGCTCTGCGGTTAATCAGCTGGCTCTTCTGGCAGGTTCTTTGGATTTGGCTGCCTTAGCAGGGGTAATTTTGTGGGCGCATTCTGTGATCTACCAGGAGAAGTTCTTTGCAGCCTGTTCTGGGTTGGATGTTGTGTCTGGGAGGTGGGAGTTGAGAGCGTTGTTCCACTGGTCTTCTGATATCTTTTCCAGTTTATGCACGGGGAGGTGGGAGGCATGGTGCCAGTGTTGGTAGGTCCTGCGATGGGGAAGTGAATGCTGTAGTGGTCGGTCCAGGGGAGCTGTGAGACGTGGACGTACTTGACTCTGTCACTAGATGTAAAAATGGGGTACAGCGTGTTTCCTGCAATGTGAGTAGGGTCAGTGACAAGTTGCTTGAGGCCGATGTTGCTCATGCTTTCCAGGAGGTCGGTAGTGTTGGTGTCACTGGGGTCGTCGAGGTGGAAGTTAAGATCCCCTAGGAAGATTTAGTGCTTGGAGTCGATGGCGATCAGGGCAATGAGGTCAGGTAGAATGCATTGGAGTTGTGCTGGGGTGGTCTCATTCGGCGTGGTGGACGCAGTCATGTTTGTGGCGTCTCCTGCGTTGTTGGTTGCTTCAGTGTTGCATATGAAGCAGCAGTGCTGGCAGGAGAACGGTCATGTGGTGGTGCATAGAGAAGTGCGGCAGCAGTTGTTGTTGTTGTTGTTGTTGTTGATGCACCTGGGATCCAGTGCTAAGTTGTCTGCAGCGATGTAGCTGCGCGGGGTAGAAGAACCAGGGTTCCTGGCACTGGGTGTGGTCCAGGCATGGACGGGCGCAGATAGGCTTGCCTTAAGCACGCCCTCAGTGCGCCTGCAGCGTGCCCACTGCGCACAGGCGCCCAGCGGACCCCATTAAGTAGGTCCTAAGGCGGGGAGCGGGAGGGAAAGGAGCAGCGAATATGGCAGGAAAGCAAGTGGCGAGGGGTGGAGGGTGGGGGAAAGCAAAAAATACAACAGACGACAAAACAGGTGCAACAGCAAAAGATAGCAAGTTAAACAGTTAAACAAGGTCTAATGCAGTAACAAAGATGCTGGCTATACAAAAGGAATTACAGTGCAGGCTGGATACAGTTACCAGTTTAATGGGACACAATGTAAAAGCAATTACGGGTAGTGGTAAACTCTGAACACAATTAAATGAGAGGAAACAGGTGGCTGGGGCGAAGCAACACACAGCAGAGGGGGGCTAGCACAAGGACTTATATAAATATAGTCATATTCAATCACATGACCAATAGTAAATACCATGATATTTTGGCAAAACATATTTTTAACAACAAAACTACTATTAACAAACACTAAAGATATATACTTACCTTCAATGTTATGTCAAAGTATTTTTGCAGTCTCAATATGTTTACCATGATTTTTAAGTTGTACGATATTAAGTACTCAATATTCAGGTACCATACCATAAAATGAGTTCCTTTAGTGAACTGTTAGAGGAAGAGGTCAAGTTGGTCTTTCATTGTTCTTTACTTTTTTATTTTCTTTCAGTATAGCATAGTCTCTATTTTTGGTTTGTCTCAATAATGTATTGTTTTAATTCAAAGTGAATCATATTTCATGTTTGATTTTTCATTATAACATTTCTTTTGAAATGTAGGAAGGAATTTTTTTCTAGAAACAACTATCATGGGATTAACACTAGTTACTTCAACTATGTGTAAGGTCCCAGTGACAGAGCTTTTGGCTAACATTATTTTGTTTTTGAGAATCCAAACATTTATGCCAGTTTTTACACCTTGCATATTTCACTCACATAACTCAAGAGAATAAAAGCTAATTACCAAAACTGAGGAAATTGTTGATAAGAGTATTAGCCTTGTTTTTCTGCATCTTTTTTTTAGCAAATGGCAGTAAAGGAAATTGGGCACCTTTCTAAAAATATGGCATCCAGGCCACTTTTATGATTCTCCTAAAAATGGTACTGCGGCATGGCATCTCTCCTCTGAGTCCCTGTCAGATTCTATAAGCTGGAGACAGATGTAGCCTCGGGGATGGATTCAAAGAGGCACCTTCTGTCCCCCTTAAGGTAACACTGCTTGCCAGTATGTCAGACTGGATAGGGATAGTGAAACAGACAGCAGTGATATTAAGCGAGCTGAAACAAGGTAAGGAAAATAATGAGTAAAATGTCCTTATTGTACAACATGAATGTACGCAGACTCTATAATCTCAGAGTATGTGAAAACTGATTTGAAATGGATTGAGTCATATCTCAAAGACAGACAGCGCTTGAGTTTAGGGGATGGGATACTCCATCAAAAGGTGAAGAATGTTCTGCCCGCCATATTACAAGTGCTATAGGCTATAATGAACTTGTAATTCAGAGTATGGGACATCCACCACATTTGTGATGCAGCATCCTCTTCATCAAACTCTAAATAAGGCCCTTGGTTTTCCTACACCTTCCATAGCCACACCTCTCCTCTCCTATTCAACATCTACATAACACCCTTAGCGGACCTGATCAGATTGTTCAACCTCACATGTTACAAATATGCATATGATACACAAATGATTCTAAGAATGGATGGCCCAAAAGACTCTGCAAATCCAGACATGGTGATTGCCTCTGTGCCTTAGATGTATGGATGCTGATTATTCACCTAAAGCTCAATACCGAAAAAAAAGAAATCATGACCTGTGGACAATGGCCAGTAGAGGACTCTAGCAGAGTCCACTCCTTAGGTCCCAAATAGTCACATACTCTGAACACTGGGATCTTATAATGGCAAAAGGAAGACAATAATGCAGTGCATCTTAGCAAATCTTAGCAAATCTCTTCAACTGATATCTCATAATGGCAATCCTAAAAGGAGAACTCTAATGCAAACTATCCAGGTAGATCTGTGATCTTCCCCTCACTCATTATCTAAATCTGTTACCACTAATTTAGCCATTAGATCACAGTGTGGATGCCCTCCTGCCACAGTTCGGGCTGGACTGTTCCCATGAGGCACAGGGTCAGACTGATTTGCATATGGCCATGTCTGAACTGGGGTGGTGGAGTGAGCTAAAGAATGATGATGGATTAAACCCAGATCAGTTGACTGGGGGTGAGTGTTTGATTGGCTCAAACGTTCCGTCCATCATCCCCTTTTGTATCGCTTTGGTCGCCCTAAGTTGGCGGGGGTATGCCCAGACGTGGGTCCCTTGCTCAGTTTGCCACTGGATTCAAGCAAGCCTGGCTGATGACGGCTGAAATGCCAGAAACCGGTCCTAGGATGCTTGTTTCCGGTCCAGGGAAGACATGGCTTGGCAGTTCGGGCTGGACTGTTCCCATGAGGCACAGGGTCAGACTGATTTGCATATGGCCATGTCTGAACTGGGGTGGTGGAGTGAGCTAAAGAATGATGATGGATTAAACCCAGATCAGTTGACTGGGGGTGAGTGTTTGATTGGCTCAAACGTTCCGTCCATCATCCCCTTTTGTATCGCTTTGGTCGCCCTAAGTTGGCGGGGGTATGCCCAGACGTGGGTCCCTTGCTCACTTTGCCACTGGATTCAAGCAAGCCTGGCTGATGACGGCTGAAATGCCAGAAACCGGTCCTAGGATGCTTGTTTCCGGTCCAGGGAAGACATGGCTTGGCAGTTCGGGCTGGACTGTTCCCATGAGGCACAGGGTCAGACTGATTTGCATATGGCCATGTCTGAACTGGGGTGGTGGAGTGAGCTAAAGAATGATGATGGATTAAACCCAGATCAGTTGACTGGGGGTGAGTGTTTGATTGGCTCAAACGTTCCGTCCATCATCCCCTTTGTATCGCTTTGGTCGCCCTAAGTTGGCGGGGGTATGCCCAGACGTGGGTCCCTTGCTCACTTTGCCACTGGATTCAAGCAAGCCTGGCTGATGACGGCTGAAATGCCAGAAACCGGTCCTAGGATGCTTGTTTCCGGTCCAGGGAAGACATGGCTTGGCAGTTCGGGCTGGACTGTTCCCATGAGGCACAGGGTCAGACTGATTTGCATATGGCCATGTCTGAACTGGGGTGGTGGAGTGAGCTAAAGAATGATGATGGATTAAACCCAGATCAGTTGACTGGGGGTGAGTGTTTGATTGGCTCAAGCGTTCCGTCCATCATCCCCTTTTGTATCGCTTTGGTCGCCCTAAGTTGGCGGGGGTATGCCCAGACGTGGGTCCCTTGCTCACTTTGCCACTGGATTCAAGCAAGCCTGGCTGATGACGGCTGAAATGCCAGAAACCGGTCCTAGGATGCTTGTTTCCGGTCCAGGGAAGACATGGCTTGGCAGTTCGGGCTGGACTGTTCCCATGAGGCACAGGGTCAGACTGATTTGCATATGGCCATGTCTGAACTGGGGTGGTGGAGTGAGCTAAAGAATGATGATGGATTAAACCCAGATCAGTTGACTGGGGGTGAGTGTTTGATTGGCTCAAACGTTCCGTCCATCATCCCCTTTTGTATCGCTTTGGTCGCCCTAAGTTGGCGGGGGTATGCCCAGACGTGGGTCCCTTGCTCACTTTGCCACTGGATTCAAGCAAGCCTGGCTGATGACGGCTGAAATGCCAGAAACCGGTCCTAGGATGCTTGTTTCCGGTCCAGGAAGACATGGCTTGGCAGTTCGGGCTGGACTGTTCCCATGAGGCACAGGGTCAGACTGATTTGCATATGGCCATGTCTGAACTGGGGTGGTGGAGTGAGCTAAAGAATGATGATGGATTAAACCCAGATCAGTTGACTGGGGGTGAGTGTTTGATTGGCTCAAGCGTTCCGTCCATCATCCCCTTTTGTATCGCTTTGGTCGCCCTAAGTTGGCGGGGGTATGCCCAGACGTGGGTCCCTTGCTCACTTTGCCACTGGATTCAAGCAAGCCTGGCTGATGACGGCTGAAATGCCAGAAACCGGTCCTAGGATGCTTGTTTCCGGTCCAGGGAAGACATGGCTTGGCAGTTCGGGCTGGACTGTTCCCATGAGGCACAGGGTCAGACTGATTTGCATATGGCCATGTCTGAACTGGGGTGGTGGAGTGAGCTAAAGAATGATGATGGATTAAACCCAGATCAGTTGACTGGGGGTGAGTGTTTGATTGGCTCAAAGCGTTCCGTCCATCATCCCCTTTTGTATCGCTCCTGCCACAGACAGCATAAGAAATTGGATCAGGAACATACAAAATAAACTACCAACACAATAAAGGCACCTGCAGGGTTACTCAATGTGCAAGCATTACATAAATTATAAAAATGTGAGTCTTTCTCTCAGATTTCCTCATCCATGAAACCACTAACTGCTGTGTCCCATAACATGATAAGCGCACCTCAGTGGTCAATAGGCACTGCATGGAAACGCTTTCTATGTACTCTCAAATGAACGATATACACACACCCACAAGGTGTAGCTTGCTACCCACGTGGATCAGAGCTTTAGTCCCCCACATAGGGATAGTAAGAGCTATACAAAGACTATAATACAATACAATAAAATATTGTGTCTATAGATTTTCTTGTGCAAACCTGTTGATTTTTGTAAATCATCAAAAGTGTATAATTCTGCATAAATCATTGGTTTTAGTCTATGATGGATAGGTGTATGAATTTTTATTGATATATTATTATTGAATAAAGCCCAATGATATTTATATAAGACCCCTACATGGACACTGTTACAGTATTGCACCACAAGGGGATAATCTGAAATCATTTCATTGTATGTTTTTTACTTCACCAGTCCTCCTCTTATTGATATGTTTATTCTGTATTATTCTTTGAAACGGTTTTAAATAACTGTACAATAAATAATAATAATAATAATAATAAATGTAACCACAAACCAGGTTTTCCATCACTTAATTCCATAATAATCAGTACTGAACTCTCCACATTCTGCTAAAGAGAAGCATTGTATTTGGACTGATGAGGGCCTGATCAGGATGGCGGTCGGACTGCAACACACAGGCCGTCGGTTGTGGTCCGACCGCCATCTTGCATAGCGGTCCAACCGCCGCATTATGATGCGGTTGGTCCTATTGCTGCAGTCGGAGGGACCGACAGACGGATCCAACAGGTTCAAGGAGCCTATCGGCTCCTTGAACCTTTGTAGATAACTACCATTGTAGATAACTACCACACAGCGACCAACGGCAACACGAAAACTAACTTCATTTTTTACACTAATCGCCCGACTAAATGGAAAAACACCTTCTCTCTTCACCTTCAAGTCGCCAAGTCAGTAATCATTCCCTATGGTGAAAAAATCTCCACTACCATATCCCCGATATTCAAAGGGGAACTCACCATTTCCATCTACAGAACTGGAACCATTCTCATACAGGCCACTGACCCGCACCTCACCACTTTTGACCGCCACTTCCCCACACTTCTCTCCTCGTTAACTCAACTGAGCCATCAAACCCTATCTCCCCTATCCCCCACCACCCTCACTAATAACGTGGAACTGATCCAATCTCCCTGCCCTGAAGAACCTCTCTCCAACTCATGGACATCCACCATCACTCACTACAATCACACTACCCCTATCATTACTCTCCGTTGCCAAACACCCACCATTATTACATCAACTGATCACACCAGGAACAACAAACTCACAATTAACAAACTCCACAAGGCCGATCTTGATAGTTCAGACTCTAACCTCAGCCCTCCCGTGACTGAAATCTCCACAGGCACTCCCCGCTCGACCCCTGATAATCTGAACCCTCCCGCACAATCTACCCCTTCCTCCAACACAGACCCTGTTCCCCCGACCCTTACTTCCTCTTGTCCAACGTCATCTCCAATCCAGCGGTCACTCTCCCCCCTACTACCACTGCACACTCCCCTTCCGATGTCCCACATCCACAGGCACAACCTGTCTCCACCGCTTACCTCACTGACAACCCCCGTGACATCCCCATGTCCAACGTCTTCACCAATCCAGCAGACACTTTCCCCCTATTATCACTGCCCACTCCCCTTCCGCCGTCGCACACCCACATACACAACCTGCCTCCACCGCTAATCTCATTGACATTCCCCGGAACTCTGACTTCCTACCTAGAACTTCTCTCCCTCCTCACTTGGACAGTAGACCCACTACTCCTCCTCTGAACTCCTGGAATGGGAACATTACTAATCCAGCTCCCCGCGTCCAACCTCTCCCCTCTCCTAATCCCACTGATTCCGTCCAATCCCTGACCCCTGGTCACTCTCCCTCCATAGACCCAAGTCATTATCGGCCACTGCCAAAAACCTTAAACTTATTCAGCTCAATAACACAGCAACTGAACAGAATGGAGCGGAAAATTAACTCCCTTGCTGCCGATTTCCTATACTTACAACAAGACCTTCTCAACAGGACCAAGCCACCGTGCTCCCTCTCCCCGGGTAGATTTGCTCCTACCCCCCTCAATACCTCTCCAATGGCCCCACAGAGCACCCCTCATCCCTCCAGTCCGTCAGCGAGTCAGGCACTTCGACCCAACCGGGATCGCCAACCCTTTTCGGTACCGAAACCTGATGAGATCAACGACTCTTACCTCGCTGTGAGCCTGAAGTCAGCCCCTCTCCCCATACCTGTTATTATTGGCACTAACAGAATCCCTAAAACTGTCCACTCGCCTAGACCTCCTGCTCAATACTCCTCTATCCACCTAACTCCCCCCATCATTGAGGCTCCCCGCCCTCTCACTTGCATGCTCCTAAACTGCAGATCAGCAGTACAACACGCCACAGACATTGCTGAAGCTCTACTCGCAGAAGAAATTGACATCGCTTTCCTCACAGAATCCTGGCTCAATGTCTACTCCACCCCCATTCTTGACATTCTCACCCCTCCAAGGTACAACATCATCAGACAAGACAGGCCGATCAAAACTGGGGGGGGACTAGCCATCATTCACAAAGCTGGAATACAGATTACCAAACTTAAACCTGCAGAATACCTATCGTTTGAATACCTGGGTGTCGAACTCACTGCCAAGGGCACCTCACCCATCAAATTTCACACCATCTACCATCCTCCTGGAGAGCGTACCCTTTTCCCCGAAGAACTAACAGACCTAATAACACGTTTCTCCATGACAGACACAAAAGACGTGTTCCTGGGTGACCTCAATATCCACTGGAACGGCCCAGAAGATTCCACTGTCCAGAACCTATCCAACCTACTTGAGATATACAACCTCAAACAACTCTGCAATAAACCAACTCACATCAAAGGTGCAACACTGGATGCGATCATTACCAACAATGAACTGGTCTCTCTGAGAGCGATTTCTCCCATTGACTCGTCCGACCACCACCTCATTCTGTTCAAGATTGACGCACTTGTCAGCCACCAACCTATTCGTGATGACAAACCTAAACACTGGACCAGAAACATCAAAGAAGTCCCTTTACCCGAACTTGAATCCATGATTCATGCCCATCTACAACTCCAACCTTCATCATGGACGGCCGATGACCTCACTACACACTTTAACGCAAAAATGACAGAGGTTTTAGACCAAGTAGCCCCACTCAAACTCAAACAAATGAGGCGAACCAAATCTAAACCCTGGTTCAACGTGGATCTGAATAACGAAAGGCGTCAACTCAGACAAACGGAAAGGTCTTGGAGACTAAACCCTCGACCTTGCACCTAGCACAACTTAGATCTGCTCGGCAGGCATACAAAAAACACATTTTCAGTGAAAAGGCGTCTTTCTTCCGCAGCCAACTAGATCTGGCGAAAAACAGACCGAGAGAACTCTTCAACATTGTCAAAAGCCAAACAAACTGCACTCCTCTCAAGAAATCAAAGCCACCAAAGAGCGATGTGAAGAAATTGCCACCTTCTTCACTAATAAAGTCTCAAAAATTGATCAATCCTTCATCCAATCAGACCAATCAGAAAGAGTTCTTACTAAGGACAATCAGGTCTGCCTCCAGCTAAAAAACAATGCGCATTGGTCCGACTTTCAGCTAATGTCGGAAAAAGGTGTTTTCAGTATAATTTCTAACCTAAAACCTTCCTCCCACACTATGGACCCCCTCCCATCCACAATTATAAAATAACTCAACCACACCATTTCCCCTTTCTGGACAAAAATCATCAACGCCTCTCTCACTTCAGGCTGTGTCCCAGACTCCCTTCAACTAGGACAAATCACACCCATTCTCAAGAAACCAGGGGCCGACCCTAATGATCTTAACAACCTCAGACCTATCTCCAACCTCCTTTTCCTTGCAAAAACATTGGAGAAATGCGTTCTCCACCAACTCAACAGACACATTGATGAGTTCAACCTCCTCGACACCTTTCAATCAGGATTCAGGAAAGGCTGTAGCACTGAAACAGCTATGCTCAACATCTCTGACGATATTCACAAGGCTTTAGATGAAGGTGATGCCTGCCTACTCATCCTTATTGACCTATCTGCGGCATTCGACACAGTAAATCATCCAGCTCTTCTGGAGACCTTGTCGAAGCGCTCCGGCATTAATGGCACAGTACTAAAATGGTTCACCTCCTTCCTTCAACACCGCTCGCAACAAATTAAAATCAACTCCTGTCTCTTGAAGCCAACAAAAGTCACACTTGGGGTCCCGCAAGGCTCGATCCTCTCCCCGTCCCTCTTCAATCTCTTCATGGAGCCCCTCACAATCATCTTGAAAAAAGCTGGAGTGAATTACCACCTTTGCGCTGATGACACCCAAATCTATTTCAAAATCAAGTCTCCCAGCGACATCCGACACCTCAATGTCACTCTAACCGAGATCCAAACTTGGTTCAACGCTAACCACTTAAAGCTCAACCCAGATAAAACGGAACTAATCCTATTCTCTCCAAAAAGCAACCATCGACCAATCCAAGAGTGGCTCAAGAATCTGGTTGCCCTAAACTGCCCCCTCGTCCTATCCGACTCAGTTAAGTCTCTAGGCATCACCCTTGACAAGAACTTATCAATGGAGGCCCACATCAAAAACTCTGCAAAAAGTGCTCTTTTCTCACTAAAACACCTAAAGAAATTGAAACCTTTTCTTCCCCATGATGACCTCAAGACAGTAGTTCAATCCCTAGTTCTCTCTAAAATCGACTACGGGAACGCCATCCTAACAGGGACTCCAAAAGCTCACCTAGCCCCACTAAGGGCAGTGCTGAACATGGCCGCTCGTCTCATATCTGGAGTAAAAAGATTTGAACACATCACTCCAGCTCTCAACTCCCTCAACTGGCTTCCCATGGAAGGGAGGTGTATTTACAAGCTGGCCTGCATTACACAAAAACCCTTCACTCTCCAGCCCCCAACTACCTGAACAACAAACTGGTAAGAGCAGGTCAATCCAGAATGCTGAGAAGCTCCAACTCACTCCTTCTTATCCCTCCGAAACTGAAAATGAAAACCACCCAATACCGATCGTTTTCTGGCAACGCTCCCAGGATGTGGAACGCTCTCCCTAGAGTCCTCAGATGCAACCCCTCCTTCTCCTGTTTCAAAAGGGACCTGAAACTCCATCTCCTTAACAAATACTTTCCCGACCAACATCAACTAACCTAGACTTCAATATCCGAGTTGACTCCTCTCTCTCTTGACATTCAAGGATAGTTGGTGACCGGACTGTGTTAACCACCTTCGTTTGTTCTCTCTCCCTCCGCTGCACTGTTTACCTATTTTTCATGTTGTATTTTTCTTTATCTCTGTTTTGCTTCCTTACTGCCTTCCTACTATGTAATGCAATTTCCTTCTGTTTTTTATAGTGTGACACCTACGGGTCAAACTAGCGCTCTATAAAACTTTTTAAATAAAAAAATAAAAATATCGGGCTGTCGGTCGGATCGTAATCCCTACAATAGGGGCCGTGCCTGCACAGGCACCGCCGTAGGGATTACGATGTCCCTCTCCAACAGCCTTTCCCAAGCAGTCTGACTGCCATGGAAAGGTTGTAGGAAAGAGACTTTGGTGGCCTCTATCAGGGCCCCCATTCCCTGTGGGCCGCATCTATGTGGCCTGGGGCGCGCCTGTGGTGCTCCCCAAACATCCATGTCCCTTGTGCCATGCACCACATGGTGCCTGGCACATGGGACATGGGTGTTTCAAAATATCCCATTTTCCACTGCAGCTTGTGCTGCAGCCCTTTTTCGGGATGCACCACAAGCCGCAATGGAAAAGGGGATGTTTCCTACCACCTACACAGCGGTCGCATCTTAATTTGGCGGGTGGAACCGCCGACTACATGTCGGTCGGTTTCCAACTCACTGCTATGGCTTTTTGCCTTTTAAAAAGTCACTATTCTTTCTACTTTAGAGTGAGCTGCACTTGATTTTGAGTTGGGGACTGATTAAAGGAAGTCCTAAAGTCCTCCTAGTTCTGAGATCTTAAGGGGAAATGGAAAATCTCATAGGTTGGGTTTCTCAGAAATCCTTGCTGGCTCTTCTTTGGGCAGTGAAACATATCCACCCCATGTTATAATAATTGATGAGAGGGAAGGAGACACCTGTATCCTTCAGCTAACTTGAAAAATCTAATACAGCTTCAAAGAGGTGGACGATGACTTCTACCAAGATAGCACATGCTCAGGTTGTTGGGAACAAGTATAAGGATAGTGAGTAACAATTAAAAAACAAATAATCAAATGCAGATTAATAAGTACAACTATATAAAACAGACCAGGAATAAACCTAAGAAATAACATTTGATGAAAGTACAAAATAAAAGGGCAATATTGTGAAAAGTATCAACCACATTTACTACAGGTAGCAATGTTTTAAGAAATGTTAGGCGGGTTAAAGGAAAAATCTGAGACACAAAGTCAAAGTGGTTAAGCAATTTTGAAGGAAATATGTTACAAAATTGAGTTTGCAACAAAATGAATTGGATCAGTTCTACTACAAACCCCACAAAAGAGTTCGGATCATTTTACATATAGGGGCCGATTATGTTGCGGCCCGTAAAGGCTCCGACTGACAGCCGGAGCCTTCCAGGCCGCATCGTAATCGGCCCCTCGGTTTACTTTCCGACCGCCGCATTATGATGCTGGTGGTCGGCAACTAAACCGGCCGGTCATTCTGGCTGGCTTCCAACGGGCTCAAGGAGCCCGTCGGCCAATCGGAACCGGCTCGTAATCCCAAAGGGCAGGCCTTTCTGCTCTTGGGATTACGATGTACAGTTTCCTGTCCGACATGGAAACCATGTCGGAAAGCGTGTTTGGAGGCTCACAGCAGGGCCCCCTTGGGTGCGCGGCCTCCGGTTGGGGGCCGAGGGGGCACCTATGATGCCCTCCTGTTGATCCCTGCACCCCGTGACAGGCACCTCAAGGTGCACCACAAGCCGCAATGGAAAAGGGGATGATGTCCCCCTGTTGATCCCTGCACCCCGTGGCAGGGACCTCAATGTGCCTGCCAAGGGGTGTAGGGATGAACAGCACCTCCCATTTCCTTATGGGAGCATGTATTATGGCCAGTTTATGGCCGTAATGCATGCTCCCATAGGGAAATGCAGGATCGCATCCTAATGAGGCGGGCGGGCTGCCCACCAGAGGTCGGTCGGACCCAGGACCGAGTTGGTGCAGGCGGAAGCAATTCCACCCGACATTGAAATTGGCCCCTTAATGTGTCAGGCTAAAAAACTAGGCATATTTCATTTTTTTTCTTTTTCTGTGTTGGGCTTTCTCCGCCAGTTTATCGTACTAGAGATATACCATTTTTCAGGGGGTGCGCTGCAGGCCAATGAGGAAGCCTAAGCTTGCTCTTTAGTATACACTATAATGATAAATGTACCAGGAGAAGCACTTATTGTTGATGAATGGTTTTCCACAGGATGCAGTCTCCACATGCCCTGCCAAAACCAGCTACCACAGAAGGCATGCTGTGTATGTGAATGTACAATGTTCACACCCTCTTGTTTAAATAGAGGCTTGAGGATCTCCCAAGGAAGTTTGTATTTCCTGACTGCTTCTCCTATCCTCAGTTGTCTAGGGCAAGAGCAAAGGCTATTGGGAGATCTTTACTCATACTTATCAACGTGCACCAAGATCAGAAGCGGACGGGGCTCATCTGCTCTGTCCGAGGGCGTCATGAATGAGACTCTGGGCCCTAGCTTGCAATAAGTAGAGGGATTTGGACTCTGTACCAAGTACAATGTAGAAGTTACCACATATTAATTAAATCAATTCAAGGTATTTCCCTTTGCGATAGGAACCACTTATGGATGATGAAGTGAAGACATGATGCAAATACTAAAAAAAGAAATTAATGAATAAAGAAAGATTTTTATCTTTATATTGAGTGAATCTGTATTAGCCATTACACCTGCTACCCGGTGTAGGTTGGCAAGATGGGTATCTTTGATGTCCAAAAAATTATGGCAGTTTCAAGGAGCTTTTATTGGTGTACTTTTGTACTTTGATATGCACTAGCCTGCAAGTGGAACAAGGATTTGGTGGTCAACTGTCACGTCCACCTTTCATTGAGCACAACAGACTGATAGAAATGTGTGCTGTTATTTTGTGTCACAATCTGCTGAGATGCTCTTATAAAAAGAGTTGCCTCTTCTGTTGTTCTTCAAAGACTATCAAGAAAGTGTTTCTCCAGCGGCTTTTCAAGCCCAGAAAATCTACAGAAAGGAGTATCTCCAAGTGTCTACCCATGCTAAGTGAGAAAGAGACATCCTTTTCCACCTTCTCCATTGTTGCTTCTCTGCGCCAAGTTCTTGCACATCTCTGATCAGGATCCAGAATATGAGAATCAACCAGTAACAATGGACAGTGGTATCAAAAGGTGACAACACTTCTTTAATGTGCTACATTCCTGGGTGAATGGGAGGCCCGGATGCTTTTTGACTCTGACTATGCATGTTCTGGCACATGCATAGGAGGGAACCTTGTGCAGGAGAAGTGACATGTCTGTTCAGGAATAGAAAATTAATGGTGGATTCTAAGGACAGGATAGGTTCTTCGGAGAAGCCTAACATGTAAAATAGACTGGAGACTTTAGAGGTGCAAGAATTGAAGCTGTTCATTTTGCTTCTCTTGGATACACCAAGCTCAGCTAAAACTAATAAAACTGCACTTTACTTTTCACATTACTTAATAATGTTCCCTTTCGCCGCATATGCCTTTTCCTGTTACAGTGCCAAAACAAGTGCATTTCCAGGACGCAGGCTTTCCAGTGGTCTTACTGAACATGTGAATTTTTGTCTAAAGGCAATGTCTTAGCACTCACACAATGTAATGTCGAATTGCCTTATTGACTGTGCCAGCTGTCCCATCCTAATCATTTTCCTTTGTCCATTAAGTTCCCCTGAATTTTTTAATCTACGACTCAAATTTAGGGCTGAATAATCCCAAGAGACCACCAATTAACAAGTTTTGTGCTCTTTCGGGACACTAAGAAATAAAAAGGCGTGTGAGGGGGCTTTTGGTTTTTTCATGATAATGGAGGGGATAGGGGCATATCCTTCCTTTGGACATGGGACGCTTATTTGGGACAAACAAAGGCAGCAAAGGTCATCTGAAACACACAGGCGTAGCCAATTTAGAGCCAAGCTAAGCCTAGTTACTACGGTTATTTGCCAGTAAATAAAGTCTGGGTGTGGCCAAAAATACTGAAAGGCCTATTGATTTCAAAAAGGTTATGCCTACATGGCGCACGTCACTGTGACTTTAACTTATAACTTTTCAACTTAGATTTACTTTCCTTTTCTAGGCACTTAGCTTCTCCTTCTCTTTGAGATCCAGTCCATTTCATTGTAGTGTCAACGCACCTCACACATACTTGTGGCTTGACTTCACTTGACTTGGCTTTAGCATTTTATGAATTATTTTGAATTAGGGAACTAGTGGCAAGATACAAAAGCGAAGTCCAGGGGTGCGTGCAATGGTAGGATATGATCCTGGAAGCTGGACAGGGAACAATAAAGCTTAGATCTAAAACTAATCAAAAGGATATAGTCAATTGGTAACCCTAAGAGTTGTGGAATACCAGTGATCCGGTCCATGGGTAGTACTGAATCGGCAGGTGGAGTTTAAATATTGGCACATAAATCCCTTTTGTTCATGAGAATTCAGCTCCATTTCACACTACCAAATAAAGAGGCCTTGATAAGGCAGAAATTTACCCAACACACTTTACTCCTCAATCTTTTATAGTAGATGCAGTGGACGTGACTGCTGTCACATGCTGAGGTCTCAAGATGAATATGGCCCTCTACAACGAATGCTTTGACAACACATTCCATTACAACGCGCAACGCGGTCGTTACAACGACCGCGTTGTTTCTACGCGATCCATTACATTGCAAGTCGTTTCAACGACTTGCTGTAGGGGGCGCGCTGGACTTAGGAATAGTATAATTTACTATTCCAACTCCAGTGTGCGCAACAGTAGGGAAGGTGTTGGAATAGTAAATTATACTATTCCTTATGGTAGCGCGCCCCCTACAGAAAGTAGTTGAAACGACTTGCGTTGTAATGGAGCGCGTAGAAACAACGCGGTCGTTGTAACGACCGCGTTGTAATGGAAGCGCGTTGTGTTAACAGAGTTGTAAACGCTGTTTCCCCTCAAGATACCTTGAGAATGGGAATCGCATTTTTGCATGTGGTACATTCTACCAAAATTGACATAAATCCACAGTTAGCCACTGATCAATTTTGTCATCATTTTTCACTCATTCCTGGGAGGTTGGGGAAAAAATGACGAATACGAAAAAGCCCACAACAGGCACGCAAGTCCACTGGTTCAACACTGCATGTCTTCGTCTATGTCAGTGACGCAAGACTGTAGTGAAAGCAACAAACTGCGCAGGAAATGCTTATCTTGCATCTGGGCAACCAAGAACTTGTGGATTCCTCTAGTCTGGATGTTTGAATGAATTTCAATGAGTATTTTGCAAAATCTCTTTCTATTGTCTACCATTTCTTAGTCTGCATTGATTCTAAGGATGTGCTTGGGAAATGAGGCATGCTCTTCAGCGCTGAATGTGTCAATAAGGGCAGGTTCAGAACATTGACCAGAAGGTAAAGTTATTCCCTCACATGATGTCATGTGGCCAGAACATGTTTTACAAGAATGGGATTCAATTGTCTGCAGGGCACAAGTCGAGTGTAGACGCGGGTACCCACTATTTACACACTATCTACCCACTATTTTCACAGGGTGGAGGCCGCTACCCTGCCAAGAAGTTGGCCCTCCCCAGAAATATGATGAACTCGTCCTGGTGTAATTTTCAGACACCGGGACACATTCAGCATCACCTGCACATTGTTTAATTTTGTTACGAGCAACAACGTGGAGGCAGGGAGTAGGCTTTGTTGTATTAAATTCCAGCTGGGCACAAAAGGCCAAAGTTAAGGGGCCCTCAGGCCTTCTTTTGTTCGAGTGTCTTGGTTGGAAGCTACCTCAGCCTCCCACCTAAATGCAAACGCAATGGAGGGGTAAAAAAGGCATACAGCTTATTGTCACTTCACAAGTACTCCAGAGAGGCATGGTTTTGACTTCCTTCAGTCCCTGTATATAAGAGATATGCATACACTGTAAGAATGTCAGATGTGTTAATCTGTCTCGGTAATTAAACAAATAACAATTTAAATACCGTTTCTTTTATAGTGCTACGCATCCCAATGCAGGGTATCAGAGCGCTTTACATCACACGGTCAATCAATCAATAAATCGCTCAGTCCTACCCTCTTCAACATCTCGCTCAGAAAACTCGCTTCAAAACTTGCTCAGTCCTACCCTCTTCAACATCTACATGGCCCCCCGCGCCGCCATCGTCAGACAGCATGGCCTCAGCATAGTGTCCTACGCCGACGACACACAACTCATCCTCTCCCTCACCAAGGATCCCACCACCACCAGACTCAACTTCCAGGAAGGAATGCAGGACGTCGCAACCTGGATGAGCAACAGCTGCCTGAAGCTCAACTCAGAAAAGACAGAAGTCCTCATCCTCGGAACCTCCCCGTCAGCATGGGACAACACCTGGTGGCCCACTGCCCTCGGCAGTCCCCTGACCCCCACAGATCACGCCCGGAAACTCGGGTAGGGACTCGACTCCTCCCTCTCCATGAACAGACAGGTCAGTGCCGTCGCCTCCAGCTGCTTCAACACCCTCCGCATCCTCCGAAAGACCTTCAAATGGATCCCCCCGAGTCAAGGAAGACCGTCACCCACGCACTCATAACCAGCAGACTTGACTACGGAAACGCCCTCTACGCCGGGATCGACAAGTCTCTACTCCGCAAGCTCCAGACAATACACAACACCGCAGCCAGACTCGTCCTCGGCATCCCCCGACACGAACACATCACCTAACACCTACGGAACCTCCACTGCCTCCCCGTCGAGAAGAGAGTCACTTTCAAGATACTCACCCACGCCTACAAATGGCTCCACAACACCGGACCACAATACCTCAATGAGAGAACCTCCTTCCATGTACCCAAAAGAAACCTCAGATCCGCCAACCTCGCCCTCGCCAAAACACCACGCATCCGCAGAGCCAGAACTGGAGGAAGAGCCTTCTCCAAATCGCGGCCAAGACCTGGAACAAGCTCCCAATCGACATCAGACGTGCCCCCTCCCTGAACGTCTTCAGGAAGATGCTCAAGACCTGGCTGCTCGACTGAATGGAGCTGCCTACCCCTCCCTCCCCCAGCGCCTTGAGACACTCACGGGTGAGTAGTGCGCTTACAATTCCTTGATAGATTGATTGATTGATTGATTGATTGAAGTAATAAAGGGGCTCTCTGTGTTAAAAGCAGGAACTCACTTACCTAGCTACAAAAATATAAATCGGTCACCTGCATGTCACATGATGTGCTTTGCAGGAGACATATTAACTCTCTATGCTACTTTGATTCAAATCTAGGACTAGATAAACCCAGACATCTCAACAGCAAATGTGTTAACCTCCATAGTTATCTTATCATTATTATTATTCCCTTAGATTTTCTGAGCACACAAATATCTCTGCAGCAGGTGCCTTAACCCATAAGATATTTTAAAATGCATACTTTGCAAACAATTGAGCAAAATAGATTTTATCTCCATATTTCTCCTTGTTGCCAATTTCTTTGTGTGCAGAGTTATTAAAATAAATGTATAAATTGAGGTCCAGATTTTGCATTGGGATGCCCAGGCACAAAATCTAATTTATTAAATCTCATTATGCGCTCAAATGTACATACGATAGACCGGCTAAACATATGTGTGAGGTGTTAAGATCTGATGTCACATTTTGTGATGTCACTTCCTGTGAAGTCTTGGTTGCTATGGCCACTCCCAATTTTGACAGAGGACACCCACAATTCTGTAACCTCCGCCTATTTTTATATATATATATATATATATATATACATATTCACTGAAAAAACCACAGGTTTCAGGGACGTTATAGTTAGTTGGACATTTCATTCGTACAAAACCAGAGAAATTTGGCCATTATAGTTAGTTGAGGTAACTATAACACGCGCCCCGCAATGCACTGCTGATGACATCACATATTACATCACTCATGACATGGTCAGTGACATCACTGATGACATCACTGATATCTCAAATGACATCACTGATGACATCATCCAGTGACTGTGTGTTTCTGTAAAGTTTAAATATGTTTTATGTATATATAGGCCAAGCTGTATTGAAGAATGAGTGGGTGTATGACTGTCTGAATGAATGATTTAGTAGGTGCATGACTGACTGTATAAGTGAGTTATTAAACGTGTCTTATTGAATGCATGGGTTAGTGACTAAACTGTGTGAATGTCTGTATCAGTCTGTCTGTTGGTGTGTAAGCGGCTGCATGAGTTGGTGAGTGGCTACATGAGTGTCTATATGGGTTATTGATTGGTTGTCTGAGTATCTGTATGGGTGCCTGAGTGTCTGTGTGGGTGGGTGGGGGGTGTGTGACTTTGTGCATAGATGTGTGAGTGGGTGATTCACTGTGTGAATGGATTCAAGAGTGCATCTGTGAAGGGCTGTATGGGTGGGTGAGTGTGTATGGGTGTGTTCGTGAGTGTTTAGATGTCTCAGTGGTACATGTGTGAGTAACTACATATGTGAAAGGCAGTATATGTGAGTGTTGGAGTATATAAATGACTATATGTGAGAGTGAGTGATTGTGAGAGTGCCTGTATGGATGAGTGTGTGCTTGTGTCAGTGATTGTATAAGAGAGTAAGTATGTGTTAGTATCTGTATGAATAAGTGAGGTGGTGTGTGTATAATTGTGTAGGTTAGTAAATGGGAGCGTGATTGATTCTTTGCATGACTGATTATGTGTGTGAGTAACTCTATGGGTGAGTGGCGGTGTGTGAGTGTCTGTATAGGTGTATGAATGTATATGATAGTACTGTATTGATGAGTGACTGCATGTGTGAGTGACTGTATGGGTGAATGAGTAGATGTGTGTGTAGACCTTGGAATCAGTAAGTGGGTATGTAGTAACTGGTATTGGTGTGTCTTTGGTTTCGAAAATGGTTGTCTGCCTTTTAGAGTGGGTGTATCAAAGGTTATATTAGGGTGTGAAGAGGTGCATCAGATTATCACTTGGATGATGTCATCAGTGATGTCATTTGAGATGTCATCAGTGATGTCACTGACCATGTAATGAGTGATGTCATATGTGATGTCATCAGCAGTGCATTGCGGGGGGGCGAGTTATAGTTACCTCAACTAACTATAACGGCCGAATTTCTCTGGTTTTGTACGAGTGAAATGTCCAACTAACTATAACGTCCCTGAAACCTGTGGTTTTTCTGTGAATTTCAAAGGTTTTTTAAATGCTAATTTCTAACTATAACGTCCCTGAAACCTATGGTTTTTTCAGTGAATTTCAAAGGTTTTTTAAATGATAATTTCTAACTATGCCTACAGAGGTAAGACATGTGCAGAAAGAGGAAGAATGGCGCAGAAAGAAGCAAGAGGAATGCTGAAAGAGGCAACAGAAGTACAGAAAGACGAAGAAAGGTGCAGAAAGAAGCAATAGATATGCAGAAAGAACCAACAGAGGTGCAGAAGAGGCCGTGTTGCAAAGTCATCCTGTGGCCCAACTTTTTGCTGACTGGTACTGGTGGTAACTGACTCTGACTTAGGCCTGGGCGTAGTTCGCAGAGTTTTGCTACGCAGAACTCAGCGAAGTTACAAAAAAACTCTGCGAAGTTCCGTGAGTGGCGGAGTGCAGTGCAAACTGCAGTTTGTGCTGGTATTCCTGCCGCTCGGGTAGAAATTCTACCCGAGAGAACTGGAGAAAACGGCAAGAGAGGTGCAGGAAGAGGCAGGAGAGGTGCATAAAGAGGCAAAAGGGGTACAGAAAGAGGGGTGCAGATAGAAGCAAGAGAAGTGCAGAAAATAAGCAACAGAGGTGCTTAAAGAGGCAAGAGGGGTGCAGAAAGAGGCAAGAGAAGTGAAGAAAGAAGCAACAGAGGTGCCGAAAGAGGCAAGAGAGATGCAGAAACAGGCAAGAAAGGTACAGAAAGAGGGAACAGGGGTGCAGAAAGAGGTAAGAGGGATACAGAAATTTGCGAGAGGTGCAGAAAGAAGCAAGAGCAGTGCAGAAAGAAGCAAGAGAAGTGCAGAAAGAAGCAAGAGAGAAGGAGAAATAGGGAAGAGGGGTGCAGAAAGAGGCAAGTGAGGTGCAGAAAGAGGCAACAGAGGAGCAGGAAGATACATGAGAATTGCAGAAACAAGCAAGAGAAGTGCCGAAAGAGGCAAGTGGGGTGCGGAAAGAGGTAGGAGAGGTGCACAAAGAGGCAAGAAATATACAGAAAGAGGCAGGAGGGGTACAGAAAGAAGGAAGAGAAGTGCAGAAAGAGGCAAGAGAATTGCTGAAAGAAGCAACAGAGGTATAGATAGAAGCAAGAGAAGTGCAGAAAGAGGCAAGTAAGGTGCAGAAAGAAGCAAGAGCAGTGCAGAAAGAACCAACAGAGGTGCAAAATGAGGCAAGAGGGGTGCAGAAAGAGGTAGGAAAGGTGCACAAAGAGGCAAGAAATATACAGAAAGAGGCAGGAGGGGTACAGAAAGAAGGAAGAGAAGTGCAGAAAGAGGCAAGAGAATTGCTGAAAGAAGCAACAGAGGTATAGATAGAAGCAAGAGAAGTGCAGAAAGAGGCAAGTAAGGTGCAGAAAGAAGCAAGAGCAGTGCAGAAAGAACCAACAGAGGTACAAAAAAAGGCAAGAGGGGTGCAGAAAAAGGTAGGAGAGGTGCACAAAGAGGCAAGACAAGTACAGAAAGAGGCAGGAGGGGTGCAGAAAGAAGGAAGAGAAATACAGAAAGAAGCTACAGATGTGCTGAAAGAGGCGCGAAGGGTGCAGAAAGAGCAAGAGAAGTGCAGAAAGAAGCAACAGAGGTACAGAAAGAGGCAAGAGAGGTGCAGAAACAGGCAGGAAAGGTACAGAAAGAGGGAACAGGGGTGCAGAAAGACGCAAGAGAAGTGCAGAAAGAGAAAAGAGGGGTGCAAAAAGAGGCAAGAGGGGTGCAGAAAGAAGCAGGTGAGGTGCAGAAAGAGGCAACAGAGGTGCAGAAAGACGCAAGAGAGGTGCAGAAACAAGCAAGAGAAGTGCAGAAAGAAGCAAGAGAAGTGCAGAAAGAGGCAAGTGAGGTGCAGAAAGAGGCAAGAGAGGTGCAGAAAATGGCAAGAGAACAGCAGAAAGAGGCAAGAGGGATGCAAAAAAGGGAAGAAGGGTGCAGAAAGAAGCAAGAGAGGTGCAGAAAGAAGCAAGAAAAGGGCAGAAAGAAGCAATAGAGGTACAGAAAGAGTGAAGACAAGTACAGAAAGAGACAACAGGGGTGCAGAAAGAGACAACAGGGGTGCAGAAAGAACCAAGAGAGGTGCAGAAAGAGGCAATAGAAGTGCAGAAAGAGGCAAGTGAGGTGCAGAAGGAGGCAAGAGAACTGCAGATACAGGCAAAAGGGGTGCAGAAAGAGGGAACATGTGTGCAGACAGAGGCAAGAGAGGTGCAGGAAGAGGTAAGAGGGATACAGAAAGAGGCAAGAGGGATGCAGAAATTTGCAAAAGAGGTGCAGAAAGAAGCAAGAGCAGTGCAGAAAGAACCAACAGAGGTGCAGAAAGAGGCAAGAGGGGTGCAGAAAGAGGTAGGAGAGGTGCACAAAGAGGCAAGAGGGGTACAGAAAGAGGCAAGAGGGGTGCAGAAAGAGGTAGGAGAGGTGCACAAAGAGGCAAGAGGGGTACAGAAAGAGGCAAGAGGGGTGCAGAAAGAAGGAAGAGAAGTGCAGAAAGAAGCAACAGAGGTGCTGAAAGAGACAAGAAGGGTGCAGAAAGAGGCAAGAGAAGTACAGAAAGAAGCAACAGAGTTGCAAGAAGAGGCAATAGAGGTGCAGAAAGAGGCAAGAGAGATGCAGAAAGAAGCAAGTGAGGTGCAAAAAGAGGCAAGAGAGGTGCAGAAAGAGGAGAGTGAGATTCAGAAAGGCAAGAGAAGAGCAGAAAGTGGCAAGAGAAGAGCAGAAAGTGGCAAGTGAGGTGCAGAAAGAGGCAAGAGAGGTATATAAAGAGGCAAGATAAGTGTTGAAAGAGGCAAAAGAAGTGCAGAAAGAGGCACTTGAGGTGCAGAAAGAGGCAAGAGAGGTACAGAAAGAGGCTCAAGAGGTGCAGAAAGAGGCAAGAGAAGTGCAGAAAGAGGCAAGAGAGGTGCAGAAGTAAGAGAGTGAGGTGCAGAAAGAGGCAAGTGAGAAGCAGAAAGAGTCAAGAGAGGCACAGAAAGAGGCAAGGGAAGTGCAGAAACAGGCAAGAGAAATGCACAAAGAGGCAAGAGAGGAGCAGAAAGAGGCAAGAGACGTGTAGAAAGACGCAAGAGAAGTGCAGAAAGAGGCAAGAGAGGTGCAGAAAGAGGCAAGACAGGTGCAGAAAGAGGCAAGAGATCTGCAGAAAAAAGCAACAGAGGTGCTGAAAGAGGCAAGTGAGGTGCAGAAAAGGGCAAGAGAAGTGCAGAAAGAAGACAGTGAGGTGCAGAAAGAGGAAGAAAGGTGCAGAAAGATGCAAGAGAAATACAGAAAGAGGCAAGAGGGGCACAGAAAGAAGAGAGGTTTGTGCACCATTAGTACCAATTTAACACCCACATTTAGCAATGAGTAACACATGACCATTCCAGCTTTGCAAAGGGCCTTCCACCACGCTGTAACACGTAAAGCTGCATTTGTGGGAACATTTGAGCCGTTTGAGCTAGAAACAAGGCTTTTTTTGTTCAAATCTGCAGATTAGGCAGCAGATGATGGAATATTTGGCAAATGCGGAAAATGTTTAATTATGTGAAAATTGGTGCAGCCGAACAGTCACATAATTCCAGTGGCCCTGCTCATACCTCTGACTAGGTCCAGAAGTGCTCCTCAGTGGTTCCTTTTTTTTTGTGTCTTATTGAGTTTATAGTTTAGCTTCTATGGAAACGAGGAAGACTAAACCTGAGGTTACCACTCCACAACACAGACTACAATACCACATAATTACTCTCCAAAACACATAATCCTACTCCACATAATTCCTATACACTAAATACCACATACTTTCTATTCAATTAATTTCACTGCACAACATACCACATAATTCCGCTTCACACAACGTATATCCACTCTAAACCAAAAAACATTAGTAAAAAACTTTTACATTTACAACGCCAATAGCTCTAACTCTCACAAATGGGAAACCTTTTACATTGCAAATGCTTCTTTAACTAGTAGTCGCGTTTGCAAAGTGGTGGTGAAAGGGTGCTGTGCCTCCTAACAGCGCTCAGGAATTCCGCTGCGTAGGACTTACAGGAGGTACCAGGAATGCTTCTTGGCCCCTAAAGTCCCTCAAGAGTAAAGTGGACTTCATCCCCCATCCCGTAGTCTGCCAGGAGGCGCGTTTGCAGACTAGTGGAGAAAGGGGGCATGGACTCCGAAGACGTCTTAGCAATCCCACTGTGTGGGACTTACTGGAGGTAACAAGAGGGGTAGTTGGCCCCCAAGGACATCCTTGGGGGCCAACTACCCCTCCTATTACCTCCAGTAAGTCCCACACAGCAGGATTGCTAAGTTCTCATAGCAGGCCACGCCTCCTTTGCCCACCACTCTGCAAACGCGCTCCCTGGTGCACTCTTGGATGGGGATTGAAGTCCCCTTCGCTGCTGGGGGTCCTTAGGGGCCAACTAGCCTACCTCTTACCTCCAGTAAGCCCCACACAGTGGGATTGCTGAGAGGTGGACACAGGCCACACCCCCTTTCTCCACCACTCTGCAAACGCGCCTCCTGGCGCGCTCTTGGTTGGAGGATGAAGTCCCCTTTCCTCCTGAGGGTCCCTGGGGGCCAACTAGCCCTCCTGTTACCTCCAGTAAGCCCCATACAGCTGGTTTGCTGAGAATGCTCAAAGGCCACACCCCCTTTTTACACCACTCTGCAAACGCAGCTCCTGGCGCACAGCTGCTCGGGGGCTGAAGTCCACTTGTGTCCTGAGGTCCTCAGGGCACAAGAGGACCTCATCGCCCCACCAGCAGTGCTCCAAGAGGCGCGTTTGCAGAGTGGTGTAAAAAGGGGCGTGGCCTCGGACCACCTCTCAGCAATCCCACTGTGTGGGGCTTACTGGAGGTACCTGGTGGGCTAGTTGCCCCCAGGGACCCTCAGGAATGAAGGGGACGTAATCCCCCAACTTAAAACGCGCCAGGGGGTGCGTTTGCAGAGTGGTGCAGGGAGGGGGCGGGGCCTCCGGCGAGATGCCTGCTTTTCATTTTTTTAAATATTTTTAGATGGGGGGCTGTGTAGCCCCCCTTCTTTTAATATTTCTTGGGCCCTGGGGACCCCAAAAAAACGGGAAGGAGGCTGCGTGGCCTCCCTTCCCTGAGCCACTATTGGCCACGGGGACCTCATCCCCCGGGGCCTGGCCAGCATTTTTAAAAAAAAAACATTTTGGAGGGAGGCGGCGTGGCCCCCCTCCTGAGGCCAATAATGGCCCTGGGGACCCCATCCCCCGGGCATTGCCTCTTTTCTTTTTTTTTTAATGAGTATGGGAGAGGGGCCGCGTGGCCCCCCTTCCCTTGGCCACTTCTGGCCCCGGGGAGCCCATCCCCCAGGGCCTGGCCAGCCTGGATTTGTTTGGGGGAGGGGGGCCACATGGCCCCTCTCCTAAGGCCAATTATGGCCCCGGGGACCCCATCCCCCGGGACTGGCCTTCTTTTTTTTATCTTTTTTTCCCGGGAGGAGGGCCGCATGCCCCCCTCCCCTGGGCCACTTCTGGCCCCGGGGACACCATCCCCTGGGGCCAGCCCTCAAGCTGGGGACCGTGGGGGAGCCCAAATGCACCCACGGTCCCTGCTGGCTCCCCGCCTCCTGCGGGAGCCGGCATTGCTTTTGGGCAAGGGGAGCTGTTAACATGCAGCTCCCCTTGCCCAAAAGCAATACTGCTTTGCTTCATGCTTCATGGAAGTGAGAGCAGGTTTCCTGCTCTCGCTTCCATGAAACAATGCAGAAGTTTGCAATGACAATGCCATTGCAAACGGCAATGTCCCGGGGGTGGGCACCCCAGGACATTGCAGGAGCCGGCCCTGGGGGGTGGCGGTCCCCAGGGCCATGAAGGGCTCCAGGAGGGTGGCCGCTCAGCCCCCCTCCCATCGAGTACAAAGCCCCAGGGAGGTGGTGGTCCCCAGGGCTTGGGGGGGCCTGTGAGCCCCCCCTCATTAATGAAGGAAGCCCCTGGGAAGTGATGGTCCCTGGGGCTTGGGGGGGGCCGGCGAGGCTCCACCGCCTATAATTAACAAAAGCCCCGGGGAGGTGGCAGTCCCCAGGGCTCGGGGGGCCCGTGAGGCCCCCCCACCCACAAAATAACAAAGCCCCGGGGAGGTGGCGTTCCCCGGGGCTGCGGGGGCCTGCGTGGCCCCCGCATATGTTTACATATTGCCCCCGGGACCTTGCCCACCCGGGGGCTCATTAAAATGAAGAGCGGGAGCCCGCACTTCGTTTTTTTTTTTTTTTCTCGGCCGGATTTGCGCACCCAGCGCGAATTTGGCCGATTTTTCTTCTTTTTAAATGCTTTTTTTGGCCTTGGGGGTCCTTGTAGGACCCCCTGAGCAGGCCTAGGGGGTCAGAGTGTTTCTACCCTGCCCCCTTTTCTTGTTTTTTAACCTTTATTTTACTGTTTTCTTGTGACTCGGTTACCGAGTCACAAGATGGCTGCCAACACATTCTGGTTTGGAGTGTTGGTAGCGAATCAGAATGAAGCTCGTGCTTGGGAGGATTCGCGAATCCTCCTCGGTGCTCAGATATATATACATTTTTATTTTTTTAGTTTCTCAGGAACGATTGAACGGATTTACACCATTTAAAAAAAAGGGCGCTTTCTGAACCAAGAGCTAACTTTTTGCCAAATTTGGTGTAATTCCGTTCAGCAGTTCGGGCTGTAGCCTGTTCCAAAATTTCCTATGGAAATTAACATGGGGAAAACGCGATTTGGGGCCCCCCTTTTTTCTCGGCCCCCGCTTGCCGAATCACCCCGAAACTTTAAAGACAGGAGCTGACCGGAGCTGGTCATTAGTTTGGAAAATTCGTGAAGATTTGTCAAACGGCGCCAAAGATATTGGCAAAAGAAAAAACGCTTTTTGAATAGAGACAAGGTCCTAACTATAACTACCTACTGGCGACCGCCAGTAGGTAATGTATATATATATATATATATATATATATATATATATATACATATATATATATATATATACACATAGCCCCCAACTTTATACAAATGATAGATTCAACCGACAGCCAATTGAAAACAAAGGGGGAAATTTACAAGAAACTGTCGGAGCACGGCGTTAAGCCAAAATTGCTAACGCCGAGATGCGCCATATTTTCAAAAATGCAGCCCATCCCTGTGTTTACCCTAGTGCTGGCGCTAAATTTAGCTACCTAGCGCCAACACAAGCACCCTTGCACCATAGAAGGTGTTCCTTCCTGCACATAAACAATCAATGGTGTTTTGCTGTTTCTATGTGTGCTGCAGACTCCAGCACA
Organism: Calotriton arnoldi; assembly: GCA_963921515.1. NCBI lineage: Eukaryota > Metazoa > Chordata > Amphibia > Caudata > Salamandridae > Calotriton > Calotriton arnoldi. Next base: position 2,220,776 of record CAWUFW010001810.1, on the reverse strand, counting down.
CATAGAAGCAGCAAAAACGAGGAGAAATTAATCATTTCTCCTCATTGCGCCTGTTTAAGACCAGGTTGTCCCTGGTCTTACTATGGCGCTCCCCCACATTTACGCCACCCTTCTAAATAGGTGGCAGCGTCAATAAGCAATGGGTGTGGTGGTGGAACGCCCACAGCAACCCCCATTGCCCGCCCCTTTACCACAGCGGACTGCTGCGGTAAGGGGCATATTTACAAGGTGGCGTTAAGCCATGTTAAGTGGCTTAACGCCACCTTGTAAATATGAAGCAGGGCATTGCGCCACAGGAATGTCATTAAAAGTGACGTTCCTGTTGCGCAATGCCCTTGTAAATATGCCCCCATGGTTCTTTACAATGGTGGTATTTTTGGTATTTTTGTTCATGTCCTTCCAGAGGCTTTTGCTTCAAATGAGTGTACCGAAGAAGTCCTCATTTGTTTGTGAAATAAAGGACTCGCTCTCCATTGAGCAATACATTTTGTTAACTATGCATGTACTGTTTTATTTAATTGTTTTAGTTCTGAGGTTTTGTCTTTATATAAATGAGCTAATGAAACCCTTTCGCTTTTCTTCTTTAGTAGCTATATCCCTAATACTTGTGTGTTTTTGCCGCGAATGTATTTGTATTGCATACTAAAAAAACGTTTTCCCCTGCGATTGTATTTTAGAGTTGGGGGAGGAGAGGCAAGCAGCACCCAGGGGTCTCACAGCAGTACCCTTCTAAAAGCAAGAACGTCACGACATGCCTGGCCTGTGTTTACACCATAATAACTGGGTGGGCCCCCCGAGCCTCTGTCACCTGTCACTCCAGTTGTGTTGCAAATGAACCCACCTTCCTGCGCTGGCTTTTGATCTGAAAGGCACCACACCTTGTGGGAGGCGGCCGCGCAGGGGACTTTCATGTGAAACCTGCCCCCGTTGTGCGGCATTCTGGGCAGGGGAGCTCTAAGTGGCATACGTGGTAGTTTGCCTAGCAGGTGGCCCGTCCTTGGGCCTTTTCCCGTCAGTGTGAGGAGGTTGCCAGTGGGGAGATGACTAATTAATTACTATATAATTACATTCGTCCCTGATCTCTTTCGTCACATACTGCAGGATGTAAACCCCTCAGTGGCCTTTTTATGCACCGACTGGTGTCCAGTTAATTAAACGAAACCTTTCAAAAACAAATGCGGTGGACTTTAGTCACAAAGGTGATAAGCTAACAGGTGACTTACTGAAAGGGCCGTGTTTATCTGGCTGAGGCCTAGGCGGGTAGGTAAGGCACCGGGTTTGAGCTTGAAGTTGCGTGCTTTGAGTGCAGCTCTCTGTAGATATTCGATTAAGTTGAGGGGAGGGCTGTCTTTTACGACACAACTCAGCAATGGTATTTATCTCAGGGGGTACCGCCCTACTGTTCCAGAGGTAGCTATATGGGTGACACTAACGACGGACTGGAGGAAGCGTTGGTAGCCATATTCTTTTCAGGCTTGCTTAGATTTTTTACATGTGGTTGAAAAAAAACACGATTTGCAATGTAATTCTGACCACGGGCCTGCCACAGTAAATGTTAATGTGTGATGTCGCAGTGAAGGGTTTTAATTCCGTATCAAATTTGACAGCTTTCTCGCCAACACCCCTGCAGTACTTGCTGCTCCTAAGATTAGGTGAAGGGATAAAGTACCGCAATTACGCCCTCTTTTCACAAATTGTGGGCCGCGTGCCTATTTTTGGTGGGTCGCGAAGGGCCAAGCAATAAATAAATATGCATTTAACTTATTTATTTGTCTTGTCACATTTACTGCGCTTCAAAGACAGAGGTCAAATGTCAGGCTATGCCTTCTGATAAATTGCTGCTGTCGTTTAACATGGGAATTTGTGTTTACAAACTCTTCTCCATTTGTGGTCAGAGAAAGGAAAGAAAAGGAAGGTGAATTATGTGACAATCTTGCTAGGGGACAGAGAGTGTGAAAGGAAAGGCTGTAGGATGTCAAGTTTTATAACACACAACAAAACGTAGATACATGTAAATAAACTACACATTCAGCAGTTAGGAAACAATAAGAAAGCACATTTTTTGTAACTCCGAAGTGTAATGGAAGCAAAGATTTTAATAGGATCAAAACAAATCAAGACAATTTACTTGGTAAAGCACAAATGACAAATATTTGCTGAAACCCAAGCTCTGCACATTATCATATGTGTGCAATATAGTTTTATCAGTAAAAATGTATGTGCAAATTTAGTGTCCATTTCAATTGAAAATGTGCTGCCTGTAAAAGACATACATTATGGTTGTAATTTAAACATTATTGTATGAATGAACCTGAATTAATTTCATTTATAACCTAATTTTTAATATATCTAAGACCATATTTTTGAATAAGAAACAAGAAAATGATCAAGACATGTTACATATGTGCTCTTCAAAATGATGGCACTCCCCAGATTTCTCTATGCCCTACACAACACCCCCTTCTTGGTTCCTACGTCGTATTTTAGAGCAATAGAATCGGAGGTGAACAATCTCCTCTGGGATGGAAAACCCGCTAGGATAGCCGCGGCTAAACTGGTCAAAAGCTGGTACGACGGCGGCATTGCACTCCCAAACGTCCAGACTTATTACTGGGCCTCTCAATTGGCCGTAATCAACCAATGGCTCCACTCGCCCCAAACGAAACCTGCTTACCGGTTAGATAGACATGCCCTAGGAACGGGGGGAATCAACAGAATACTCTATAATAAAACGCGGAAAACAGATCTCTTGGGGCCTACCGCACATACCGTCCAAGTGTGGTACGCGGTACTGAGAAACCTAGGTTGGAACGATAGAATAACACAACAAACCCCACTGTGGGAAACCGGCAGACTGGGCAAACTAGGCAAGAGTAAGGGGTTTAGGCAATAGGACGCCATAGGAATTTCACGAGTGGGTGACTTTTGGAAAACAGGGTAAGTCATTACCTTTGCTCAACTGCAAGACCAGTACGAGATGGCGCCAGCTGAGATGTTCCGCTACCTGCAGGTTAAGCATGTGCTAGAAGCGGTCATTCCGCCTGACACTGTCCTTCCGGAGGCCTCCCCATTGGAGGATAGACTCCTCACTGAATATATGGACAAGAAAGCCAGATCCCTAACGTACTGGAAAATCGTCAACAATCAGCCAGACCCTACACAATTGCTACGGGAAAAATGGCAGGTCAATGTAGGTGACTTAGATGACACTGACTGGAAGGAAGCGCTGGAATCCCCGAGGGAGGTGGCGGTATCCTCGAAGTTGCGCTTGATACAACTTAAAGTGCTCCACAGAACCTATTTCACAAGAGTGACATTATGCAAGATAGGAAAGACCAATGACCAACTCTGCCTGCGACAATGTTGCGAAATAGGCACTTTTTATCACACGAAATGGGAATGCCCTGCAATTATAACATACTGGGCAGCAATTATGAACACGATCACACATGTTAGTGAGGCTCCCGTACCACCAGAACCTAAATGATGTCTCCTAAACATCTGGGAAGCAACAGACCTAAATCACACGGCTCAAGCTTGGGCAACACTAGGCATGATGATAGCAAAGCAAAACATTGCCAGACTCTGGGGGGCATGAACTACCCCAGTACTGGGAGAATGGTGTAAGGATATGGATATGGCCATGGCGGCTGAAAAAGCTACATATATTCATAGAGGGTGCCCCAGGAAATGGGAGCGAATGTGGGGAAAATGGAACACATTTAGGGGAGGCATATGTACCCCACCAGCTGCAGAATCATCATCAGACGATGATGAATAAATTGAAATACTGTACATTCATTAACAGGCCTAAGATATATGTAAGACATAATGTATACCTGTGGATGGAAAGGATATATGATGAAGAACAAAATGTCGTATATACACATCTTATCGCAAATGTTACAACTGCAAGTCTTGTACCTAATAAAAATGTTTATAAAAAAAATAAAAAAGACATGTTACATATGTTTAAAAATAAATTTTCTCTTGTGTGCCAAAAAATGTGAGGCTATGTAGCCAAAATGTGTTGTGCCAGAGTGCTCCCATTTCACCACCCTCTTAACCCAAGGAACCCTCTGTACACAGTGAGTAACGGTCCCAATCATATCCCTTCCCCATCACGACACCCTGGGTACCACAAAACCACCTTCCCTTCTCCCCCGAGGCATAGATATAAATCAATGCTTCAAATCAATGTTTGGCTTCCTTCAACGCCTTCCGGGACGTCCCACGGCTCCGTCCGGGATTTTTACTGGGACGTACCGCGCGATTGTAGCGCCACAGACAGATCATCAACGAGAATTCCAACGATGCTGTCGCACTAGACCCCGGAGCCGGTTTTCTGAGGGATTGCGACCCCATGACCCCGATCTTGTCTTCCACGACGAGTCACGAGGGAGCGAGCCCTCCGGTCGCCGTGGCTGCCTCTCCTCTTCGAGGTGGCTGCCGGGGCCCCGACTCCGATTTCCCCGTCTCTACAGCAGGTTGGGTCGGGATTCTACTACCGGACTTCTCTTGACGACCTGAGAGACAGTGGTTCGAGCGACATCGTTTTCCAGCAGCCTTCCTTCCTACCGATCCTGCGCCTGCCTACCCCAACCAGTCCTGCTCCTTGAGGTTGGTTTTTTCTTCACGGTCTTCTTTGGCTTGCATTTTCTGTTGATTTGGGGGTCCGCCATTTTGTGCCGAGGCTGTTGGTGACTGTAACTCTGGGCCCACCATCTTGATTGCCTCGACCGACTTCTGGATCACTGCTTGCCGCCAGGCCACGCCTTTGGCCACCTACCTGTCCATTGCCCCTGGATGGCCCCCTCTTGCCGTGCTCTCCCCCCCAGACATTAATGGCCGCTAATGAAGCTCCCTTTTTTTCACCCTCTCCTTGTGGTCCCCCCACATTGCCAAGATGACCTAACGCGGTGATTGGATTTGGCACTGGACTTAGTGACTATGTGACCCCATCTGGGTTTTGGGCCCCCTTACTCTAACATTTTGGGCCCACACAAGGTATTTCTCTCCCACTGCCGGTCTGCCAGAACTGATCTGCTTCCCAGCCCCCTGTTTCCACTCCCCTCCCCCATTCCCTCTATTCCTCTATTGGGGACTTGTTCTTCTGTGTTTGACTATGCAACTGTAACTAATGTAACCATGAAAAACTGTTATTCTTGTTATTGCTGACCGCTGAGACCTGAGCAACATGGCTGATGCCCGGTGGAGCTGCTAGACAGCTATAGAGGTGATCGGCGCTGGTTCACCCCCTCAGCCGTCACAGGGCCCCATCAATAGCATCATTCAATGATTAAATCTGGGGGCAGACAAATTATGGATTAAGCGGAACTCGCCCAGGTCTTTTTTGGGCACCACCCCCAGCGGTGAGCAAACAAAACCTTCTACCGGTACAGCGTCAAATGGGCCAGCTACCCTCCCCAGCCTCAGCTCCTTCATAATCTTGGCTACCGCTACCGCCTTGTTGGACCTTAGGGATTGCCGATTGCGGCAGTAAGAGACCCCTAGGTAGCCAGATGCAGGAATCCTAAAACCATCCCTGAAGCCTTCCAAAGAATCTGGGCTGTGTTCGGGCAACTGTATTTATTCAACCATGGTATCAATGCCGTTGTCCTTATCGGGGAGGGAGCCTTGGTGAGGAGAAAGTCCTCATTCTTGCTTTTCCCCCCTTTTCTCTTGATTTTTTTAAAACATTTGGATTCAGGATGTGAGGAGAGGCCACAAAAGGAACAGGAGTGCTTAAATCTGCATGAGCCCAGAGGCCTGGTGCAGGTTCGCCTATTGAAATCCCAGCAGGCCCCTTTCTCCCCCCCACCCGTGTTAGCTGGAGGGCCCGCTCGAAAGGACTGTCCTCGTGCATTATCTTGACTTACAGTTTTCATGTGGCGCAACCACATGATGACGTCAATCTGATCCCAGGTTAAGCCAGGGTCAGTTGATTTTGCCCTCCTGACCTCCTTATCATATTCTTTCCATCCCACTCCCCCATATTCATCATGCGCACAGGCGATCCCATTTTGATAGCATGCCATCTGCGCGCCTAGCCCAGGGAAACGTTTCACCATTATTGCATGATAATTGGAGAACCCTTTTATCCAATTTACCAGAGTTTCCTCAATTTTCTTCTTGTGAGACCTGTTACCCCAATCCCTGGGAAGGGCCCACTCCCTAAACTTGTTCACCTCTTCCTTCTCATGTTTATCTAGTAATAAGGCAGACATATTAACATATTCCCCTTTCCAGATTTTTTCTTTTACTTCCTGTGAGATGTGCCTACCTAGACTGTCTCTGGAGGACCGTAACTCACCCAAACCTAAGCTTGGTAACACTTGCGCCATACCTGCTGCCATCGCATCCTGCTTCTTGGCATGCTCTGCCTCCATCGTCGCACTCGTTTTTTGAGATTCAGGTCCACCCTTGTCCTTCCCTGGACCACTCTGCTCTGCCTCGCTGGTTGCCTCACTAACATTAGCTGCTGTACCTGCAGCTACCTTCTGCATTTCTGCATGCTTGGACCCTTCCACCTGTGCCACCAGTTTACTAGCCCTCTCCAAAGCACCCCCCTCGTCTAACAGGGCCCCACACCTGGCTGCAGGGGTCCATGCCCCTGCTTTAGCCAACCACAGGAGCACAGTTGCCAAACTGGTTGCCCAGGCACACCTTCTGTCGGGGCCTCACAGGGGACTGAAACTGGCCGGCCTGGAGTCCCTTCTGCCCCTGGACCTCACGCTGGTGCCACCATGACCGGTTGACTGGGCCCTCCCTACTGGCACCGCCCCATTCACCCCTTTAGATGGGACTCCCCCCGCCGGGGCTGAAGGCCCTGCAGCCTCAACGTCCGGTAACCAGGGGGCAAGGGACTTTAGACTTCTTTGGTACTGGAGGAAATGCAGCTCTGGGTGCTACCCCTGACCGCCTAGGCCTTTCCTCTGCTCCCTCCTGTCCCTCAACTCTGTTCCGCAACTCCGTCAAGGACTGCCCCATATCCTCCATCCAAAGCCTCATTGCCTCCATCCATTCCGCCACCTGTGAGCGCTTCTTGCCCCTCTTTAACTTGGGTGCCATGCTAACTACAAGTTTACACACACTAACTGTAGCCAATAAAAGACCAACCACTAAAACAATTGAATAAAACTTCCACTCACAACTGGCCAATCTACTAAAACCTACTTACTGCCCATGAATCATGTGGCCGATAATACAGCCCTGTGCTGTAACAAAAATGGACACCCTGCAACACAGGCCCTAACCTTTACCCCTAGGAGCCAGTAAAAAGTGGGGCTCCCCTGCTCCTGAAAAAACATTTTAACTCCTGTGACCCCAAAACCTCTAATAAACAACAGCTGTTGGCCCAGCAGGCCAAAATTTCCCCTCACCTTACTACCGGCACCAAAAAACACCTCCACAGCTCCAAAATCCAGCCCAAACAATTAAAGCACGCAGCCGGAGCCACCACCGCAATTACAATCTTTGCGGGGCAGGCGATTAGCACTCGAACCCGCATGGCTCCCGGCATGCTGTGTAGAGGAAAACAGCTGATCCTCCGTTCGTACAAAATTCCTGGCTTAAATCCAATTGAAAAGACTCTGTCGTGTAGACGGACCTGCTGTCAGCTACGGAGCGACGAGGAAAAGACTGTCCCGCCGCTCCGTGGCCCCCTTTAAAGGCCCCACGATCGGGGCCCGGAAACCGGCAGGATCCAGATTGGACCCGCCTCCCACTTGAGTGCTTCCGGGCAAGCCCTCTCTTGTCCAATCAGGGGCAAAGGTCGGGGCTGGTGCCAGCCGCGTCACCCACATCGTCACCAGCCCCACCCCTTTATGGCGTCGGGGCCGGCACAACCGCCATAGTTGGGGCGTGCCCGTGCCCGGTTGGCGCCTTGTCATTTTACAGTGGATTTCTCCTACAAGACTATACTGACTCAGAATAAATTCCTGGCCCTCATGATATAGTGGACCAAAGTGTGGAGCAGTGATTCCCCCACACGTGCACACACACACACACAAAACCAAAGGTGACATTAAATGTTTTTTTTAAACATAAGCTCACATTTTTTGCGTATTTAACAAGAAATTATCGCGATATATCACATCTGTATAAAATGACAATCTCTCTCGGGTGCTAAAAATGTGAGACTAAGTAAGTAGCCAAACATTTTGTGCCAGAATGCTCCCATTCCATTACCCACTTAATCCAGGGAGCCCTTTCCATCCATTGAAGAAAGATTATGGTCCTTGCAATGTCCTACCTTGCAGCCCGAAATACTGAACCCCCAAAACAGGGAAAATGTATAATCCACAGTTCTCGGGATGATTATTAACATTTTCCTATGATGTTAGATGAAGAGGTTCTGACCATGAAAACCCAAGCAGCATAGTAATCCAGAGACACGAAAAATTCAGCCTTTCGTTAATTACTGACAAAAGCCATAGCTGGATAACATTAGCTACTAACCAAATGAAACTACATTACCTCCTCTAGCCAACCAGAAGTGAAAAGCCACCCTATCAGGCAGGTCAAGCATATGCGAATGGGAGAAGGACGGGTCTGTTCCTCAAACTCTAGCCAGTTAAATTGCGCTCCTTTCCATGCAGGGAGTGCAATTTTCATTGGCTGCTGAAGTGCAGAGGAGTGCCCCTTTCCCCCCACACACAACCAAAGGAGACATTAAATATTTTTGGAAAACATAAGGACACATTTATTATAAAGTTATCAAGGAATTCACCAAGGCGCATCAAGTATTTATAACATGACATTCATCATTTGTGTGCCAGTCAATGTGAGACCATGAAGTCAAAAATGTTTGTGCGAGAGTGCTCCAATTCCGAGACACTCAATCCACTGAGCCCTGTACACCAATTAAGGAACAGTCCAAGGCCCTCGAACATGCTGCCGTGCAACCCAGACTCACCCTCCTCACTACGGGGACTGATGGTTAGTGCTCAGGGCACCAGTAGGTGTGCCACACTAGCAACCGTCAGGCCAAAAGGTTTTCCTGTAATAAAAAAGAGTGCCGTGGTGAAGTTCTAACTGTGACAACCTCCATCACCGGAAGGGTTGCCTTCTGGAAGCTTAGGCTCCCTCATCCTGCAGAATTAGAATATTCACTAATTTTTCATGCAACACAGGGGAGAAAGCTAAGTTGTTGCGCTGCGTGAAAGGGAGACAGCAGAAATACACCATATCTACTAAGAAATGGCTCCTTTCTGCTGTCTCCTAACGCTGGCACATTGTAGGGTGCCCTAGTAAATCTATGATTGCCTCAAAATCCATGGATGGATGCATGGAAATGCCCATGCTCAACCGATGGAATGCCTCTGAGATGCAAAGTAATGCAAGGCAGCGCTATGAGCTGCCTTGAGTTACATTTTGGGAAAAATCACACACAAATATGATTTGTGTGGCTTTGTAAATCACAACTAGCATGTTGCATCGTGGCTGCGGCAAAAAAGTGGCACAACCAAGACACTAAATGTTAGTAAATCTGGGCCAAAGTGTCTAGGAAAATGTCTGTGCTCTGTACTGAAAGATGAACACTGTTCCTATGGCGCATTTGCTGCTCCCTGATCAGGCCATGAGGTATGCTTCTAAACTTTTCTTTCTTTGTAGCCAGCCTGGAAATCTTCTGGTTCAAATTGCGAATTGCCCAGAGTACTGGAGATCAAATGATACCAGGGAAAGGAAGAGTCCTAGAAATCGATTTGAGCCCCTGAAAAAATTGTCCTCTTACACCCATCCTTCCCAGTGAGGCCATATTGGTGCCCCCAGTGTTCAAGTTGAGTGAGAGGAATGAGCTCTGCTGAAAAGTGTCAATAATCTTGGCCTGTAAAAAGTTCACACCATACCTGCCCAATGATCACCCACAGCAGTAGACCGCCCTGCTGACAAAAGACCCATATTATCTTTATGACTTACGTGAGTTAAGGAAGACCAGTGTCACAGTGCAGGAACCAACCAGTTACACCCAATTGGGGGGCACATACAGTTAATAAAAGTTGGATTTCCATTGCCCAATTAGGGTAACTTGACTAGGCTCCAGACCTCAGCCTACTGCAGACGTGGGTGTTTCTGTCCTAAAGGAGTAAGGTGAAAATGAAGCAGTAACCGAACCCAATGACGTACAGGTTGCCTTATACACTTTGGTGAATAGATATTTAGATAATGTAGGTCCATTTTTATAAATTAAAATAACTCATTGTGTAAAGAGTTTTAGACGCACCCATAGGTTCTCAGAAAGGGTCTTAACTGGGCAAATCAGTTGGCCTATGGCACTTTCCAGATGAATTAAGATAATTGGGATATCCCCTGATGTTAAGTGTCCATCTTCCAGCTGTAAACCCCCCATATGGTCTGACTTAGCGGTTGCAACAAGTTTACTGATGCAAAATGACCCATAAGAGAAGAGCGAATATGCTGTTTCAAAAAGGAGCTCCTCAAATGCAGACATATAGATTTCTTAGTGCTTCCCACGTCTGGCCTTATGTACTAATATTCCAAATAAAAATCGTAAATGGTGAATAATAATTATTCTTAATTTGCAAATTCATATTTGGAATATACTAAAATGTATCCGGTATAATTGGTCGCACTTTGCGCACTGACTTTTAACAAATGTATTAGTATTTTGTGCATCTATGCGTTAATGGGTTAGTTCACAAAATACCAAATGGTAGTGGGTCACAATTCGGCCTATCTCATTATAATTCATGCAGTAGGTCGCAAATTGCGACCCATTAGGATTGGCTAGAGTTACAGCCATGGTAGACTGCTCGAGTCAGCAGACCACCATGTTCATGATTGCTTTTAAATAAAGCAATCTTTTTTTTTTAAATGCAGCTCATTTTCCTTAAAGGAAAACAGGATGGTTAAAAATAAAGAATACATTTACATTCATTTTTTAGGAGCAGGCAGTGATCCCATCCACCACTGCCTGATCCTAAAAATGTTTTAGTCCACAATTAGAAAGGGGAAGGTGGTCCCTTGGGGTCTCAACTAGAAACCGCCACATAATTTGTGTGGGCAGCAATTATACAACTCAGGGTTCTTTTCCAACAACACTATTGGCAACACATATTGGGCCACATGTATCAAAAAAGCATTTTGCGATTACCGAATAGCGATTTTCACCGAGTAGCTATTTGGTAATCGCAAAATGCTATGTATGTAAGGAATCACCAAAGACTTAGCGATTCCTTAATATTACCAAATAGTGATTTGGTAAATAGGTAATCGCTATTCGGTAATACTTCTCCGTTCGTTCCTATGGGCCTAAAGGTCCATAGGTGAGAATGGTTTTGCATTAGCTAATTTGTTATTACCTAATTGGTAATCGCAAATTAGCTAATGCAAAGCCAAGGGTGCCCAGGGGCCTAAGGCCCCCTGAAGTACCCCCCAAAAAATAAATGTGCACATGTAAAGAGCACACGTGCTCTTTGTGCATTTTTCAAAATTTGCACATGGTTACCATCGACTTGAAGTCGATGGTAATAGCATTTTCCTAAATGCAAAGTTTTCATTTAGAAAAATGCTTGGTGCAGGTGCTAAGGGAATCACAATTTACGATTCCCTATTTGTAGTCACAATTTTAGGTAATCGCAATTTTTGCGATTACCTAAAATTGTGACTACAGAGCCTTTCATACAACATGAAAGACTATCTTGCATTCGCAAATGGCCGAATCTTGCGATTCACATCGTTTGCGAATGCAAAATTGTTTCATACATGTGGCCCTCAGACCTTGCAACACGTTTATTAATGAATTCTAAATGGAGGCCTCTTCACCTTAGCTTCCCCATCTTTTCCTTCTTTCAGCACCATATTTACGAGAACAGTATCCACCAGAGTACCCATATCAACAGGTGCTTCCATTTATTTACTTTAACTTGACTAGATAGATGCCAGGCCAATTGCCAAGGCCCAGAAAGTTAGGCCTGCTGCGCGCTAGTACACTGCACCCCTTCAGTGCTATTATGTGGTATGGTAGAGGTTGCCATTGCTTTTTCTGCCATGGCTACGGCATGAGGGGTGGGTGCTGGTGTGACAGACCTGTCCTCAGACTCCCTTCTCATGCTCATTTTTTGACCACTCCGAAGAGGTTGGCTGTCTTGTCTGTGTTGGAGCTATTACTGAACTTGGTAAGTAGCCAGGTGACATTACTGGCTGTTTATTGGTTAATACAGATGTAGTGGTAACTGATGTTCGATAACTCTGCATAGGATAGGCTCCAAAGCCCCACTTTTGCTGCCAATATGAAAGTGACAGGCCGAGGGGAAGGACCGTGTGCGACCACACTTGAAGGGCCTGGTGCAGTATGCCTCCCCCGTTTCCAGGAAGGGTCTTTGATAGCAGATCTCAGTCTTTTTCATTGGAGGAGGCACTACATTACAGGAGTCGGGGTGGCAGCACTAATGCACTTTAGTACCTACTGTGTTCCTTGTTCCTTACTACTCCCAGTAATAAGCTGCAGTGGAAAAGAGAAATATCAAACATGCACTAGGGGAAAATTAATCAGCATTAAAAACACTTAGTAGGTGAAAAACATAGACAGGATAAAAACAATGAAAACCTGAACTTTGCTCCTGCTAATGCCCAAAACCCACGAATATCTACACAAAAAATCTATACAAAAGCCTGAGATTTAATCCCTGCTGTCAACCAGCCCACTTCCAGCAACAGCCTGTCTCCACAAAGCAGCACTCTAGCCCAATGTGCCACCTCATGCTAGCCCCAAGACCCGTCAGCCTTACTTTGGCTTCTGAGGGGTCCCTCATAGAGAAAGGAAGGAACTGGGACACACGCAGACCCTGGCAGTACTGCCTCCACCAAGGCAGCCTGAGTTAAATAAATACAGGAGGTGCACAGACACACTGCAGTCCACACCCACCCAGTCGACTGTAGGATGTAGACAACAGACCGCAATTATGACTGAGAATAAGCAGGCTGCAATGGCTGCTTCACTCTCCGATTCCAACCATTCATTACAGAGCACTTCTTATCTGCAGCTTAACCGGAGCCCCAAAACTGTTTGGGCCCATGGGAGTTATACTCCCTAACCCGCATCCTAACACTGACAACGTGGAGATCGGACACGGTACAAATAACGGGACCCTTAAGTTGAACCTTTAAGTTCAAGCTTTCACCCACAGCCTTGAAATTCCATATGGCTTAGACTATACCAATCATCCGACAGCCTTGAAGCAGCCACAGGTTTGCGTGCCAGAAGAGGAGGAACACGTGTTAGCTATCTGGATTTTTGAAGATTATGCATCAAATTTAATAAATGAGCGATCTTCTTATACATTATTCAATCCATATGATTGTTATTAAACAAACACAAGAGCTCTATGGTTTTTAATTAAAGGTGTTAAGTATTGGCATATAGAAACATTCAACTAACTGTGGAGTTGTAGGCCCAAACTCCTCTCAAATACATCTCTTTCACCACCCCACAGTCAACCCACTACAAGAATTAGGCATAACCTAGGGGACTGGAGCTGCAGGGCCCTGCTATATCAGATGTAGGCTGTAGGCTCACATGAGACTCTCCTTCATCCTAGGGTCAGCTGCAGCACCACGCTGGCCAAGGAATGCATGCATCTGATTGATGACGGTCACATGGTACTCATGATAGCATGTTGCACAAGAGGTCACACAAAACGTGGGGTAGCAGGACAGAGAGGGCTCTTCCTTACTGCCCGAGGCATTTATAGCTCACTGCTGCCACCTCCCAATCTGCAAGAATTGCGTTCTCTGATGCCAGTGTCTAGTGGGCACAGGAAATGACATCACAGTTGAACGCCCTGAAGAAGAACTAAAAGGTCACCCTGACAGGCAGGTAATGAATATGCTGCAGGGAGAAGGGGTCCCTCCGCGGCAGCCGTCAGTCTAATGTGCCTGCTGCCCATTCAAGAAGTGTGCATTTCATTACTAGGCTATCAAATACGAGCTACTAGAACCCGCCACAATGATAATCACTATCGTAGGACAAGCTAAAGAATACTATGATCCCAGCTGCATTGAGAGACTCCTAAAATCTCTGGCAAGATTGGCAATGGAAGTGTCCATCCTTGGGAACCCTAAGGTAGTAGTAACCTGTGGATGTAGACAGACCCTGGTCTCTGCACTGACTCTCTGAAAGCACAGTCCCACCATTACTCTGAGGAGAAAGGCTCACCTCTGCACCAAAAATACACACTACCCTCTGCCTGTGACCAAGACAAATTTAGATCTCCCATTAAGCCAGGGGGTGACAAACAACGTCAGACCAGTGATAAAATATTAACCTTCCACCGACATTGGCGAACTGATGCTTTACCAATCTCAGGAGCTCTATACAGGAGGCATGCACAATTCTATGAAGCATGGAACAGTGGCATAGCATCCAAATAAAGCTCTCTTGTTTAAAGTTAAGGCAACATATAACGTTCCGTTCAAGCTAGTACCCTTTTGGCTTAGTCACCAAAAGCCAGATCACAACCCTCACTTCCAGCGATGTACCTCCAAAGCCCTTACTATGGACACAGGTTATACTCTCACCTAACTTCATACCTCTGGCACCTATTTTTCCACCAGCCTTGGCCTTAAACCATAGGACCTTCTTGACAAACATTATTCTTTCCATCATCATTTTGGGTGACATCGATGATGACCCACAAAGCACCCACTTCGGATCGCCGGATACTGCACTTTAATCAGGGGTCTGTAGCCTCCTATCAAACATTGTAGGTGGCTTGCAAGGCTTACATGAGGGGATCCCTGATGAGAGATGCAGCAAATATGAAAAGAGTAGCAGAATTCCACCACAGGAAACTAGAACTTGAGGTGAAACGGGTCGGATCGACTTTTTACTGGTGCCTCAGACACTTCATCCTGACTTACCTAGTGAAGACAAAACACAACCTCAATTCTCTATTGACAATGAAAGTGGAATACGCCCCACTGCATATTAAATAAACACACTATGAAAAAGAGGAGAAAGCAGGTAGGTTTCTGGCCTAACAACTGAAACAGAGATAGGCAAGGTCAATTATGCCTGCTATCAAATATTCTCGAAACCAGCGGTTTACACACCAGACAGTTATTACTGAAGAGTTTGCCACATTTGTTCTGCCTTACACTCCTCTGAGGTCGTTGCGTCACTGGGGCGGTGCGTCCATGGGGGCGCTGGGGCGCTGCCCCACTAGCCACATCGCCCTAAATTCGTGCAAGTGAAGCAAATGAAGCAATTGGACAACTCCTCCACTCTCGCGCTGCTGGGATACGCGCGCGCGGCAATCGGCCGCTGAAGGGGGTGGGGGCGGGGCTGCGGCAGCACTCAACACAGTTTGAGTGACAGACTGTCACTGACAGCGGCGAGTGCGCATGTTCGGGTTTGGGCTGGTCATTTTTATGACCAGCCCGTACATGCGCACTGTCAGCCACTACCATACTCAGTAGGCGAGGGAGGGAGGGGGGAACCCGAGAGGCCGTCGCAGCCCCCGGTCTCTTAGGGGCGGGCCGTATCTGTGCCCTAGCCAATACTGGCGCTGCTAATGCAGCGTCTGGATTGGCTGTGAATGCGACTGCGAGTGAGACACCGGCCGTGCAGTCTGAAGTTGTTCCTGCTCCGGACCGGCCCAGACCTGTTCCTGCAATCCTGCTCCGGAGTCCGGACCGCAGACAGAGGCGGCGCGGGACCGGGATCGGGATCAGGTAAGTTTTTTGTTTTTTATGTTACCCCCCCCCCCCAGAATTGCGAGCCGCGACTGCTTTTCACCCTGTAAAACCTAATGAGTCCAGCTCCAATTAATATTCATAATAGCAGTTTGCAAATCCTTTTTGCTCTTGAAGGATAATAAGAACGGTTCTCATCGTAATATGCTCCTGGGATATAATTTTCATATGCGTACGGGGGGGGGAGAACTCTTTCAAGCCTTCACTTACTAAATTTCACTGCAAACGAGAGCTTAGGCGGCGGCATTGAGCCTCGCGCAGGCGGATCTGAGCGCGCCTCGTGCATCCTGGATGCTACCATTAATCACGACTATTGTTCCGCTGTTGATGAAAGGATTGCTGAACAATGGCATGAAACTACGCTGAAAGTAGTGCGCCGCAGATGCACTCAAAGGCGGAGGGGCTGTGTGTGGCGATTCTCTATGGTCACGCTAAAGTAAATAGTACCTTTGAAATGAAAAATGAACACTAGTATGTTTCAGAACATTATTCATAATGTCAAATGATCCGTATTTTAAACAAACAAAATATCCTAGACACAGAATCTCCTAACTTCCCAGTTAAATTGTGACATTCTGCTGTGCCGCATGAAAAACTTCTAACTAAGTTCATGTTCAATATCGCTCGGGTATTGGGTCATGAAAGTTAAGACTCCCCATCTAAGCCCTCGCTCTTCCTCTGCCGTTATTCTGCACACATTTTCCACAAGCTGTCGCTGATAGCCTGCAGTCTTGACAATGCAGGAAAGGAAACCCGCACAGCTGGACACATGTTTTGTTTCCATGTCTCTTACAACAAAACGAAAAACACACCCATCTTTAGGGTGCAGCCAATAACGCATGCCTGTTTCATAGCAACAAGAGAATAATTTAAAGCAACAGATAGAGGTGTACCTTTAAAACGCAGGCCATGTTCCCCCGTTGATGCCTCTCTAGCACAGAGCAGGCAGCGTCTGCTTCGTGACAGTTCCACCGTCAGGCATCGTCTTCATTTAAAAAGGTGACTTGATAGTTTTGTATCTTGATATAAGAGCGTGTGTTTCAATACATCTCTTCCATTAATTTGATAATTTGATATTTTGTTATTTGTAAAGTGAACCCCTTAGGGCTAGGTCCACACTGTATAAATACCGCAAATATGTAAATTGAAGAGAGGCCTTTACCATCCAAACAGACTTTTGCCTTGTTTGCAGTTGTATGGGTCCTAAAGCATGGAGCCTTCACCAAGCTTGTATTCACAGAGTAAAACCCTTACTAAGCAAAGCCCTTCCAGACTGCCCTTGCCAGGGTCAGTGCCTCTGAGTAGGAGGTTAGGTCTGTAGACCAGTGCCAAGCACACTTTCCAATGGAGAAGAGCTCGACCAGCAGGTCTGCACTCAGTCAATAAAATATAATCTAAATAAGGCATGATTAATGTATATTTATCCTTTGCAGCCATATTGATGAATGCATACATCATAAAAAGGTGTACCCAGCACATTGTTATGTATGTTTTCGTATTTTTGTGTCTGGAACCTATTTTGGATTGTCCTGTCTGTTGTTTTCTTTTATACCTTCTGGTCACTTGAGATTTGTTCAGTGACAATTTTCCTGTTAAACAGTACATTTTCCAAAAGGGTCTATCAAAGCTTTTCTACATAAACAGAGGTACCAGTTTCTTTTGGTAAGCACCATCGTTGTTAAATTCCCCTTTTAACAACTTATGCTATTTAAACAATAGTGTGATTTTTTTAAAATTGATTCAGTATGTCAGTAATTTGGTCAATTAGGATGACTCCCAACATCCAGTCGATTTCAAAATTGTGGTGTGGCTTTCAGTGGGCTCCCTGCTTGCTGCAGAATAAATCAACGCTAGGGAAAGAGCAATGCCAGAGAGTTCTTAACCATGTTAAGTACAGCAGGTCCTAAAAGTGTGCGGATTGGGTAAACAATATGTTCCTGTCACCCTCCTGATATCAACTGAGGATGTCTGAATAATACAAAAAACGTTTTGAAGGATTGACTGCTAGTTAAATCTAGCCAGTCAGTATGCAAGGACTGGGAGTGGGTTTCTGATCAGCAACTAAGTGCCAAATATTTGTATGATAGTGAAGTGGGTTCCCGTGCCTACTATGCAGTCCAATAATTCAATTCATCAGAGGGAAAGATCAGTGACACAAATGCAACAGCAGGAAGCAGTCCAGCACAATACATGCTCTCCGCCATATTATTTTTATTATAGAATCTGTGTCGTCTTCGGATTTTAAACCTGTATCCAAGTCGGAGTGGGCTGATTACAGCATCATTTACCAAGAAAGTCCGGGATGGTCTTATTTCATGTACCTCTATTGTTTGCACATGCCTGTTTTAATTTCTGTATTTGTGTGATCAGTGTCAATGTTCCCCAGTCCCACTGGCCTTGCTGTTCCCTCCTGGAGATGTAAAAGAGAGGATCCTTGACAGTTCCTCTAAAGTTGAAAAACAAAGCTTAAAATGTGTGATAAAAGCACAGCTTCCTAATTTAATGATGTATTTATCTTGCCGCCTGTGCTAGACAACCCAGTTTATCAGAGTAATGGAAGAGTAGAAGTTCTTATGAACTTTTTAACCTCCCACCGGGTGGAGAGGAACATTTTGAGATGGATTGCGCATTATGATGCGCTATGCTATGATTTTGAATTACAATCACAAGTAAAATTGTCTTTAGGTTAAACTTTAAGGATGATACGTATTTTGGATTCTAAATGGCTGTTCATCTCTTTGCATCGTTTTGGCCTCGGTTAAAGGCAGCTTGTTGCCAGTTACTTCCTTTGTTCTTCAAATATTCAGTTTCTGTTGTTTCAGAAAAGTATTTGTTATCGATGCCCTGAGTGAAAGGCAGAACAGTATTGAGTCCTGTCGCGACTGTGGTATCTTGTGGCACTTTACTTGATCTTGCATTCCCCACGAGTTAGCTATTTTATAATGTTGTTGTTTATCTGTATTTTATTCTGTGTATATTTTGAGGCTTGAGCCATGCCAGGTGTTTATGAGGGGCTTTGATTGAGCACGCAGGTGCTAAGGCTAAAGCCAAACAAAGTGCCTGTCAGTGGGTTGGCCTCTCTGCAGAGCACACAGAACAATATTTGTGTATTCCATTTGCAACTGAAATTCTGTGGAAATGTGTGTGAAGGTGGTACACTGATGTCAAAATCTTTGCAAGGCAAAAGTAAGAGAAATTAAAGTGCTTGTATTTGAGGGAGTGCAGTGCATGTTGGGGGCGGTGAAGTGACAGAGATGTGACGAAGGGCGTTCGGGGAAGAGTGAAAAGAGGATGCTGAAGAGGAAAGAGAGGGGGTTGAAGATGTGCAGATGGACAAGATATGCAGAGAAAAAGAGGCTACATATCTAACATAAAGCACACATAATTGAAGGCTAAAACTCCTTCCACAGGCCTCAATGCTATCTAATTCACAGACTCACTATTTCAGAATTTAAACATTTTCGAGTTAATTATTTATAAGAAATCATTGTTGTTACGCATTTATCTTAAACAGCTAACACCCAGTGACAAAGCCAATCATACTGACAGGCTTTAGGCGTATGTCAGTTGCTGTGCCATTTATCTGGATAAAATTACATCTCAGAGAGAAACCAAAATACCGGTCTGATGGCACACTATGGGAATCACAGAAATGTATTTGGCATGTTCCTTTATAGGGAGCACCCATTTTTTTCATCTCACTTAAAGACCTGTCTGCACCTATTTCTATATGACTGGTTACAGCCAGCAGCTGTGGGTGCTTCCCGAAGTCTGGTTAGAGCATATTTTTCCAAAGTTAATGCATGCAGTGCAAGACACTGGGCAAGCATACATTTTAAAGGGCTAAAGTTGTCATGCAGAAAAATTTACATATTACAGAACAATTTACATATTACAGTAACTGTTGAACAAATTAATGCAAGAAGATACGGGGCAGTTTTTAATGAGTTTAATATTTCAAGACTATAAGTTCCCACTGCTTAATAAGCCTTGCTTTATCGCTGCATTCATTTGCTTTAAAATGCACCATTTGCCAATCTTTTTAAAATTTCTTTCTCAGGAGAGGGACTCTCCCTAGACCCCAGATTTGTCCATTGAACTTGTTCACATCGCTAACTAGTGTTTTCTATTGGAAAGGGTAGAGCCAAAGCAGTCTTGCTTAGTACCCTAGCCCTCTTCAGAAGTCAGACTTGCTTGGCAACCCAGAAATTCTCTGAAATAATGTATGAGTTTTCTTTTATGAATTTTTAGTCCATTTATCACAGAAATAGTGCTGAAAATCGCACCAAAAAGATGCCAATTTTTTAAACATTTCTTCACGGGGGGAGAACCCCCCCAAACCCCTCTTATTGCCGTCGGGCTCACTCGCTGCGCTCGCATGCATTGATTCGTTCTGCTTACGCCCCACCAGTTTCAAATTCCACCAGCCACCACTGTGCGTCAGTCAAATGGGAGCGAAGTTTCCTTCATCATCTAAACTTACTCCTCTTACTCCAGACTTGAGAGATCATCTTGACAGTAAAATATTGGAAACCAAAATCCACTTAAAACTACAAGTACAGGAAAGGAACTAGGCGAGGACAGCATTCCAAAATAATGTTACAAGATTTTTGATCCTACTGTCGTACCTATTCTACATAAAGTTTTCAGAGAGGCAAAAAGTAGAAACTTACTATTGCAGGAATTCAGCAAGGCCAACATCTCTCTTATCCTCAAACCAGGCAGAGACCCCCTGCCTGGTTTCATTGTTCATTTCGAAACAAAAACCCTAGCAAAAATCCTAGCCAGCAAGCTAAAGCGGGTCACACCATTTTATAGAAAGCATGAGGGCTTTGTACCAAATAGATCATCCAAAAACATCTTTGTACACTTTTGATCATGTATAATGGGGCTAACTGTACCTAATCTTAGAAAGAGCTGGCATTGGCCAAAACTTTATCAACAAAATCAACTCAATCAATCAATCAATCATGTCACTTATAAAGCGCACTACATACCCGCGAGGGTCTCAAGGCGCTGGGGGAAGAGGGGGGTGGTGCTGCTACTGATCGAAGAGCCAGGTCTTGAGGAGTCTTCTGAAGGCCAGTAGGTCTTGGGTCTGTCGGAGGTTGGTGGGGAGGGTGTTCCAGGTCTTGGCGGCGAGGTGGGAGAAGGATCTGCCGCCGGCGGTCGTTTTCCGGATGCGGGGACTGTGGCGAGGGCGAGGCTGGTCGAGCGGAGCTGGCGGGTGGGGGTGTAGAAGCTGAGTCGTCTGTTGAGGTAGGCTGGTCCGGAGTTGTGGAGTGCTTTGTGTGCGTGGGTGAGGAGCTTGAAGGTTATCCTCTTGTTGACAGGGAGCCAGTGCAGGTCTCTCAGGTGGGGTGTGATGTGGCTGCGTCGGGGGATGTCGAGGATAAGACGTGCAGAGGCGTTCTGGATGCGTTGCAGCCATCTCAGGAGCTTAGCCGTCGTTCCTGCGTAGAGGGCGTTTCCGTAGTCCAGCCTGCTGGTGACGAGGAGCCTGGGTGACTGTTTTTCTTGTTTCGGTGGGGATCCACTTGAAGATCCTGCGGAGCATTCGGAGGATGTTGAAGCAGGATGAGGAAACGGCGATGACCTGCTTAGTCATGGAGAGGGTGGAGTCGAGGATGACCCCTAGGTTGCGTACGTGGTCGGTGGGTGGCGGGGCTGTTCCCAGTGATGTTGGCCACCAGGAGTCATCCCAGGCTGAAGGGTTGGAACCAAGGATGAGGACCTCCGTCTTGTCCGAGTTCAGCTTCAGGCGGCTGGTCCTCATCCATTCGGCGACGGCCTTCATTCCTTCGTGGAGGTGGGCTTTGGCGGTGTGAGGGTCTTTGGTGAGGGAGAGGATCAGCTGGGTGTCGTCGGCGTAGGAGATGATGTTGAGGTTGTGCTGTCGGGCGACGTGGGCGAGGGTGCCATGTAGATGTTGAACAGCGTTGGGCTGAGGGAGGAGCCTTGGGGTATGCCGCAGATGATCTTGGTGGCCTTGGATCGGAAGGGGGCGAGGCGTTCACTTTGTGTTCTGCCGGAAAGGAAGGATGTGGTCCAGTCCAGGGCCTTCTCTTGGATCCCGGCGTCGTGAAGGCGTGTTTGTAGTGTGTGGTGGCAGACCGTGTCGAAGGCGGCTGATAGGTCCAGGAGGATGAGGGCTGCTGTTTCTCCGTTGTCTAGCAGGGTCCTGATGTCATCGGTGGCGGCGATGAGGGCGGTTTCGGTGCTGTGGTTGCTGCGGAAGCCGGACTGGGAAGGGTCCAGGATGTTGTTCTCCTCGAGGTAGCGGGTCAGTTGTTTGTTGACGATTTTCTCGGTGACCTTCGCGGGGAACGGGAGCAGAGAGATGGGTCGGAAGTTCTTGAGGTCCTTGGGGTCTGCCTTGGGTTTCTTGAGTAAGGCGGTGATCTCGGCGTGCTTCCAGCTTTCCGGGAAGGTTGCTGTCTCGAAGGAGATGTTGATTATTTTCCGGAGATGGGGCGCGATGGCTGTACTGGCTTTGTTGAAGATGTGGTGAGGGCACGGGTCTAGCGGTGAACCGGAGTGGATGGTGTTCATGATCTCGCTGGTGTCCTCGTCGTTGATGTTGGTCCAGGAGAGCAGGCGGTTGGTGGTTGTGGGGGCAGTGGTCTCGGTGGTTGCCGGGGCAGTCGTGGTGTTGAAGCTGTCGTGGATGTCGGCGATTTTGCGGTGGAAGAAGGTGGCCAGTGAGTCGCACAGGTCTCGCGACGGCTGGATGTTGTTGGTGTTGGAGCTGGGGTTGGAGAGTTCCTTCACGATGTTGAAGAGCTCTTTGCTGTTGTGTGCGTTGTTGTCTAGGCGGTCTTTGAGTGAGGCCCTTTTGGCGGATCTGATGAGGTGATGGTGACTGCGGGTGGCGCTCTTGTGGGCGGCGTAGCTGTCCGCTGTCCGTTCGTGGAGCCAGATCTTCTCCAGTTTTCGGCATGTTCGTTTGGAGGCCTGGAGGTCTTCGGTGAACCAGGTGGCTTTCTTGCTGGTGTGGCTGTTGGGCGGATTCTTGAGCGGGGCGAGGGTGTTGGCGCTGTCATCGATCCACTGTCTGAGGTTGCGGGCGGCGGTGTCGGGGTCGGAGGGTTCGGCGGGTGGGCTCAGGGCGAGGGTTGTGGTAAGCTGGTCTTCCGTAACTCTGCTCCAGCAGCGGCGAGGCATTTGTTCGGTGCGGTGGTGCGTGGTGGGCTTCCTGTAGGTGAAGTGGATGCAGTGGTGGTCAGTCCAGTGGGGTTCGGAGGTGTGGTTGAAGGAGACGTGTGGGCTTGCGGAAAAGATGGAGTCTAGCGTGTGGCCGGCGGCGTAGGTGGGTGTAGTCACGAGCTGTCTGAGTCCGAGGGTGGCGAGGTTGTCGATCAGGGTGGTGGAGTTGGTGTCCTTGTTTTTCTCGAGGTGGAAGTTCAGGTCCCCGAGGAGGATGTAGTCCGTGGAGGCGATGGCGTGTGTGCTGACGAAGTCAGCGATGGAATCGCTGAACTGTGGTCGGGGTCCGGGGGGTCTGTAGATGAGGGTTCCTCTGAGGGTGGTGTTGGGATCGGTGTGGATCTGGAAGTGCATGTGTTCGGCGGTGCTGAGGGTGTCGTCGGTGTTGGTTGAGACTCCGAGGGTGTTCCTGTGGACGATGGCGATGCCTCCTCCGACTCCGTTGGTGCGGTCCCTGCGGGTGATCTTGTATCCGTCCGGGATGGCAATGGCGATGTCGGGGGCTGAGCGGGATTCAGCCAGGTCTCCGTCAGGAATGCGACGTCTGGGGAGGTTGAGTCGAGAAGGTCCCAGAGTTCGATGGCGTGTTTGCGGGCGGAGCGGGTGTTGAGGAGGATGCATCTGAGGTAGTTGGGTTCTTTCCTGGGCGGTGGTTTGGCGGGGCGGGTGCTGGCGAAGCTGCAGTTCCGGCAGGTGAAGGGCCCTTGGGTGCGCTCGGGGTGGCCTGGTAGCAGGCGTGATCTTTTCCGGGGGTTGAGTGCGTGGAGGGTGCTGGCGTCGTATCGGCGTCTGTTGATGTGGCGGGCGCGGGGGATGCCCGGACCAGGGGGTCTGGCGCTGGGCGCGGTCACGGCGCGGACGGGCGCAGGCGGGCTTGCCTTAGGCGCGCCTTTGGCGCGCCAGCGGCGCGACCGCACAGCGGCCGCCATAAATGGGGAGGTGGGAGGGAGGAGCAGGGAATGGGGCAGCGAATGGGCAGTGAGGGGCGGGGCCGCAGGGCGCAGCGGCGGGAAACAGGCACAGAAGGGAAAACGAGGCACAATCAGGGCATCAAGGGGGCACAGAAAGGAAAAAAAAAACGAGCACAATCAGGGGCAGCAAGGGGGCACAGAAAGGAAAAAACAAGCACAATCAGGGGCAGCAAGGGGCACAGAAAGGAAAAACGAGCACAATCAGGGGCAGCAAGGGGGCACAGAAAGGAAAAAGCGAGCACAATCAGGGGCAGCAAGGGGGCACAGAAAGGAAAAACGAGCACAATCAGGGGCAGCAAGGGGGGCACAGAAAGGAAAGCAGGCACAATCAGGGGCAGCAAGGGGGCACAGAAAGGAAAAACGAGCACAATCAGGGGCAGCAAGGGGGCACAGAAAGGAAAAACGAGCGCAATCAGGGGCAGCAAGGGGGCACAGAAAGGAAAAACGAGCACAATCAGGGGCAGCAGCAGGGCACACAGACGGAGCTGTGTGGTGGGGAGCGACCTACCAGTCAAGGTCAGGGGTCGCTCTCTTCACCACGCAGCGGCCGCCATAAATGGGGAGGTGGGAGGGAGGAGCAGGGAATGGGGCAGCGAATGGGCAGTGAGGGCGGGGCCGCAGGCGCAGCGGCGGGAAACAGGCACAGAAGGGAAAACAAGCACAATCAGGGCATCAAAGGGGCACAGAAAGGAAAAAAAACGAGCACAATCAGGGGCAGCAAGGGGGCACAGAAAGGAAAAAACAGAGCACAATCAGGGGCAGCAAGGGGGCACATAAAGGAAAAACGAGCACAATCAGGGGCAGCAAGGGGGCACAGAAAGGAAAAAACGAGCACAATCAGGGGCAGCCAGGGGGGCACAGAAAGGAAAAACGAGCACAATCAGGGGCAGCAAGGGGGCACAGAAAGGAAAAACGAGCACAATCCAGGGGCAGCAAGGGGGCACAGAAAGGAAAAACGAGCACAATCAGGGGCAGCAAGGGGGGCACAGAAAGGAAAAACGAGCACAATCAGGGGCAGCAAGGGGGCACAGAAAGGAAAAACGAGCACAATCAGGGGCAGCAGCAGGGCACACAGACGGAGCTGGCTGTACAATGGACCAAGTGCCTCCGTCAACTGCAACATTTCCATTTAGGCTACAGCAAACATGGAAGCACTCGTCAGGGAATCTCAAGTGTCACACTTGCCCTTTCTTTTAGTTCGAAAGCCTGTTGCAGCTGGAATAAGATGTCCTGGGGAGATGAAGGGCATTACCACTCAAACATGCAAGCTAAAATTAATGCTGCATGCTGAAGATGACCTGTTGACCAAAAGAAACCTTAATTCATTACTGCCATCTTTGATGGCTTTGATGATTGAACTCTCAACCTACTCTTAATATAAGATAATATTTGAGATAAGCACTCCTCCAATAGGTGAAATAACATTCAAATAAAAGTGGGTTTCTGAAGCACTATGCTATAAGGGCATTGTATTGAGAGTGACTGCAACACCATGGCAAGGACAACGTTGATATACTGCTAGAAAATACTGTCACTATGGGGCAAATTGCAGACTGTCCAAATGGAAGTTGCACCCAGATTTAACTATGTGTTTGGGGCACTCCGTATTTGTATTCTCCGTGTACTGCTTACCTAGATACACATTGTCATGAAGCAAATTATTTGGGGTGAGCATAATTCAAGGCTGAAAATGTCCAAGTTTTATGTCTCAACAACATCTTGAGAGCTGCAATTGCCAAACCTAGAAACTCGTTGAGGGGCCCAACATATCTCCCAATGGGCCTACCACTTTGGAAGTAAACTGGAGACTACTGACTAGAGCATCCCATATTCGGAGAACTAATAGACTGTCAGAATTTCGGGTCAAGAACAATCAGGGAGGGATACGGGGAGATTTTTGTTCAAATGCAGTCCTATTCAATTACTCTGTAAGCATACACAATAAGGCTGCCTCCCAACCTGTGGTATTCACAGTATCAGTAGTTGCTACAGACAGGAAGGGGATTGGAAACTAGGTAAGAGCTGCATGGGAATGACTAGGGTCCTAACCACAACACTGGAAGGACTTCCTATATCAGGAATCTAGTTCTGAGGCAACAGTAATAGAAAATATATAGAACCAAACCGCACACATATTTGTTTTGCTGGTAATGTTTCACAGTTGGATTGGCTCCCGTTTGCTCTTTTTACCTCTTACTCAGTCTTGCATTTACCCACAGAGGACTTTTCTAGTTGGTAGTATGCCCTTTTTAGGTCGAGCCTAGACACTGCAAGCTGACAGGTGATATGTTGTATGTACTTTGTTGGGTCTGACTCCTCCCACCGCTGTGGATTGGCTGTTGCCTGTGTCATTCAAAAATGATAGCCTGCAAATGGCTAATGGTTGGTGCATGTCCCACCTTATTTTCACAAGTTAACTCCCATGGAGTATTGCCGCGGGAACGAGCAGCGATGCGCTTGCTGCTTGTTCTCTTTTGTTTTATTTAAATTACGCTTCTCTCCCTGTGCCGTCTTTGCCTGCCCCCCACCACCCCTCTGAGTTTGCTGCTTTTAATTTTCAGCGCGCACACACCACTCGCAGGGGACTGCTCTTGTAATGGCACCCGCTCCTTCTTTTTATTTTCAGCGCACCATGCGCGCTTTCACTTTCACTATGCTGGCCGCACACACCACTCGCGGGACGCTGCCCTTGTTTGAGGAAGAGCTCAGGGATGCAGAAGGTCAGTGTGTATGTGATGATCGCATTTGTCCCGCATTCATTGTAGCATGGACCTTCTTCAAAGCCCCTCTCGCAACCCCCGCAGAATGTTTAAAGCTCAACTTTCAGCTCTCTTTGACTAGAAACTAACTTCAGCTATGCACAGAGCTATTGTTTTTAAGCACGCGTTTTTTAAAATTGAAAAACACACTGGTTGCTTTTATTGCCATGGCTCAGAAACCAACTCGCAACATTGACAGCATTATTTTTTTAAACATACACAGCATTGTTTGGGTTAACAATAAATACACGGGAGAACCAATGCCGAGACCCTGCCCACACCCCGTTACCACTGACCAGGCATAGCAAACAGGAACAGCAGCGCCAGCACTACCATGCCATCTTAAGCACTATTATCAATTTTAGAAACAGTGATCCTTTTTTTGTTTTGCATAGCGCGAACACGACCCCAAGGTATTGACGCACTTTACATGAGCACCAGCTACATTACACAAGGACACGTTCATTTTTTTCATAAGTGCTCAAAAAAACTTTTTTGCACTCAAATATGTATTTCACCCTTCTCTCCCTTCATTCCCCATTGTCCTCCTTTCTACTCTCTTCTTTCTGTCCATGCTTCCTTCCTTTCCTCTTCCCCCTCAATCATTCCCCATCCCTTCTTCACTTCCCTCATCTAGCCTTTCCTTTCTCTCTCCGTCTAGCTGTTCAGCACCCTCCACACCTCACTTCCCTCTTCGGGTACATATCACAGTGTGCGGGCTCGACCAGCTGGTCACAGCAGTATTCGTTTGGTTCAGGCGACAACCCGAACACTTGGTCAAAGCGGTCCTGGCAGCATTCCTGGCATATGGGGTTGCTGCAGGACTCACGATTCGGGTGAAAACTCTCCTTAAGCGATCGCCTTCACTACGGTGGCCCCTCCTGGCATATGGGGTCGCCGATTACAGCAGTCACAAGTCCCATGCTCCTGGCCCAAAATCAGTTCACTGGTGACCCCCTCTGGCATATGGGGTCACCGCGGTGCAGTGATGCGGCCTGGTGCTTCCCGCACAGTGCTTCTGGTATGGCTCAGAATAAGGCAGTGCTCCCCTGGCATACGAGGGTCACAGAGACAATAATGCACACAGACCACAGCCCGATCGGTGCACAGCCTCACACCTCGCTCGGGGAATCATCATACAGGGCTCCCCTCTGGATCTCGCTCCCTCCAACACTCTCATCTCCCTCACAGGGCACACTGGTCTTGACAAGCAGGCAGGTGATGGTGCTCCAGGCTCCAGGGTAGGTGATCTTGGTGTCCTGGGTGATGTCCCCTCACCCAGCAGGGAGACTAGCAGGCCTTGGTCCCCAGTCCTAGTCACAGGCAGACATTGCAGAGCTTCCCTTTCTCACACAGCTCGTATGGCTGCTTGGCAGATGACACATTTTTAGGGATTCAATCTCCCCTTCTTATAGTCCTGTTCCAGACACCAAATGTAATTTAGGCTCTGAGTCTTTGCTTTGAATTTTTATGTTGGGGTTATGCATCTTTTGAAGTGGACACTTCTCTCTTTCTTCCTCCCTCAGATAGGATGTCTGTCACAGTAGTCATGACTCCGAAGCTGATTGTCCACAACACAATTCATTGGAGTGACCCGAGTTCACACCTGGATGTCAGCCACAGTGATATGTGCATCAGAAGGTTAATCCAAGGCCCCCAGCCCTACTCTTTATGATACACTTATCAGCTCCATCTCTGTTCTTGAAATGTGCCCAGGCCCCTTCCTTTTGATCTATCACTGAATCAAAGAGTAGTCTTTTGAAGTGTAAAGGGAGTCTCTCCCTTTTCTTTTCAGTGTGTGTCTCACCCAGCTCAAAGGAATGCAGCAATACGCAAATCTGTCTAGGGGGATTCTTCTCCTCCTCATGTCTTCACTAGGCAGGCCTGAGCTTCCGAATCTGGAACCCAGGGTCCTCCATATAATGTACCACTGCAGGCAAATTTACTCAGTGACCATTCATAGCACACTTTTGGTCGGGCACTGTTACCTCTATGCATTTACACATGCATTTAGTATACACACAGTCTGCGCATACTGTTCAACACTAAAGCTTTTCTATCTTTAAGCAGTGTGTTATTTACAAACACATACTGTCAGCGCACACACTCACCATGAGCGTGCTGCATAACACTTCACCCTTCATGTATTGCACTACACGCAAGCACACAAACACCCTGCACATTCTTTAATTGCGCGTGCACTGCGCAGCACTACATCTTTCATGTCATGTATTCCTCACAGTCATACATACACCCTGAGCATGCACTGAGCACAAATGCACTGCACAGTACTGCTCTATACCTGTACTGTACCTTTCCAAGGCACACATACAACCAACGCAGTCACTACCCTTGCGCTATGCAGCACTCCTACCTGATGTAGGGCAAGGGTGAGTTAAGCCCACAGCAGCGGAACTTTTAAAAAGGTGAGTGAGCCCGTAGACCTCACTCTAGTTACATGTTATAAAAGACCTGTTCACTACTACAGTAAGCTGCCACCACCGCGATTGTGCTGATTAACTCCTTACCACTATTAGGGTTGCGCTTTGGGCACCCCTCCCAGTCCAACAGGACCGCAATCTGTGAAACAGTCCTATGTCATGGTGCACACGCATGATCTGTGTTCAAATGTGATAAAAAATCAGCATTTGAGATCCAGATAACAGTATTAGTGGACACTCAGGGCAGGGGTACACGTCTTTACCATGCACAGGACTTATCCATCCCAACAACCTGCTTGCATGCCCTCACGTCGTTCTACGGCCCAAACCACTTTCTCCAGCTGACCTAATTTCTCTCCCTCCGTCCACTATTCCACCTGTTCCTAAATCACTCCATACCCCTAAAATACTCCCATGCACCTAAACCTCACCATTCCCATAGACATTCCTCACCAGAATCCCCTGACCTACCCCACCCCCAAAAAATCCTCAAAACCTAAACCCCTCCAAAAAAGTAGGCGCCTAACCATCAATCTGCTTCTGGAGGATGGGGATCCCCAGGAGGAGGACACTACTGTTAAGAAGTGAGGCAAGTGGAAGGCTTGGAGCCTAGGTTTAACGACTGTGATTGTGACAGGACACTATTTTTATTTCCTCATCTCTGAACTTTGGCTTATCTTTCATTTTTGTTGAAACACCTTTATATATACAGGTCTAATATTAGATATGAGTAAATCACAGTACAAATGTAAATTTACAGTTTGTAAATTCAAGACATAAATGTATACTGGTAAAACAAGCCAATGAGAAGAATATAGACTGGCTTGGCATCCTGGGGCCCACTGGAGGGTGAATACAAGCATTAAAAACAAGAATGACAAAACAGAACCCACTGCGGGTAAGAATTTCTAATGTGGACCACAAGTCCCAGCATGCATCAATGTAAAAACTCACTTGAGACGCCCACTGGGGGCCAGTATTAAAATCACAAGCATTCAGACAATTAGCAATCTGTGGAGCATTCACAAGCTGCCTATGAGGAAGAGGCTGGAGTCTGGAAACGCGTCAGGCGAAAATTCGAAATAAGAATGCAGAAGCTGCCTTGCCTTGAAACTAAACCGCAAAGTTTTCATTTGCAGTCGAGTGCGTCCTCAAACGCTTGGGCATCTTGGTTTAAAAAAATATATATATATTATCTACTGGCGGTCGCCAGTAGATAGTTATAGTTACAACCTATTATCCATAGGAAATCCGCGACATTCTATTTGAAATAACTCTCTTGCCGGTTGACGTATCTTCGCAAAATTTTCAAACTTTGTGGGGCGCTCCGGTCCGCTCCTACCCTGAAAGTCTCGGGGGGATTCGTCAAGCGGGGGCCGAGAAAAAAGGGGGGTCCCAAAACGCGTTTTCCCCATGCAATTTTCCATAGGAAACTTTAGACACGGCTACAGCCCGAACTGCTGAACGGAATTACACCAAATTTGGCAAAGAGGTAGTTCTTGGTTCAGAAAGAACCCTTTTGTTAAATGGTGTAAATCCGTTCAGTAGTTGCTGAGAAAATCAAAAGTAAAAGTACATATATATCTATGGCGCGTCGGATTCGCGCACCCTCCCGATCACGAGCTGCATGCTAATTGGCTGTCAACACTCCAAATCAGGAAGTGTTGGCAGCCATTTATCCTCGGTAGAACCGAGGGACAGAAACAAGTGCGCAAAGTGCACAAAGGGGGCAGGGTAGAAACACCCTGACCCCCTAGGTCTGCTCAGGGGTCCCACAAGGACCCCTGGGCAAAAAAAAAATTTTTTTAAAACAATCGGCAGGATGCGCTCAGGGTGCGCGAATCCTGCCAGAAAAAAAATCGAGCGCGGTCTCCGCGCTCGATGTTAGTGGCCCCGGGTGGGCCAAGTCCCGGGGGCATGCTGGGGGGGTTAATTTTATGTGTGGGGGCCTCTAAGGGCCCCCAAGCCCAGGGACCACCACCCCCGGGGCTTTATGTATAATGGTGCGGGAGGGCTCTGAGCCCTCCCGCAGCCCGAGACCGCCACCTCCCGGGGCTTCTTTTTATTTTTGAAAAACCTGTGTGGGGGCTCCAGCCCCCACACGCCCGAGACCACCACCTCCCGGGGCACTAAGAAAATTACAATGGGGGTCCGTTTTGGACCCCCAAGCCCCGAGGACCACCACCTCCCGGGGCTTTCAAAATGTAAGGAGGGGGCCGTGCGGCCCCACTCCTGGAGCCTGTGGTGGCCCTGGGGACCGCCACCCCCAGGGCCGGCTCCTGCAGTGTCCCGGGTGCCTACCCCGGGACACTGCTGTTTGCAATGACAGGACGGGAGCCTCGCGGCTCCGTCCTGTCATTACAAACTGCTTTGGATATTGGAAGAGAGAGCAGGAAACCTGCTCTCTCTTCCAATATCCAAAGCTGATTGCTTTCCACATGGGGAGCAGCATGTTAGCTGCTCCCCATGTGTAAAGCAATGCCGGCTCCCGTAGGACACGGGGAGCCGAGCGGGACTGTGGGGGTTTGGGGACCCCCACAGTCCCTAACAGAGGCCAGGCCCCGGGGATGGGGTCCCCGGGGCCATAAGTGGCCACAGAGGGGGCCACGCAGCCCCCCTCCCCAAAGGTAAAAAAAGTTAAAAAAAAAAAAGTGCAAGGCCGGCCCCAGGGGATGGGGTCCCCGGGGCCTTAAATGGCCTGAGGAGGGGGCCACGCAGCCCCCTCTAAATAAAAAAATGAGGCCATGCCCCGGGGATGGGGTCCCGGGGCCAATACAGGCCCAGGAAGGGGGCCACGCGGCCCCCTTCCCGTTTTTTTATTTTAATTTTAAAAAGGGTAAGGCCCTGGGGGATGGGGTCCCCAGGGCCTAAAAATAGGAAAAAAGGAAGGGGGCCACACAGCCCCCTTCAGAGAGAACAAAAACGATCGGGCCCACAGGCCCCGCCCCTTCCTTCACCACTCTGCAAACGCGCCCCTGGTGCGTTTGCAGAGAAGACAATTCCCCTTGAATACTGGGGGTCCCTGGGGGCCAACTAGCCCACCAGGAACCTCCAGTATGCGCCAGGGGCTGCCTTGCAGAGAGGTGTACAGAGGCCACGCCCCTTTTACACCTCTCTGCAACGCAGCTCTGTGGCGCTTTTGAGGTATATGGTGGGCTAGTTGCACCCCAGGGACCCTCAGGATTCAAGGGGAGTTAATCCCCCGACTTAAAACGCGCCACGGGCGCGTTTGCACAGTGGTGAAGGAGGGGGCGGGGCTTCAGGTGACATGTGTGCAAACAGGCCCCGTGGCGCGTTTTAAGATGGGAATTAAATCCCTTCAATCCTGAGGGTCCCTGAGGGCCAACTAGCCCAACAGGTACGTCCAGAAAGCGCCACAGAGCTGCGTTGCAGAGAGGTGTAAAAGGGGTGTGGCCTCTGTACATGTCTCTGCAACGCAGCCCCTGGCGCATACTGGAGGTTCCTGGTGGGCTAGTTGGCCCGTAGGGACCCTCATGATTCAAGGGGACTTAATCCCCCAACTTAAAACGCGCCACGGGGCGCGTTTGCACAGATGTCACCTCAGGCCCGCCCCTCCCTTCACCATTGTGCAAATATTCCTCTAAAATCAGCCGAAATACGAATTCTGATTTACTCACCTGTTATCAGGAGAGACCTCAGTGCTGCATCTTTCAGCCCAGTACTAATCCTGAAAAGTAATTTTAACCGTACTTACCAGTAACTTGAATTTCCTTCCATAGGCTAACATTGACTGGTTTCACTTGGAAATTCTTCTAAGTGTGGAGTTTTGGAACTTTAAAATATTCCTCTAAAATCAGCCGAAATACGAATTCGATTTACTCACCTGTTATCAGGAGAGACCTCAGTGCTGTATCTTTCAGCCCAGTACTGGTCCTGAAAAGTAATTTTAACCGTACTTACCAGTAACTTGAATTTCCTTCCATAGGCTAACATTGACTGGTTTCACTTGGAAATTCTTCTAAGTGTGGAGTTTTGGAACTTTAAAATATTCCTCTAAAATCAGCCGAAATACGAATTCCGATTTACTCACCTGTTATCAGGAGAGACCTCAGTGCTGCATCTTTCAGCCCAGTACTGATCCTCAAAAGTAATTTTAACCGTACTTACCAGTAACTTGAATTTCCTTCCATAGGATATAATTGCCTGCTTTTTGCTGAAAAAGTTTCTAAGTGTTGATTTTTGAAACATACAAATATTCCTCTAAAATCAGCCGAAATACGAATTCCGATTTACTCACCTGTTATAAGGAGAGACCTCAGTGCTGTATCTTTCAGCCCAGTACTGGTCCTGAAAAGTAATTTTAACCGTACTTACCAGTAACTTGAATTTCCTTCCATAGGCTAACATTGACTGGTTTCACTTGGAAATTCTTCTAAGTGTGGAGTTTTGGAACTTTAAAATATTCCTCTAAAATCAGCCGAAATACGAATTCCGAATTAATCACCTGTTATCAGGAGAGACCTCAGTGCTGCATCTTTCAGCCCAGTACTGATCCTCAAAAGTAATTTTAACCGTACTTACCAGTAACTTGAATTTCCTTCCATAGGATATCATTGCCTGCTTTTTGCTGAAAAAGTTTCTAAGTGTTGATTTTTGAAACATACAAATATTCCTCTAAAATCAGCCGAAATACGAATTTCGATTTACTCACCTGTTATAAGGAGAGACCTCAGTGCTGTATCTTTCAGCCCAGTACTGGTCCTGAAAAGTAATTTTAACCGTACTTACCAGTAACTTGAATTTCCTTCCATAGGCTAACATTGACTGGTTTCACTTGGAAATTCTTCTAAGTGTGGAGTTTTGGAACTTTAAAATATTCCTCTAAAATCAGCCGAAATACGAATTCCGAATTAATCACCTGTTATCAGGAGAGACCTCAGTGCTGCATCTTTCAGCCCAGTACTGATCCTCAAAAGTAATTTTAACCGTACTTACCAGTAACTTGAATTTCCTTCCATAGGATATCATTGCCTGCTTTTTGCTGAAAAAGTTTCTAAGTGTTGATTTTTGAAACATACAAATATTCCTCTAAAATCAGCCGAAATACGAATTTCGATTTACTCACCTGTTATCAGGAGAGACCTCAGTGCTGCATCTTTCAGCCCAGTACTGGTCCTGAAAAGTAATTTTAACCGTACTTACCAGTAACTTATATTTTCTTCCATAGGAATCCATTGTCTGGTTTTCAGCAGAAAAGTTTCAAAGTGTCGATTTTCACAAACTACAAATATTCCTTAAAAATCGCCTGTATGACTTAAACGCATTCTTTCAACTGTTTACAGGAGATGCACCAGTGCTGGATCCAGGATCCAACACTGAGTAAGAAAAAGTAACGATAACAGTTTTTACCTGCTAAGTGAATTTCCTTCCATAGGATAACATTGGTGATTCTATGAGAAAAAGTTTCTAAGTGTCAACTTTTAAAATACAATAATATTCCTTAAAAATCACGACTGTAACCAAAACGCTTTTACTCAACTGTTTACAGGAGATGTACCAGGACTGAATCTAGGATCCAGTCCTGTGGTTAGAAAAGTAATCCATAAAGTAACTAATTGCATTTAACTAGAAATTCACATTGAGCTGAATGTTGCATTGTGTTTGAAAATGTGGTGCCCATTGCAACAACTGTAACTACTGTACTTAAAAGTCTATTGCCTATGTGCAAAGTATTTAAACTAAAGTAATTCATTCTGAGAAAGTATTTTTTGTAATGTAATGTATAATGTAATTACAATGTAATTTAAAAATAAAATATGTAAAAAAAAATTCTAAAAATGTAATAAATCAGTATGAAAAAAATTAATATAACAATTAATACATTTAAAAATTGTCATTTACAAAACCTTTGAAATTCACTGAAAAACCGTAGGTTTCAGACATGTTATAGTTAGGAATTAGCATTTAAAAAACCTTTGAAATTCACTGAAAAAACCATAGGTTTCAGATAAGTTATAGTTAGAAATTAGCATTTAAAAAACCTTTGAAATTCACTGAAAAAACCATAGGTTTTAGGGACAGTTATAGTTAGTTGGACATTGCACTCGTACAAAACCCGTGAAATTCCCCGTTATAGTTAGTTCAGCTAACTATAACTCGCGCCCGCAATGCACTGCTGATGACGTCACATATTACATCACTCATGACATGGTCAGTGACATCACTGATGACATCACTGATGACATCTCAAATGACATCACTGATGACATCATCCACGTGATAATCTGATGCACCTCCTCACACCCTAATATAACCTTTGATACACCCAATCTAAATTACAGACTGCCATTTGCAAAAACATAGACACTCCAACACCAATAACTACATACCCACTCACTGATTCTTAGGTCTACACACACACATCCACTCACTCACCCGTACAGTCACTCATACTTATGGTCACTCAGTACAGGACAATCATATGCACTCTTACTCCTATATAGACACTCAAACACCGCCACTCATCCATAGAGGTACTCACACACCTAGTCAGTCATGCAAATAATTAAACACACTGCCATTTACTCACCTATACAGTTATACACACACCAGCTCACTTAATCATACAAATACTAGCACATTGTTACGCTCTTATACAATCACTGATACAAGCACACACTCATCCATACAGCCACTATCACAATCACTCACTCTAAGCTATAGCTATTTATATACTCAATACACATATATACTGCCTTTCACATATGTAGTTACTCACACATGTACCACTGGGACATACATTCACTCACTAACACACTCTTACACACACTTACCCACCCATACAGTCTATCACAGATGCACTCTTGAAACCATCCACCCAGTGAATCACCCACTCACACATCTATGCACAGTCGCACACACCCCATCCACACAAACACTCAGGCACCCATACAGATACTCAGACAACAAATCAATAACTCTTATAGACACTCATGTAGCTATTCACAAACCCATGCAGCCACTTACACAGCAACAGACAGATACAGACATTAACCCAGTTTAGTCACTAACCCATGCATTCAGTAAGATACGTTTAATCACTCACTTATAGAATTAGTCACGCACCTACTAAATCATCCATACACACACTTATACACCCACTCATTCTTCAATACGCCTTTCCCTATATATATTAAAAATATTTAAACTTTACAGAAACACACAGTCACTGGATGATGTCATCAGTGATGTCATTTGAGATGTCATCAGTGATGTCATCAGTGATGTCACTGACCATGTCATGAGTGATGTAATATGTGACGTCATCAGCAGTGCATTGCGGGCGCGAGTTATAGTTAGCTGAACTAACTATAACGGGGAATTTCACGGGTTTTGTACGAGTGCAATGTCCAACTAACTATAACTGTCCCTAAAACCTA
This sequence comes from Calotriton arnoldi, assembly GCA_963921515.1. Lineage (NCBI taxonomy): Eukaryota > Metazoa > Chordata > Amphibia > Caudata > Salamandridae > Calotriton > Calotriton arnoldi. The sequence continues at coordinate 2,184,282 of CAWUFW010001810.1, read as the reverse complement.
TGGTTTTTTCAGTGAATATATATATATATGTAAATAACCAGCTCCCCATTTATCTTGTATACAAGTTCACCATCTCTGGTGGTTTTCGCCAACCTGCAGCCAAGACACTATCAGAGTGCGGACTAAGAAGTGTAAAAAAGAAGAAACAAAGCAGCAGGACTTTTCCATCCAAGTTCTGTAACAACATCCCTGTATCCACCAGGACTGCTCCAACACTGCTCTAATTTAAGAAAGAGTTGAAGAAGCACCTCTTTAAAGAACACTACAGCACAATGCAATACCTGTCTGCAACCCAGCTACCTCGCCACTCCATTGCCTTTTGGCCATGTTTGCACTACAGAAATACCATATACACACATACATAAATATATGAAAAATGGAAGTCCTCTTCTACCAAAGTGCCATATTCCTGGATGCGCACCTGTCCTTCCAACAAATCCATGAATTGTTGTTGTACTATATCCACTTGAGATGCTTCTGAGGCAGTAAAGTATCATCTAGGACACTCACCATGCCCTTTTGTCAAAGGTCCATCTAGCATCTCCCAGAAGTAGTCTAACTTGATATTTAATCGAAAAGTCTCTCCATATGTCGGTCCTGGTGTAAAACAAATTAAAAATAATACCGCCACATATGCATAGCAGAGATTTACAAATGTTTACTTTATTCAAAGAAGTGTCAAGTAAATGCGAGTAAAGTTTGCTATTTTTGTAACTTAACTGACTTCGCGTGCTATCCCCTAACCTACTAAATATGGGTTTTCCACATTTCAATAAATCCACGTAAACAAACAAAGAATATTTTTGAAATTTCATGTGTTTTGTTGTCTTTTTTCATATGGGAATCCTGTTTCCGTTTGGACACCTATATTCCCTTACACAGGCTTCAACAAAGGGTGTGTTCTGTGCTTTAGACGACACTTATTGGACCACTTACACTTGGCTCCTTTGGGTGTAAGCTAAGAGGTGTGATAGGTATGGCAAGGCTTTACAAAGTTAGTGAATACCGCCAAAATTACAGTTCCGCAAATTATATGTAGGGCCACTGGAATTATGCGGCAGGCGAGGGGCAAATTTTGCAGCGGTGTTAAGTAAATTAGGCAGCAAGAAAAGGCAAATTTTCAGTACATTTTGTGATAGTATTACTTCATCATTTTTGCCATTTTAACACATTAAAACTGTCTGGGCATTGGTTCCACCTCACTAGGAACAGTTTAACACCCAAGTATAGCAATAAACAGCAGAAAGGTGACCAGTTCAACCTTTGCAAAGGCCTTCCACTGCACAGTAACACATGTAGCTGCATTTTTAGTAACTTTTGAATCGTTTGAGCTAGAAACAAAAATGTTTTTTTGTTAAAATCTGCAGATTGTGCAGCAGAAATGGATTATGTGGCAAATGCGGCAACTATAATTATGCGAAAATCGACATGGCAACACAATTGAATAATTCCAGTGGCCCTGATTATAGATGTGCAAATATCAGCTCAGGTAGTGCGACCTTCTGCATGCAAAAATAGGCTGATTGTGCCTTTGTGAATAAGGATGGGTTTTGTGTGCAGAGTTTTTCAGTTTTTCCACTAGGAAGTCTAATTTATGGGCAGAAAAGGCTTGTATAAACGTTATTATGCTATTCTTTTTTCCAGGCAAATTAAACAAGCTTGCACACCCACTCAACTTTCATTTTATGCTCCTTCTTCAGCTTCTTGTAATAAACTATGGGACTCATGTACAAAGATTCCACATGATAAATAGTAAATTGTAACTTATAATGATTCGTAATTTGGAATGTTTTATTTGGAATGTACTAAAATGGATTCTGTATAAGTAGATGCTATTTTTGCACAGACTTCTACCGTTGCCTTGGAATTTTGTGAAACACCCTATGCACATACACTAATAGGTTAGTTCACACAATACCAAATTGTAGTGGGTCGAAATTCGACCTACCTCATCAATATTAATGAAGTAGGTCGAAAATTATGACATACTACGGTTAGCCACAATCACAGAGATGGCAGCCTGCTGGGGTCAGCAGACCACAATGTCTGTGATTACTTTTAAATAAAGCAGTTTTTCATTTTTTAAGTGCAGCCCACTTTCATTAAAGCAAAAAGGCATGCATTTAGAAAAAATGAAAAGATATACAAATCTTTTTTAGGAGTAGACAGTGGTCCATGTCACCATTGTCTACCCCCAATGTTTGGATCAACATTTACAAAAGGTTCCTGTTTGCAAATGGCTCACCACCGCCATTGAGATGGTGGTTTAATATTAATGTTTTGCAACCAGATTTCTGTCTAATGTCACTTGTTGCCAGAAAATATAAAGGAGCCCTGAGGAATATAGACTTCTTTGCTTCCAGGGCATAACAAAGAACAGTAGGTACATCAAGAGATAGATCCCCAGAACTCTGACACCATCCTAACTTAGAAAACTATAGTGGTAATCGATATGAAGCTGGTCAGACTGAATAATAGTGAGGCAAGCCTCCAACTGAATAAGTCAGTGGAACTGGCTTCAGAAGAGAAGGGCGTTAAACACCTGACTACAATGCTTACACTAGAAAACAGATCATAGTTAAACCACTCAACAGCAGGTAAACTTGATAATGGCATCTTGTGTGCGGGTTGCTGGGTTGACTTCAGGAGAGGAGGAATCAGACCTTAGGGGACTCTTCATAGCTTAGGGGCGGATTTAGATCTCGGCGGATGGGTTACTCCGTCACAACAGTGACGGATATTCTGTCCGCCAAAATATAAATCCCATAGGATATAATGGGGTTTATATTTCGGTGGACGTATTCACCGTTGTGACGGAGTAACCTGTCCGCCAAGATCTAAATCAGGCCCTTAGCTCGAAGAATATTACGAAACAGCACAAGACGGTCTATGGCTAGACATTGTATGCTGCTTTGATTTAGCAGAGTAGGGCCTCCAGGTAATCAGGGTGATCCTGCGATCATTGCCTGGATCTAAGACAAGCTGACCAGAGAGTAACTTCTGAGAAGGGTAAGAAAGAAAGGGAAAGTACCATACAAGTTCTCAGAACTTGATTTTACCTCACATGAGCAGTGCTCTGGAGAAAAGAAGAGAGGACCTAGAACTGACGATGAAAACATTCCTAGTCCAAGTGGCCAAGTCTGGGATTCTGTTTCCCATAAAGATGCGGTAGTATATGGAGGTGAACACTCTATATTTGGGGATGAAGAGCATGCCAATGACCGTTGAAGAAATAGAGAGGAACTAGAACAAAAACAGGATGGGAAGGGGGAATTAATGGGACTACTGATTGATTTAGCTTGGTTTGATGGTTGCCTGTATTTCTGGTTTTGTTGCTAACGTGACCTTGCCCACTAGTATTTAAGCATGAGAAGCTTGAGGTACTTTGCCACAGGGCCGCGGCCAGGTATTGATGAGGATAGCTGACAAGGGGCTTTTGATGGATGGGAAGAGAGAAGTTGAGGAGTACCTTCATTTGAGGGCCATGTCTACCAGGAACTGAATTACGGAGTGAAGTTTTATTGATGTGTACAATAAAATGTGCTTCTGCACCTCATGCCTCTTGTTGTGCTCTATATTTACATAAATGTCAAAAATATACATTATTTAAAACATTTCTGTAAGTATTGCACACTTTTGCCGATACACTACACATTTATAAACTTCACTAAAGTGTACTTGTTTTCTTATTGTTAACACTTAACACTTGTGAATCAAGTGTAAAGTGTGCATGCTTAATTTACAACTTTTTCCAAGAGCAAGTCTGACTAAAGTTTAAAACCTTAGTGAATGGGCTCAGAAGACTGGCACTGGTTGCTGGCTAAATTTTGACTCCATGGTTTTTAGAAACAAATATTGAACATAACACTGAACTCATCATGCTAAAATATTACTTGAAGGAGCTAGCCCATATGTGTATACCCCGGAGGTCCCAGGTTGAAATCCAGACCTAACCACTCAGTCACTCAACCTCTGCACTCAATAAAACAAGTGCCATTGATAACCCAAATTATGAATGAATAGAGTGATCACTTCTTCATACAACAAAGTTGGCTTAAGATCCAAGTTCTCCATTAAATATGAATACTTAAATAGTGATGCTGGTGGTATGTCCAGTGGCAAACATCCCAATAACAGAACCTACTTTCAAAATGTAATAGAAGTAAGCACCGGTGGTGTGGAAAGTTGTTAAGCTTTTTGTTTGATATTGTGTGCGAGTATATCTGCTCCCCAAGGTGGCAAGGGGGCCTTCCTAGGAAGAGACAGCCTGCAAGTTTTAGTACACTCACGAAGTAGATGTAGTTTACAGGTAATCACAAACCTTTACTCGCACCATACCCACCCAGAAAACAGTTGGAGATTAAACAGGAGTAAATCTGCTTCTGTGGTTGAAAGGGAGTAACCCCAAAGTCGGTGGGGGTATTGGATAAGGGGCTTCTCCATGGGAAAATAAATTATATGTGCAAACAAAAAAATAGAATAGATTACAAAACGCAGTTTCATCCAAGACAGTTCTGCTTGCATAATTGTATACTGTACACAATCACGCATGTGGGAATGCCTCTGCATTATCCTAATTGGGTATGTCACACGTTTTCCAGGAGTGCTTGAGAGAACCTTCCATTATCACAGTATCCTAGGGAATCTTCTGGCAATGTTTGGGAATTCCAGGAATTCGTAAACCTACAATCTAAACATAAGGCTTCATATTTTTGAATTTCTTTGTGAATCACACTAATGTACAACTAGGACTGCAGACTGTTGCGTTTCTTTGTAAACCTCCCCCACTGACTTTTGTTGCTGCAAAGCAGCACTGACCACTGAAAAAAAATGGCGCATTATGACATGGCCCTACAAAACATAATACACTCCTGACTGACGCCTCAGTGGGAATGATCAAAATGCAGACAGTTTATGTAACCCAGACCCAGATGTCTTTAAGCAATTTAGGATTTGGACGTGATCACCACTTTCTGCAACTTGCTGACATTCTGAACGACACTTCAGAGTGTGCAGCTTGCTTAACGAAAGGAGTTAATTTGACCCTGTTTCCTTTCCCTCTAACTTGTCTTTATGGCCTTGCTAATATTTTGGGAAGTTGGTTTGGCGCTTGATAAAATATTGTTTCCGCCCTCCCTCATTCTTCTCTTTGTCTCCAAGGAAATGGTGGAGTATGGTGTCCAGATTCCTGACCCTTGGTACTTGGGCGGTGGTTAGTCTGTCAGCCTCAGGAGCCAAAGGTTTAACTTCCAAGAGTTCTAAATGACTTTTTGATCCTTCAAATATGATCTCAGTTTTTCCAGCCTTGAGAGCAAGCCAGCTGACGCTTTTCTGTAGGACATCATCATTTCACGGAATGGAAGTAAGCTATGAACTTTCACATTACCTTGCTGCACCAAAGCAGGAATCCTAGTTTTTGTAGATCATCCAAAAGAGGACTGGGCCAGGATGATGGGAAGATTCACAGAGCAAGACTAGTAGAGGGTGTTGGGAGTGGCGGGGCTGCATGATATAAGCAGTACAGAGCTTCATAAAGTTCTCCCCACTCCAGAAAGGACTGCAGCAGCTACCATCAATGCAGCGCCCCCCTCAGCCAAAAGCAGTCAATGGAAACACCCTGGCCCATGAAACGTTTCTCAAATGGATTTCTTCCACATTCCACGTGCAGATCAGAGATGCACATTCTATGGATCCTATTCTGAAAGCAATAGACGCACATATTTACGAACACAAGAAACTGAAAAAAATGGCCTTGCATTAGGTAATGTTTTTACTCGCGCACAAATGGACCGAGGATGGAGTAATATTGTGCATGAGTAAATCCGACTCACAACAAAATGTCCAGGTAAAAGACCCGAGATCTGTGGATTTACTGCAGGTCTCGTTGGTAATCGTAATGGGTACAATAAGTTCTATTAGCAGCCACATCGGATTAGTACGGGACTTGTAATAGGACTTGTATTATCTACTAGTCTGCTCACAAATCATCGATTTTAGCACCTGGACCATAAACAGTTTATTTGACCTTTGTCGCTGGTTGCACCATGTTTTGATGGTATAATTAATCTAATTATTTCTAAGCTATTACAGTAACACAGCACACATAAGCATAACATCATCAATAGATAAGAGTTGGCATTTCTGCACAACGCCTTAAATTTGGACTGGAAAATCCTGGCATTTGGGGTAAAGGTTTTTGACGTTTAGCTAAGAGGCAATTGTTCTTGGTCCTAAGATCTCCTCCTAGTGTTGGTCATACTTGTTGTTAATGGGGAAAGGATTAGTGCCATATATGATGTGAGATGAGACCCTCTGTATTTTTGGTTTGTGAGATTCATTATTTTATATTCCCTCTTTTACATATTTATATCCACCTTTCTTAGAAGATAGTGGTGCGTGTGTGTGCAAATCTGCCTGTGCATTACTTTGTGTGACTTTGTCTGTGTGTGTGAGGTCAATACTTAACATGCATGGTTGTCTGTGTGCATTACTTTGTGTATGTGTCTATGTGCCACACTACTTTATGTAAGTGTGCATGTGTGTCTGTGTGCACATAAACTTTTGTAAGTATGAGTGTGATTATTATTGTCAACTTAAAAAAAATGAGGAAATAACATCTTCCATGACCAGGGAGGTCTATTTTGAACACTTGCACAATAAAAGACCCTCATTACGAGCTCACTGGGGGAAGGTGATATTTAGCACACTGATAAAATCCAGCTCCCCGGGGTTCGGAGTTTTTGAAGAATAAGATGCATAGTTTGGGTTTACTGTAGCAAAATCTGCATGTCACCCTACATACCATACTCGGTTACCGTTTTAAATTCAGCAGGTTTGATATTTGATATTTGGATTTTATCAAGCATAGAAGTGATCGGACTCTATCGAACCTGGAAACTCCACACAACTCAGAGTTCCAACCCCCTGTGGAGGGGTCAGAAATATCCGGCCCGCCCATAATTAGGGCATAAGTGTGCTCTGCACTCAGAAATTGTTCTAATTTAATGGCCGTCTCCATTCTATCTGTGTCTTACCTCTTAGGCTTTCCTCTGTTCAGTAAATTATTGTACATACAGTAAAATTAATTCTCCACTTGGGAAGTCAAGTTGATACATCTAAGATTCTTCAAGCATTCAACTCACAACCTGAGCACACAGATCAAGGGGCTGCAATCATAAACCATACCACGTAGTTATAAAATCTGCACAGAGCATTAATGCCTATTCGTTGTCACGCAGGGATTCCGTTATCATCTGAATATACTATAGCCTTATAGCCCGCTGCCGAGGGCTATACCGGCTGTTAAAGGCCCTGATCCTGAGTTATAGGCCTGAGCCGCAGGCGAGGGCCTATAACGAGGGAGAGGGCCTTTAACAACCGGTATAGCCTGAGGCAGAAGGGCTATAAGGCTATTAGAACATTCCACCCACTAAGGGTAGAATGTTCTAAATTAAAAATGGAGAAACAAAAAGACAAACATTGGAATGTTGGAGTGCGGGGCTTATACCAGCCATTATAAGCCCAGAGCAACTCCATTGTCTTCAATGGAGCTCCCAACATTCCAATGTTCTAATTGTATATATAGACCCCTCCCCGCAGTACAATACATGTACATCTGAATTATTGCAATGTGAAGCCTTCATTTTTTGTAAACATTATTGTTATTAGTTTAAGGATCTTATGAAGAATTGTTAATGTATAACCTAGATGAGTATATTTTTATAACGTTGTAAGTTGAATGCTTGATGAATCCTAGGTGTATTTACTTGCCTTCCTAAGGGGAGATTTAATTTTACTGTTGCTATGGTGCTCCGTCCCCTTGGTTTGTGGGGCCCCTCTCTCTTGTCCAGTAAGTTAATTATTGTACATACTCCAGGTCCTAGGGTAGTGTTTCCAAAGTTTCACAATTATGTTGTTCACACATATGACAAATGGTATGTCCGCATACAGAAACAATGCGAGAGCACTAGTATGCATCCATTTCAGTCCCTGTATAGACAGGTCTTTATACGTTCTCTGAATATAAATGTGCTATCCCATTTATAAAGAAAAAAATAATACTGAACTATTAACATTCGAAGACCTCAAATGCCCTCATTCAAGAAACACATTTACCACTATCTCAGTCAGCAAAGTAGACGAGGAATTGGGTAGGCATCATAATTGATACCAACTACTCCCACAATCCATCAGAACCAAGGCAGCTCCACTAAAAGCTCTAAGAATGTGAAGTAGCCATTTTCATGAGACGGTCATTCCCTGTTAATGTACATAAAATATGGATTGATTCAGACCCCAATTATGCGTTTTCAAAAATAAAATCATTTTACTTATTGATAGGTGTTAGACCTGTCAGCCTTATGGTGGTTGTTGGACATGGCCCTTCTTAGGGAATTTCCCTAAAATGTTTTGCTTTTCTCCTCCTGGATTTTGCCGATTCTCTTTCCATGCCCTTAGGACTCTGGACACTCTCCTACTGTAGTGCAATGGGAGAGCTTGCGCACCCTTCCAACACATGCTAGGAAGTGGTGCTTACTTGATTGGTTTAGGAGTTGTACCTGTGTGTGCCCTGTAAAAAGGTACACCACATACCCAGGGCAGGTACTGAATTGTCTGATGGTGGGACGCAGCACTAATTGTGCCACCCACCAGAATAGCCTCCCAAACATGTATCAAGCCTGTCATTGCAGGCCTGTGAGTGCGCAGTTGCGCCTATGCTCAGGGTTGGCATTTTTAACTCATTAGCCAACCCTGAGTGGGCCTTCCACCACCACTAGAGCACCCCTATGGTAAGCCCTGAGGGGTGAAGCAAGTGGTCAGTGAAAGGCAGAGCAGGTACACATGAGTGTTCCCTGCCCACGTAGTGATGAACCCCCATGTGGGTTTTCCCTACCTAGGAGGTCGGCTCCTCCCATGGGACAACACTTGGGTTGTGATGCTTCTCTTGTAGAGGCCTTAGGGCTCTGGGCACTTTCCCACTGTAAATGCAGTGTGAAAGTGTGCACACCTTTCTTACACATGTTAGGAAGGGGTGCTTACCTGATGTTGTTAAACATGTCTCAAGCCTGCCATTGCAGGCCTGAGTGTGCGCACTTGCACGTATGATGTTTTTAACATGTCTCCAGCCTGCCATTGCAGGCCTGTGTGTGTGCACTTGCACCATGGTGTTTTTATACATGTGTCAAGCCTACCATTGCAGACCACTGGGTGTGTAATTACACTTATGCTCAGGTTGGCCTTTCTAAATCATAGGCTAAGGGTGCCTTTCACTACCACTAGAGCACCCCTAGGGTAAGTCTTAAGGGGTGAATCATGTGGAAGGTGAAAGGCAGGGCATGTACACATGTGTGTTCCCTGCCCAGGTAGTGAACAATACCCATGTGTGTTTTCACTACCTATGAGGTTTGCTCTTCCCATAAGTTAACATGGGTTAATGGTTCAAGCTGGTGAACAGTGGAGCAGCCTCATAATGCTTCCTATCATTGGATTCACAATGGCAAACCCTCTCATCTGGTAAAGAGTGATTTGTCATTAGCTTAGAAATGCCACTTTTAGAAAGTGGGCATTTCTCTGTTCTAAAACTCTTTATGTGCTTTTTACTTTGATTCTAGTCCACATTGGAGAATGGGGGAGCACATCTGTGCATTCCTCAGAGACAGATATAAACATTGGGATGCAACTGGAACAACAGACCTCTGCCATTTGAGGGCCTGGCTGGATAGATTGGAGGAAGCGGTTATGACACTTGGCCTCTGGGAGCCAGATCATGGCCCCACTGAAGATTAACATCTGCATTCCACGGTCTCATGGCAGACAGGACTGAAATTTAGGGGAGACATCTGTGGTTCAAATGGAAACCGTCTGAACCACCCTCCACTTCAGAGGCATACTACTGGTGCCAAATTTCAGCAGGGTAGAGATACACTTGTGGGGACGTGGGACCGGAGATCCTGGAACTACGTGGTGCACACTGCCAGAGGAATCTGTTGTGCACAAGCAGGATTACTGCCATTGAAAGGGACCATGCACCCTTCCTAAATGGTGGCTGGCCTGGGCTGACTACCTGCTACTGTGTAACACCCTGAAGTGTGCTCTCCAAGGGCGCTTGTTGGCTTGCCCCCTGTTCTCTTGTGGAGGTCCCAGGGACATCAAAGACCTTCCGCGAGGGACCTACGCCATCTACCTGTGACACCTGGAGAGCAGGGCCCTCTTAAGTGCCCCCTTCGTCTGCTGGATTCCCACTGGTAGCGCGGTGTGAGCGTGGAATTATGTATTGTGCCTGGAGACCGGATTGCCTGGAGCAGGGGCCCCCAAAGCACTGCCCACATCTCAGGAGTGTGGCCCCTGCATCGTGCAGCCTCGATATGCATAAGCGTCTTTTTGGTGGTGAGCGGATTCATTGATTGTGGAACCCTGCATGGCCCACTTCGTCGACTGTGCGGCATCTCTCTCGTGTGCGACACACTGATTACATGGTCATTGTATGCGGTGTCTGATTTAGAGGTTGCAACTCTCGGAGGTGGGGACTCATTCTACCTCGTGTGGCATCGCAGAACTTCCACCTGTGTGTGTGACCAGAATTGTCTGATGTGACTCAGCTCAACGCGCACCACATGTTGTGCCTCATTTCCAGGGAGGTACAGAATTGATAACTCTTCATTGTGTGTGACTGGAAGGGTCTGGTGCTACTCAGCTCAACACACACCAGACCTTGTGCCTCATTTACAGGGAGGTGCTGAGTTTGCAACTCTGCATTGTGTGTGATCGGAACTGTCTGGTGCGACTCATACTAAAGCTAACCAGACGTTGTGCCAAATTTCCAGGGAGGTTCGGAGGAGCAGATTCGTGTTCCGGAGTGCCCTGATTGCCTGGGCACTACATTGATCAACGTGTGGTCTACGGGGTGCCTCCTTCTGACTGAGAGGCTCCACTGCTTGATCCCCCATTCATCGATTACTCCTGTTTGTGCCCTCAGTGCAGAGGACCAACTGCCCTCTCCTCACCCGGCCCGATGACTTTGTGTTGCCAGGTAGTATTGCCCGGATCAGGCCTGGGTGGTGAGAGTAATTGACTGGGCTAAAGAATGATTCTTAGAGTGATCGGAAGCGGGTCAAGAGTCTGCATGACCCCCACTCCCGAGCTTCGCAGAACTGGGCTGGTGCCTGAAGGCACAGTGTGGAATTCTTTGACTGAGCTTCCCGAGTAGTGGCCAAACCTCCATTTGTCAACTGCCGCCTAATTAGCCTGTTACCTACCCCCACCTTTTCCCCGGGATCCTGACTAAGTGTGACTCCTGCCGCGATTGGTCTAGTATCAGTGGGAAGGTTTTCTTTATCTCCAGCGCATGGGTGTAGGGTAGTCGGGGTTACCTGAAGGGTGGAGAAGGGCTTGTGCCACGGGGTCTGCAAGTACATGATCAACTGACCTCCCGGATATCAGTGCACCGCACTAGGGTGCTGTGTATATGTGTGTGCGAGTGCACTCCATACAGACCTTCCTGATATCTGTAGCACTTATCGGTGCTGAGTAAGTGTGTGGCAGTGACTGCCTGTGGTAATTGACACCGCACGGCGGTGTTGCCGTACATGTTATTTCCATGCCAAAAGCATATTTCATTTAACATTGGTTTTTACCCGTGCAGCCTTGGCCTGCGGGGCTATTAAAAGTGTTGTAATATCTGTATGTACACATTTCTGATATCATTGTGAACTGGGGTGCAACCTATAACTGTGTGGTATAGAATTAGAATAATTGCTAGGGTGGGCCTCGTTCAGACAACATTTTGCACCGCATAAAGCTGCTAGGGGGTAAAGTAGGATTTTTCCCAAGTGTGCATATTACTGATGTCAATTTTAACACGGTTGGGCCTAGCACTGCTAGTAATATTTCCAAATGTGATTTATGCCGAGAATGATGTTCATGTTGTGTTAGTTAATGTGTGTGTTGAATACAAATTTTATTTATATACACCACAGGTGTAATCTCCCGCCACTGATAGGAGTGGAGGAATATGCCTGGCTAGGGCCATGCGTCAGCCAACCAGAACGTGCCAGTTCCAACAGTGGTCTTCCCCTAAACATTTTGCCTACTTACCTCTATTTTTGTGCTGAAATGCGTTTTGTTAGCCTTAGGACTCTGCCCACTTTACCAGTGCTAAAGTGATTGTGCTCACTCCCCTAAACATGGTTTGATTGGCTTTCACCCGTTTGGCATATTTAATTTACTTATAAGTCCCTTGTAGAGTAGTATACCATATACACAGGGCTTGTAATTTAAATGCTAAGGGCCTGCAAAGTCAAATATGCCTAGGTTTGAATTACGCTTTTATCTTTTTTGGGTTCAGGGTTATGATTTCATGATATCTTGGTTTTTATATTTTACCCATAGGATAACATTAAGTTGCCTTATTACATTTATTAAGTGCTAACTTTTTATTGGGATCAGGAAGCCAGGTCATGTTTGATATCTATTAAATTATAATGAAAAATCCTCTTTAATGGTAAAGTCGGATTTTTTATCACAATTTTAGAAAATGCCACTTTTAGAAAGTTAAAGCAAAAACAAGGAGATGATGGACGGAGTGCTGAAACTTTCCAGACACTCACCCCAGTCACAGATCTGGGTTGAATCCATCATCGTTCTTTAGCTCACTTTGCCACCCCAGTTTGTACCTAACCATATGCAAATCAGTCTTGACCCTGTGCCGCATGGGAACAGTCCAGCCCGAACTGCCAGGTCAGGTCCTCCCTGGACCGGAAATAAGCATCCTGGGACCGGTTTCGGGGTAACACTCCGCATCAGCCAGGCGAGCTTGATTCCAGTGGCAAAGTGAGCAAGGGACCCACGTCTGGGCATACCCTGCCAACTTAGGGCAAACAAAGCAAACACAAGGAGATGATGGACTGAGTGCTGAAACTTTTTAGACACTCACCCCCAGTCACAGATCTAGGTTGAATCCATCATCATCTCCTTGTGTTTGACTTTTAGAAAGTTGCCATTTTCCTGCCCTTAGTCCTTTTGTGCCTGCAGCCTGGTCACATGACTGGGTGTAACTGACAGACTTTGTGAACTCCTCCCAGACAGTCACACAATAGAGGGATTAGGTGTGCCTGAATCAGCCATTTTCTGGCAGATTGGAGGGGGAGGGGGCGTAACTGAACATAGCCCCACTTGCAACTTAATAGGGTGTGCTCTGCTTTCCCACAAATGACTTATTACTAAGGGTGGGCGTAGTTCGCGAAGTAATGCTTCGCGAAGCTACGCAAAGTGCAGTTCGCGCTACGCAAGCTTCGCGTAGCACTACGCGAACTGCGTAGCGCACTGTTCGCAATGATTGCACAGTGCCGGATGCTTGTCCGCACTGTGCAATCATTGAAAGCGGCAACTTGCACAGTGCGAGCTGTCTTTTACTGCCGCTCGAGTAGATTTTTACTCGAGCGGCAGCTTTCTCAACGCGGACTGGTAGTTTCTCATCGCGAGCGGTCGCAAGCATACGCGACCACTCGCAATGAGAAACCTGACCTCCCGCGTTGAGAATCTCGCCGGGAGGTTTATTTTCCACGCTCGCGATCGGCAACTTGATGTTGCTGATCGCGAGCGAGGAAAAAGTCTCGCCGGGATGTCATTTTGCTTGCTCGCGGTCGCCAACTTGACGTTGAGGACCGCGAGCAAGCAAAAATGACCGCGGCACTCACGCTACGCTACGCTACGCGTGTTCGCACTGTGCTACGTGCAATTCGCGTTGTGCGAAGTAGCGCAAACTTCGCAAACTACGCGAGCGTAGCGTAGCACTTCGCCCAGGGTTACTTATTACCTCCTCATAGTCACTGCAGCCAGCTTGGAGCCAGGGCAGGAAAGTTCGGAAATTCCATGCACTTCAAAAAACCTTTCTAGAAGCTTCTCCCACCTTCCAGAGGACGGGGCGCCAGGTATAAAAATAGGATCATCAGACCCAGTCTTCAGTTCACTTTCTGGACCTGTGGAACAACAGAGGACTGCCTGGTGATTTGACCTTCTGTGCACTATGCAAGACTGCTTTGTTGTACCTGGAAGGACTGCTTTGCTGCCTGGAGCCTGCCTTGAACCCTCAGAGGCCAGCCCTGTTGTTAAGCCCTGCATCTTCACCTGAACCCAAGACTACCATAGTGAATCCAAGGGCTAGTTTGCTGGCCTCCTGTTCAGAACCACAAGGACACAAAAGTCTCCCACCATCTTGAACCTGCACCTGGACCCAGCTTCAGCGAGTACTGAATCCCTAAGTGGTGTCCCACCAGTCCTGTACCCGTTGTTGTGGTACTAAAGGTGCCCAGATGGGCAAAACCCAAAGCTGAGGACTTGGAATATTTTTGGCCAAAAACTGCTCTGAGAACCGAGAAGAGACCAGGACCTGACAGCTCGCCTGAGCCCCTACGGTGCATCACCAGTCGCATTGACTTTGTGGCTTCTCCCATTATGTTCTTCTCCATTGCAGCAAATCCTGTTCAGTGGTCATTCGCCAAAGGGGTATTTGAGCCCCTGGAATTGTCTTCAGTTACAGGCTCCTGCTTTGTCCTGCTGGAGATTTTCAACTTCCAAAAAGAGACTAAGTCCGAAAGTAGAAATCTTAACCGCAGCTTTGACAAAAGACTCCCCGACGCTCCCTCCTCGAACACCACCTGCAGCCTTGCCCCACTGAACTTTAACTTCTCAGAACATTTTTCTCAAAGTTTCTTCTAAGTCTGAAGGTAAGAGGTGACTGGGTCCAATCCACTCCTTGTATCTGAATGGCGCTCCATTACGGTCGGCAATATTTTTCGGCTTTGACTCAGTCTCGCGCAACTAGATGTCCGTGGTTGGTGCTTAGCTCTTTCAGATGCTAGCTTTTACTAAAATCTTTAAAAATTAATAACTCCGGTTGTACTGATTGGATTTTTGTCGTTTTGGTGTCAAATAATTTATTAAAATGTACTATATTTTTCTAAATTGGTGTGGGATTTTGCTTGTGTTGTGCTTTCACATTATTACTATTTGTGTGCTGCATAAATACTTTACACATTGCCTCATAGTTAAGTCTGACTGCTTTTTGTGCCAAGCTACCCAGTGGTAAGCACAGGTTAAGTTAGTTACTTTTTGTAATTCACCCTGCAAGGGATTGTGGCTGTTTCACCAGGGCTCACACCCTAGTCAACCAACAACCCAATTTCTCGAAATGGGGATTTGTGTAGCTTTGATATCCCTCCAAATGAGTCTCCTGGTATTTCATAGCAAGAAAGGGAGAGAGCTGGTTACTGATGTTCTTTCGAGAATTTCATCAGCTGAGTTTGAGAATGCTGCTCCAGTGGAATGTTATTCCATAGTCTGGCCCATTGTATCCTGAATGCTCTGCGGTACTATTTGATGTATCTATAGGGGGAAACTTTGAAGTTCAGAAAAGGTGATGGGAGTAATACTTGCATTTGTCTAACCACTGGCAATTGCGTGGGATAGCATTCCAACTTATCATTCTTTTGCCCACCCATGCTACCTCAGTTTGGACTTAGCCATATGCAAGTCAGTCTTGACTCTGCTATGAAGTGCCAGGTACTCCCTGAACCGGAACACAAGCAAGCCAAGATGGGACTCCTTTTGTGTGTCTAACTTTGAAGTTGATATTGTTGGAGGATCTGTGGTTTCTAGCAGGGGTGTGCTTATTTAAATTGTCCTTCAGAAATCTTGGAGTAGTACCATGAAAGATTACATACAAAATTCATGAAGGTTTTAAATGAATTCATTTGTTCACTGGGAGACAGTGTGATTGTCAAATGTAACCAAAGACTGAATCAAATTTATTAAGAGTAAAGATGGAGATGGCTAACGCAACTAAAAATGTTTGGACACCATATATGGATCTTTGGGTAAGCCAAGATAAGCCAATTTTCCATAATCCGGGAGAAATTAGATAAAGGCATTAGCCACCATGATCTTAAGAGGGAAAAATAAGAAAAGCAGCATAGTAAACACATCTGGTGGCAGCAGGATGAGGCAACGCTGGAGATTTGCTTCTCCAGTTTGAGGCAGAATCCAGCAGAACTTCTAAATTTCTCATTGAGAAGATTGGATAAGGGCAATCACTGACTTGAGGAGGCCAGAGGGATATGTCCTATTGGTATATTCTGTTGTACACAGGCAGAATTACATTTTTTGGGGCTGGAGTTTCAGATGTGTTTGACCCATCCAATGAGCCACAACTTTTAGAATTGCTAGAAAGCCTGTGGAGAGATTAGCAGAATCATCATTTAAGTTAATGATGATCTGCGTGTTATCGGCATAAACTGGTTAACAGGTTGAGTAGTGTTACTAAGGGTTAGCTGTATAAATTAAAAATGAGTGGGGAAACAGCTGAGCCCTGAGACACACCCCAAAGCAGAGACATAGGTGAGTAGGTGGCCTGTTGAATTTCTTGGAATCTGTTAGGGAGGAAAGAGTCAACCCAAGCAAGGGCTTTGTCATTAATATGGAGATGTTTGAGGCGCTAAAGCAAGATGTGGTGCTTGATAATATCAAAGGCGATGGATAAGTCCACTATGACTACTTCTGCACTTCCGTTATATACAATTATCCTTAGTCCATCCAAAATAGTTGTAATGGCCGATCCAGTACCAAATCCAGGACAGATCCTGGCTAGGCTTGATGATGATAAATTATGTTCAAAATTTGAGTGAAATTGGTTAGTAACTACCTTTTCCAAATGCTTAGCCATCCTTGGGAGAAGAGAAATTGGCCTGTGGTCCTTGGGATCATCTAGACTTAGGTGGGGTTTTTTTAGAATAGGTTTGATGATGGCCATTTTGAAAAATAAAAGGACCGATTTTCTTCAACAGGTGTTAATAATTTGACAGAGCCTGCGAGTGATAGTAACATTAGATGTTTTAAGGCAAGGAGCTGGACAGATATCATTTGGTGAGCCAGAGGGTTTACTAGCTGCAATAAGTATGATTTTGAGACATTTCTCAGAAATTGCCGCAAATTTTAGGATGCCCAACTCCTTGGCAGACGGGCTGTTGACATTGGGTAGGTTGTGATATTTAAGGTTGTCTCTAATCTTATTTTATCTTAAAAGTGATGAGATAGAGAATTCATTTTTTTTTACAACTGGTGATTACATGATAACATTAAATATGACTTTCATAGCCTGCTCCAGCTATGCACTCAATGAGAGTAAGAGATACTAATTGTCTTCTCTATCCAGACTGCTTACAGAATTGAGCCTCACCTGTGTAAGGCTGAGGGATATTGGAATATAGTAGTCACATACGGAACAAGACAAGGACCTGTTGACCAATGTAACAACAGTGACAGGGCGATACTAAGGGACTTTCTGTCTGACCACTGTTTACTAGATAAATGAAGACTGTTAACACCCTACTGAGAAAGATTTTACATTCATTTCCCCAGTTTGTGATATGATATCCTGTGTCAATTACTTCTGGGCCCAACATAGGATAGTTTTGGCCTTCATGCAGAGCACCTGTATGAAGCTGGCTCTCTATGTGATATTATCACTAGGTGGTAATACCATGCACAGAGTCCAGGGTTTTCCCCAAAAGTGTACACGGCTCAATGTAAGACCCAAAGTGCTCTATTAGTGGTAGTGTGGGCGAGCAGCCATAGGCCTAACACCGAGGAGTGTCAGACATTTATTGCACACACAATCAATAATGGACACATGACTCAAGAAGGAGATCCAGACCAATTTTATAAAATTTTATAAAATTATAATTTGTTTGCACTTTATTTTAAGACCCAGGTCTCCATAATAAGGTAAGTACATTTTTAATTGAAAATACGTTTCAGGTTTCAGAAGTCTGACAGAGGAAATTTCAGAGAAGTTGAATATTAGCCTGTGGAGGAAAACAATTGTGCAGTGTAACAGGTATATATACCACTTACAATTCCAGTCCAGCCATCGGGGGTCTCAGGCCAACACTGCAGGCAATGTCGGTCGTGGGAGACTGGGAGTACTCAAGAGGTGTGGGATTCAGTAAATGCCCGGAGGCGGTCGATACCAGCAATGAGATTTACCCTCGGCTGGTCGGTTTTCAGCAGACCGCCAATACGGTTAACGTCGCGGTCACTGCCGCGTGGCTGCTGTCGATCGGATGAAGTTCAACTGTTGTCGGACTTCACGGAGAGGTCGCGGTTGGGCAGGCAGGGCAAGAGGGGCAGAAGGGGGCTGACAGGACCACTTGCAGGAGGGTACAGGCTCTCCTCTCGGCCCCAGCTCAGGTCGTGGGGCTGAGAGGATCCCTCAAGGTCGTGGAGGCCGTCCTGCTGCGAGGTGTTCTTCTGACCAGATAGAGTCGTGTTGGTAGCAGTGAGTTGCGTCGATACACAAGGGTCAGTCCACACCACTGTGGATCTGGTACTGGCAGGCGCCGGGGACTAGAGCCTCTAGTCTGAAGGGAGGTTCTTGGCATTTTGATGAAGGTTGAAAGGTCTCTGGGGTTTCTTGGAGGCCTTGCAGAGTTTCTGGAAGAACAGCAGGTCCAGTGGTCGACACAGTTGCAGTCGGCAAGGCTCTTGCCGGGGTTTGTCTGCAGCGGTTTAGGGGAGTAGCAGGTAGGGCCAATGGGCACCTCACCGGGGGGTGACTACGCCCTTTATTATGCCACCCCCCTGTGGGAGGGGTATAGCCCTAGCCCTGATTGGAGGGGTCCCCCCATCTTCAAGATGGCGGGGACTGAAAGTTGTGCTTCACCTTGCTTCCCCCAACTTAGGAGTGGGGTTGGCAGAGGTGGGCACACCTCCTATCTTTAATTTTCCTGCCGGTTTTGCCACCTAAAGTGGAGGTGTACACCAGGGTCTACCATCTGCTGCTAGCAGCAGAGGCTGGGGGTCGCATTACAAAGGCGGCAGGCCTTTGAAGCTTCCATCTTCGAGCACTGGCCACTCCTGGGGGAGGAGGCATGACACATCTGCCCAGGATGTGCATTGTTTCAGGTCCCAGAGAGCAGGGGCTCTCTACCCAGGGGTCCAGAAACATGTCTGGCGGTGGCTGCCTGCCTACAGCCGGTCAGAGACCACACCAGGGTTGGTAGGGATTCAGGGGGCACCTCTGAGGTGCCCTCTGGGTACATGGTACAATAAATCCCACACTGGCATCAGTGTGGATTTATTGAAGGGAGTAGTTTGGTACCAAATACTCCTGTATTCAGTGCAGCCATCAGGGTGCTGTGGAACTCGAGTTGTCAAGTTCCACAGCCCATGTACTCTCTATGGCTGCACTGGCACTTGCAATATTAGGTAATGGTGCCCAATATTGTAGGGGCCTATCTGCTCATGCGTATATGCCCTCACTTGTAGTATAGTGCACCCCGCCTTAGGGCTGTGAGGCTTGCTAGAGGGGTGACTTGCCTATGCTGTCAGGCAGTGCTAGCTGGCATGGCACCCAGGCAGGGTGCCATGTCGACTTTGTCATTTTTCCCTCATAGGGGCATGCAGGCTGCAAGGGCAATGGCATTCTCCCAGTGAGGGCGGTCCCAAGGGACCCTCTTCAGCCCCCAGGCCCTAGGTACCCAGTGTGCCCTTTACTAGGAACTTACAGTGTGCAGAAGTACCAATTGGGGGTTTGTTTTAGGGAAGGAGCACTGGCCCAGGGCACCTGGTTGGCAGGGACCCTGTGCACTACATCTGAAACCACATCAAAACCAGGCAAAAAGTGGGGGGCTTACCATGCAAAAGAGGCACTTTCTCACAGCACCATTTCAAACCACTTCATGACGTAACTACACCTAGATTTTGGAATGTCTAAAACCCACACTTGAGGGAGTGCAGATCAGTAATTTATAAACTGTCAGCAAACAATGACAACTTGAAATCTCATATCCTGTAGTATAGAGAAAGTAATGAACATCCAACTATGTTGGCATAGATTGCTGTGGGTGGCTGGGAAGGCAGCCTGAAGAGGTCTCAGAATGTGAGACACAGCAGTTGCCAACTGAAAAATGAGACTTGAACAAATCAATTGGCAACAAATCATGACAGATTTGACTAAGCAATACTGGGACAACCCTTAGAAACAGGTTAGAGGGCAAAATTGTCTGTCAACTCAGTCTTTACTGAGAAAGGTAGCTAAGCCCTCACAAAACTAAAATGGCAGCTTTATGAATGGGGAGGGAAGGCAGGCAGACTGGTGGCAGTACAATGGCAGCAGAGAGATGCACATTTGGCTATCCCAGCCATTTATGACAGCTACAGCCATCTAAAGGCCCAACCTGTGATTATTGCAGAAGCAGTTGTTGCCTATTATGAGAGCCTCTGTAGGTCTGTATAATCCCAACAGCAGTGCAAAGAGACGTTTCTGGATGGGTCAAAACTACCCGCCCCCCCTCTCTCCTGAAGGTAAGGCACTGTTAGAGGAAGAAATCGCAATTGGTAAGATAAATGCAGCCATCATGGATCTTTCAAACTGGAAATTGTCAGGGGAGGAAGGCTTCACTAGTGAATTTTACAAAGTGGGTTCTGCACAAATAACACCAATGCTATATGAAACATTTAAAGAGGCGGAATCTTTAGGCTCTTTGGGTCATATTTCCAGCAAGACGATCATAATCTTTGTACCAAAAGATAAGAAAAATCCTTTAGTGTACAAAAGCTAAAGTACAAAAGCTCTGACCATTGATATTCCATTTCATCACTACTGTTTTATTTTCATTGATCTCATAACCAGATATCAACCCAAAATGAGCTGCCAGATCGTAAACTATTGGCAGTGCTGTGTTAAGGTCTGCCGTATATACTACTAGATCATCCGCATAAAGTCCTACTTTTTCTCCCAATCCCGAAATTTAAAGGGCTGTATGCTGTCATGACACCTTAGTTTCTCGGCTAGTGGCTCTATATATAAGTTAAAAGTAGGGGAGATAGCGGACACCCCTGCCTGGTCCCCCTGTGGATATTGAAACTATTCGAGATGTTACCATTCACCAATACCCTAGCAGTAGGATTTTTGTATAGAAGAGCTATTGCCCTACAAAAAATTTTCCCCAAGTTAGAGAGTTGTAAAATTTCTTGGAGATAAGACCAGTTAACTCGATCAAATGCCTTGGTCGCATCTATTGTAATAACTGCCAAAGGTAATTTGAACGAGGTTGCTATATCCACGGCACCAATTAAGTTGTAAGTTAATTCTTTAATTCCTCTGCCCCTTATAAAACCCTTCTGATCTTCATGTAGCAACCCATCAAGCACACCAGTCAATCTATCTGCTAATAGCTTCGTGAAAATCTTGTAATCTGAATTGAGCAGCGAGCTGTGTAAAGGAAGAAATGAGATACTTAGGAATCCAAATTGTCCAAAAAATAGAACAAATTCCTGAAATAAACTACCAAAAAGTTAACAAGGCGGTAGGAAGCTTTTATTGAGCTGGTCGCACCTCCCTTTGACAATCTATGGCAGAGTGAATCTCGTAAAAATGGTTATCCTTCCTAAGTTTACTTTTTTGTTTCAAAATATTCCAATGGCCTTTAAAGAGGTCTGGCTTAAGAAATCCCAATCCAGGATAATGAGCTTCATATGGGCTTCGAAGGTACGAGGATTGCTTGGAAAAAGCTCAGACGGCAATATGATAAAGGGGGCTACGACTTCCAGATTTGGCTTATTATGCTTGGGTGTTTCTATTAAAAGGAGGAAAATGTTTATTAAGCAAGCCAGATAGCTCCGATACTGGGAGAATGTTTAAGGCAATGTTATCTGATATACAAGGGGGCGAGCATGAGTTTATGCAGAAATATGGAGATCCACGCTACTTTAAAAAAGTTAGGCTTAAGACTCTGCAAAGCTATGCAGTAATTTGGTACAAAATCAGATGCAGTGCAAATATCAATTACTATAGTGCTCTGGCCCCTGTCTGGGATTCCCCGGGCTCTCCGGAATGGTCAAAAGATCGTCTGGCTCGGCCATTGAAAGAAGCAGGGATTAGAACTTGGGGACAACTGGTGATTGATGGAGCTTTGATGTCCTGGGAGGAGGTCCAGGAGCTTGCGGTTGGGCAACTGTCAAAATTCAAGTATATACAAATTAAAAGCTGGAGCCTTACAGATGGGCTAGGTGCAGGACAACCTAACGCATTGGAATCTTTAATAAAATCTGGAGGATCCCGTGGAAAAGAGGTGGCAAGATGGTACTGGAGGCTAGTGGAGAGCTCGGATGGAGACTTTAATCTTCCAGCAACATTATGGGAAAAGAGCTTGCCGGGAGAGCAGTCCATAGATTTATGGCAAGTATCTTGTAACATACTATACTCCACAGTACGTCCCGCAAATTTAAGGCGGAACCACCTCTTTTGTCTTCATAGGGTCTATTGGACGCCATATAAGGTGGCAAAATTTGCGAAAGGTGTCGTGCCGAGATGTCCTAAGTGTGGAGAAGAAAAAAGTAATGATGAACATATGTTCATGGAATGCCCGTTATTACGAGATTTCTGGCGAGATGTGAGTAATACTATATCGCTAGTATTTGGCGTTTCAATCCAGGTAAGCATCTCCCTTGTTTTTTGGGCTTCCAGATAATTATGAAGTATTAATGAGAGATACAAGAAAATTAATTTTCTATCTAATATTGCTTGCTCGCAGAGAAATCTGTAAGTATTGGATTAAAGCCCTGCCACCGAATAAAGCAGAGTGGTTAGCTTCTGTAAAATATACACTGAGGTTGAACAGAGCCTTAAAGCAGAAGAGTAATGAGTTCTGGCTCCCCTTTGAGTCCTGGATAAACCCCTTTGTAAATCTGTAAAGGTATAAAAACATATGTAAATATAAAAACATACTTATAGTCCTATGATTAGGCCTCTATGCCATGTTGCTTGGTTACTCTGGTGGTGGCTAGTTAGGCTGCCTATGGTTGGAGTATTAGAAGCAAGGTATTGAGTGATCCATCCTAGACCTAAATACAAAAGGACTCCGGTTGGTGCTGTGCACAGGGAGACCCCGGAGGTTATCGCTTTCTATACCTTTTGTGGACCTAGGCTAATGAGGACAAAAAAAAAAAAAAGCTCTGACCATTGTAGATGCTAAAATTCAAATCAAAACCCTGGCCAAAAGGCACAGCAAAGTCATGTCATCAATGGTGCACAACTAACAGGTCGGCTTTGTTCCTGTCAAGTCTTACAGAAACCATCTCACAACTTTGACCCATCTATTGTGACCATCATAGTATAGTCCAGTAGAAACAATTGCTTCAACTGATGTGGAGATAGTGCTTGGCTGCATCGAGTGGGTAAATCGTTTTAGGATCATAGAGTGGGCCTACACTAAGAGGTTTATTTCCCAGATCAAATGGCTATACAATGGACATACCGCCCAGGTGAATTGTGGTGTCTTTGTGTCACAATCATTTAAATTTTAGAGAGGAACAAGAGAGGGATGCCCTTATTCATCCATGTTGTTTCTACTCACCCTGAAGCCTGTTATCTGCAGCTATACACTCTTCTAGGGATGTACATGGTGTACATATCTGAGTATCAAAAGAGATGACTTAAGTTTAACCCACGTTTCTGGGTTACTCCGTGCAACTCAGGGTCAAGAAACTGCCTGTCTCCTGTGTATGTAAATAAAAAAAAATGTATTTCAAGCAAATGTGTACCTGAATCCCTGGGTGCACTGCTCTATGTATTTAACACTCAATTCTAAAGCCATAAATGATTTCCACACATTTCTTCAAAGCAAATTTTCTTCTTTTCTCTAGTATAACATTTTGCACTTATTTGATGCATATCTGTCAGGACTCAGTCCGGGAAACTGGCATGTGTCAGGGACTCTGGCAACGACTGGTGCCAGGGAAGACAAAGTAGGCAGAATACTAGGTACAGAACTGCCCAAGATCACACTGCGAGTCAAAGGAGAAAGGGAATCCAAAGAGGAAGCTCTGTATAAGAGAATAAGAGAGGTAAGACTCAGAAAGGACAGGCCCTCAGAGGTGATTTAGCATTCAGACTAACTACACCCAGGACGAACGTGCAAGACATATATATAATACAACATTAACAATAAAGTGAATGTGGGGTAAAGCACTCAGGAGCTCCACACGGTAAGACTGAAGCTCAGTAAGTTCCTCAACCACAATTGCTGTTACAGATACTGACTGAAAATACCCACATATAGGAGCTGCATGCAAAGGCAGTGTCTGTGGTTTTGCATACATATAGGATATGTATGCAAAGGCAGGGTCTGTGGAGCATATACCTATGGTGATGTTATAACTGTAACTCAAAGACAATACTCACAGTGAACAAGAAACACCACCTAGTTAGTCAGCTGTGCCCACCGATCGTGGCGATCAAACAGGAACACGCAAGGAAGTAACAGCAAAGGGGTAGAACTAAACACAAGCACAGTAGACAAGGAGCTAGCAAGGAGGAGTGCTTAACAGGAAAGGAAGGAAAACACAGGGCACACTTGGCAGAAAGCAGGTAACAAACATACAAGGTAACAGAAGCAAGACAGCAGAATAGAAAGACAGCAAACTAGAACTGGAACCAAGGAAATGGGAAGAAAGGCAGGGACTGGAAAGGGATATACAGAAGGGGGGGCTACAAGGGTATACTAGAATAGTGCAGGTTCAGGAAGCAAGAAAACAAAGTAGCATAGAAGGCAGTGCTGGGGCAGGAACAAGAATTGAGCTAAGGCTCAGGAGACAAAGTAGCACTGCAGGCAGTGGTGGTTCAGGAACAGAGAATTACTAAAGCTCAGGAGTCAAGATAGCACTGCAGGCAGTGCTAGTTCAGGAACAGGGAATTACTAAAGCTCAGGAGTCAAGGTAGCACTGCAGGCAGTGCTGGTTCAGGGAAACAGGAAATAGCTACAGCTCAGGAAACGTGGAGTCAAGAGAGAACTGCAAGCAGTGCAAATCAGGAACAAGAAATAGCTGAAGCCCAGGAACAGGAACAAAGACTAACTATAGCTCAGGAAACAAGGTAGCACTGCAGGCAGTGCTAATTCAGGCACAAGGAATGGCTATAGCTCAGGAATCAAGGAATAGCAAAAGCTCAGTAACTAGTACTGGTCTCACCGGTATACAGCTACAATGACCAACACTGGACTGAAGGGAGCTGAGGCTTAAAAGAGCTCACAGTAATCACATGCATCAGGTGTGAGCAGACTAGCAGCAGCCAGCCACAGGTGAGCTGAATTCCTCCACCCATCCTTGGCCTGCAGGGGTGGAGACAAAGCAGTGAGCAGGGGATTATAGGTAATGTAGTTTGCAGCATGAGCAGACTGGCTTCCACAAAACCCGGCATGGATGGGGAATGGATGTCAATTCCCAAATGGTGTCCAAATGCCTGGAAGTCAGGATATGCATGCAGGGGATTGTCTGGAAGCATATTAGAACACTGGAAAGCCCCACAATTCAGCCCCCTGGTGGTGGGCACGAGAATGCAGGAAGTGAATCGTGACAATATCTAAACATTCATATTTACATCAATCACATGAACAATTAAACAACATATTGAATCATATGCAATATTTCTTCATCCATGGATTCCACATTTTTCTTATGTTGCCCTATGCATTTTGGGACACTGGTCCCTTCCTCAGGGGCCTCTAAATCAAAATAAATGTAACAGTATATTAATAGCCCACCAAAACCGTACAACATAAAAAGAAACAATGACACAAATCAACTGTGATCGTTCAGAGCTTCCCTTATACAAGTACCATCAGTTCTTATCAATGTCATGCACCATTCGATATGTGGTGATTTCAAACGTGCTCTCATGCACAGAAAGTCTTCGTGTCATACCCTTTGTCAAGATTCAACCAGTCAAACCTCAGTGTATGTCTTAGACCATCTATCTCCACTGTATCTGCTCATCCGTAATAAATCTCCAACACCATGGGTGCATATCCACGTGATTGCAATCCAGCATACTCGCAAGGTAGTGGAATCATCGAGCTTTCCATCTGAGAAAAAATGATCATCCAGTTCCTCTGTAAATAACATGACCCTTTAATCAACTCTTTGGAGCAGAATAAATTATCATCACTCTATGGGAAAAACACCAACATACCTGAGTACGTACAAACGATGTTGGCAAATTCCTCCCGATCAATGCTTGTGTGCTTGGCCACATGACAACGTCAATGTTAAACCTTAGCCAACAAATACATCAATGTTACCCGACTATTCTCTGGTTACAAATATCATTCAAGCTACAGTATACACACACCTATCCGTATCCGATTAATGGACGTCGTCTTTTTCTCCTGTAACCGCCCGTACGCCCAATGCATTTGAATAGCTGTAGTGCTTTGCTGGTTAAATCTCGAGAACACAGCATTTTCTGCATATTAACACAGACGGCGGACTATGCTGATGTTAAACAAAACTCCGTTTTCATAGCGGCCATGTTATTGTTATTCCCTGAGCATCCACACAGATAAACACACATTGTGATATCGCATTTCGAATATCGCCTCAAACAGTAATACTTTTTGTGGTTCTCCACACTGTCGCCTGTTCCAGTTTGAGTCACGTCTTTTGTGTTGTATATAACATAGGTAAATTTAATTGGCCTCTAAATTGCTTAATTTATCCACAAACATTAGCAATTGACAATTATATACAACACTGTGCATTTCCCCAAATCATGTAACAGTAATGTAAACATTGATTGTTGACTTGTCATTTTGATGTTAATGTTCACCCTTGACATTTTAAAAAACATCCTAATCTGCCACAAGTGTGAATCTAAATGTTTAGACTGTGTCTAATCATTAAATCAATGTGTTACTATGTTGCATGTGTGTTACATGAAACAGCTCATGTCCATCTTATCATTGAGTCCACACGGTGTCATGGTGTTACATTTTTTTATCTAGTAGATTTCTTTCTGCAGCAATACTTTGCTGAGGTCTGTACCCTCTTTCGCAGTCACTGTTACTAGTATTTGAAATTGTAGTTGTGAGCTGTTGTGACATTGTTCTGGCCAGTGTGCCACTAAGTTAGAATTTGTATTTTTGTTGTGAATCATGCTCTTATGTTCAGTTATCCTTATTTTTACTCTTCTCTCGGTTTTATCAATGTAGAGTAAACCACACAGGCATTTTATGCAATAAATTACGTTTGCTGTGTTGCAATTCGCCACGTGTTTAAGGACCACTGATTCTCCCGTTCTCTGACGCGTGATGTTGTTGCCTATAATAACATTGTTACAATGAGTACAATTGTAAAATTTCTTCATGCCTTCCATAATGATGTTAGCTGTTTTGCGTTTAGATGACAATAATTCCTTGATATTTCTTGTTCTCGTGTACGCAAACAGTGGTCTGTGTTCAAATATTTCTTTAAAGTCTGGCTCTGTTTGTAATAATTCCCAGCGTTTCAAAACCACTTTTTTGATGCATCTAGATTTTGTAGAGAATTTAGAGACGAACACCATTTGATCCTTTTCAGGTTTCATTTGTTTGCTTAGCAAATCTTTTCTTTCTCGCAATCTGATGCGTTCTTCCAATTGCATAACAATGGTTGTAGGGTACCCTCGTTGTAAGTATCTTGGTCTTATTTTGGCTATGGTTGAATCACGAGTTTCCATATTGGAAGAAATTCTTTTTGCTCTCATCATTTGTGAATATGGTACATTTTCAAGCAATTGTAGTGGATGAATACTTTGAAAATGTAGGGCATTGTTTCGATCAGTTGGTTTCGAATATACACTTGTATTCAAACCTCTGTTATTTTTTTCAATCCATACATCCAAAAAAGCTAGATTGGTTTTGCACATTGTATGAGTGAATTTAATCCTAGCATTCCTGGTATTCAGTGTTATAATGTTGTGGACCAAAGTGTCTTCTGTGTTCCGCCAGATTAAAAAAATATCATCAGTGTATCTGCAGTAGAATGCCAAATGATCATTCCATGCTACATCTAAAGAAATGTATTCTTGTTCAAACTTCGCCATGAAGAAGTTAGTGTAAACAGGTGTTCCACAGGTGTTCCCCCAAAACCCATGAAGGCACCACTGATTTGCAGAAAAAATCATCTTGCCATTTGAAATAACTATGTTGCAAACAAAACTGTAACATCTCTAATAGGCATACTGTATTAGCTTTGATGTGAGGTTGGCTGAGGTAATGCCCACTCTACAGCTTCCATTCCTTCTTGTAACGGAATAGATGTGTATAACGAGGTAACATCAATAGTACACAGTATCAAATTATCTATGTTCTCCAAGGATAACCCACTCAACTGAACCAAAAAAAATGTGTAGTGTCCTGTACGTATGAGCACCAAGATTACACTATGGGTTGTAGAAAGTGGTCAACATATTTCCCCAAAGGTTCAAACAACGATCCACAGCCAGACACGATCAGCCTGAAAGGAGGAGCCGTGTTATTTTTATGTGTTTTCGGCAGCATGTATAACTTCAGTGGTCTCGGGAAAGGTGTCATTAGAAAAGCCCTAGTTTTGGTGTTAATCCAATCCATATCCGTTTCCTTATCCAAAATCTTATTGAGAATATCTGTGATCTCCAGGGTGGGATCATGATCTCTAATTTTAAGTATGTGCTTTCATCCATGACGTGTTCAGAAACCTTCTCACTGTAATACGTTCTGTCCATAACCACTAAGGCCCCTCCTTTGTCTGCTTTCTGGAAAGTAAGTTGAGGATTGTTTGCTAAATTCATCAAAATATTTTTGTCCGATTTTGTAAGATTCGAACTTTTAGTAGGTTTGAAATTGATGTTGCTCAAATCTTTCTTTCCTAACACCTCGAATGTGACCAACATCTTGTGAGATGCTGGTGGCATGAATGTGCATTTGTTCTTAAATTCCAAGTATCCGGCGCCTTCTGTTCTTTCCTTGGTGGAATCACATTTTCAAAGAAATGGCGTAATCTCAATGACCTCCTCAATTTAAACAAAGCAATCTCAGTTTCAAAAAAATTAGTGTTGTATGTGGGCACAAACTATGTTCCTTTGTTCAATATCTTTAGTTGTTTCTGTGCTACTGTGTGAGAAGAGATGATAATAATGAGGTTTTCTGGCTCTTCAAGTTTTTCCGGCCTTTTTCCTTTTCTTCTGCATGTTTTTGTCCTAGTCCTAATGTTTTGGATGTGCTTGGATCTGATGGTTGTCCCTAGTCCTGGTCCTTGGATAAAAAAATCCTGTGCCTGTGGATGGTCCCGACTCTGTTATCTCTGTGTCCACATTCATACAACAAAACAAAACGAGCACAACGAAAGATATTGAACAAATTCATGCCACCAGCATCCCACAAGATGTTGGACACAGAGGTATTAGTAAAGAAAGATTAGAGCAACGTCAATTTCAAACCTAGTAAGGGTTCCAATCTTACAAAATCGGAGAAAAATATTTTGATGAATTTAGCAAGCATAGTACATATATTTATTACACCGTGGCTTTTCTACAAGCACTGATGCTGCCCATGCAACTTTTCTCACAATTTTCAGGATATTTTCATAACACAAGACCAATTGGGATAAGTGTGAGGCCTTGTCCATGTCCTGATGCACATAGACCAGTCTCTGTCCGTATAACATGAGATGGGCCCAAGGGGCCTCAAATACCCGGGACTTATTATTAACAGGAGACTGGAAAAGATGATACAAGACAACCTGACATCACTGATCATGAAAAAACAGAATGTTGTGACATGCTGAACACAGCTCAATAAATTAATGTGGGATAGAGTCTAGATATTAAAGATGATTGTTGCTCCCCATTACAATGAC
Organism: Calotriton arnoldi; assembly: GCA_963921515.1. Lineage (NCBI taxonomy): Eukaryota > Metazoa > Chordata > Amphibia > Caudata > Salamandridae > Calotriton > Calotriton arnoldi. The sequence goes on along the minus strand of CAWUFW010001810.1, from coordinate 2,154,576 downwards.
TTCTTTGGGGTGTTGCTCCTGTTAATACATTCCTCTGAGCTCTCCCAAGTCAAGAATGTCATCAAAAAGTTGATATGGGGGAGGCACGCCTGAGATTGAAGCCTGGTAAACTGTATGCGCATATCACTTCCAGCAGATGTTGCCTCCCACACATGTATGGATACTATATAGTGCTTCATCTGTCTCAATTGATTTATTTCCTCCCCATAATAGGTAGAAATAAAACAGAATATAGTTATTGCTCCATAAGGGCTATCGTCACCATGACAAACTCCAGAGGACTGCAACCCATCAGCACCATGCTCACAACCATTCTGAATGCTTTGAGCTCTTCTGCTGTCTAAAGCTGAACACTGATAAGACCGAAATTGTGATCTTTGGGAATAGCATATCACTGTGGGACTCCATCTGGTTGCCAACAGAGCTCGGACCAATATCCACCCCCACCACTCACACCATGAATTTCTGGATCATCATTGCCAGCAAACTCGACATCACCGCCCAAATCAATGCTGTCACCACCTCATACTTCCGTAACTTGAAGATGCTGAGGAAGATTTTCAATGGCTCCTAATCAGCACCCGGAAAACCATCATGCAAGCCCTGGTCATAAGCGAGCTGAACTACAGGAACACCCTCTATGCCGGAATCAACAAAAGACTCACCAGAAGGCTGCAGACCATTCAGAACTCAGTGGCCAAAATCACTCTCAATCTCCTCCGCTGTACTCACATCACACCATACCTAAAGGAGCTCCACTGACTCCCCATTCACAAACAAGCACAATTCCAACTCCTCACCCACACTTTCAAGGTACTATATAACACTGGTGCAGCATCCCTCAACAATCGCATCTGCTTTCACAAACCTTCCAGACACCACCGCCGATCCGGACTCCTACATGCATGAATCCAAACTGGCAGTCAACCCTCCTCCTACATTGTTCCTAAAGTGTCGAAAGACCTGCTGCTACACATAAGAACCTCCTCCTCACTTCTTGAATTCCGCAAGAAGCTGAAGACCTGGCTTTTCGAGTAGTCCCACTAGGACATAGATGAGGCTAGACACACACCTGCTCAGCACCAGGACACCCTCCAGGGTGTAGAGTGCTCTACAAATCTACATAATATAACATACATATTAAAGTCCATACCGTTTAAATTAGACAATCCCATAATTCGTGCCATGTTGGTAAATTGGCAACATGCACAGAAAGATTAAAAACAACCTGTCGATGCATACTGCATCATCCATCTAACAGAATGCCAAAATTCTAATAGGTGGTTCAACATTTAAGCTAGGTATTTCATGTGTCTGGCAATATCATCAAGTACGCCATTGTTTGTGGTGCCTTCTGGGTAAGACTCCCATTACAAAAACTGCATCCCCCAAGAAAACATTATTTGGATACATGGTGCACCTTCAAAGATGTAATCTCAGGCCTATACAATGCTCTTATACACCACCATTTTCAGACATTACTGAGACATCAACTAGACTCTTCTGGTCGGAAATATTACACCTGATTACATGGAGGAAGACTGTTCAGATTGTTCATATCCCATGACAGACAGATTAGAAAAGTGAGCGGATTTGCCTTACTCAAGGATGGCCAAATTCTAGAGCGGCTCATTCGGCCGCACATGGATCCACAATAGTTTGCTGTCTGGCAGCATTAATACTTGCCGATACTTGATGCCTGTTGCTTTTAGTGATCACTGGTGACTCTTGGCAATCGCGGAAACTACTGTTGCCAAGGTTGCTGAACAATGCCAAGGTTGCATCTGGGCAACATGGCACCCCTAGGTCTCCTGACGCTGCAGTAGCATGCTGTTTGCAGACTCTGTAGCTGAGTCCGACAGACTTCGCGGAGTGGATACAGTGCTGTTGCCCTCCCTGTTTACCACTTGGACACTCCAGATTTGGTGAGCAGCTAAGAGGATCGGGGGCTAGCAGTCTTGAGTGCAGCCTGTGATGCAGTGGTGCGATGTGTTGCGACTGTAGTCACTCTCCCCCAGCGTGCCATATTGTTTCCTCCTGCCTGCTGGGGGAATTATTGATGGATTGTGATTCTCGGCCTCCACTATGTGCTAAGGCCCTGCTGGTGCCCAGTTTTGCCTTGCCTCAATCCTCTGCCTTTATAGACGCTCCTTCTAATTTTAGGGGCCTAGATGGTTTTCCCCTATGTACAGCCTTGACATTGTTTGTGCGACATGCTAGCAATGACAAGGTACTTGAGGGGGATGGTCTTGGGAAGAGTGTGCCTGTGCATCATAACTCTTTCCTTGGGACTTAGGGACATTGGTGTTAGCCCGCCATCTGTGGCACCAACAGCCCCTCTTGGCTTAATTGGCTGCCTCTTCAACTGTCTGTCGACACTAAATGGACTTCTTGGTCCATATCAGCAGCCCTCCTGGTGCTGCTCTAATGGGGTCCTTTCTCCTAAGCCCCAATAATCATATGAAAACCGCTACGTGTTGGCTGGTGACATAACTGGGATCTCAACTAGGCAGAAGCACTACCCAATGATTAAGAGACCTGCTTTAGATATGCGATGTGGCAGTGGGGGCATTACTTCAAAGACTGCACCCTCTGCTCACACACACCAATTTGCCCCTGTGGGGACACAGAGTTGTGATAAATGGGCAAGATGGACAGATCGCAGCTCAAGCTCACCTTTGACTCTAAAATGTCTGCTAGGGGCCACGATGGAGATGCTGCATTGGATCAGGCAGTTGACCCCTTGGGGCCCAAGGCAGGTGCTGACAACATCCACTCCATCCTTCAACATATGAGGTGCAGCCCACACACCATTGATGGTAAGATTGATGCTCTAACATACCATATGGAGCATATAACGGAGCGATTGGATCAACATGCATTGTGACTGGATATGATAGAGCAACATGTCTCAGAGGACCTAGCATCAATACGATCTAAAACGATGGCCTCGAAGTGAAACCATGTTCAAATAGTTTGCGTACCTGAAATACTAGTACTGGAAACATGGAGACATTTGTAGAGAAATTGCTGACAGATCTACTGGGTCGAAACACTGTTTCTGAACTGTTTGATGTGGAGAGAGTGCACCACTCCTTGGCCCTGAGGCCAATTCCAGAACCTCAGTCTACACCTATCATTGATAGACTGCTCAGCGACAGGGAATGGTACACTGCTCTACAAAAAGCATGTAAACTACGGTCCCTGCTGAACTCCGGCACTGACATTTTTCTATTTCACGATTTCACCCTGCAAGTACAAGAAGCTTAGAGACTGTTTTTACCTGTTAAAAGAAACTTTAATCAATGAATATAGAAAACAGTAGTTAGTACCCTACTTGACTTAGAATTGTACTGGGAAGACAGAGCACACAGGTTTATAGACCCACGGCAGGCGATGAAGGGTTATGTGCTTGTCAAACTCTACCCCAAGTGTGTTCCGCAATACTTTACCTTATCTTGATAAAGGTTGTTCTAGGAAGGGATGTCTTTTACTGCTAGTTGGGATTTGCAGTGAGGGTGGCGGGTAGTTACGTTTTCAGGTGGAGGGGGGCAACATAATCTCACTGTAGACTATTTGATGATTGCAGGCAGTAGTTGGGCACAGTAAAGAAAAAGTATGAAGCAAACACTTTGCAGGACATGGCAATGTATACTAATAATTCCTTGCTAAGGCTAATCATGTGGAACATTAGGGGATTAAATGCCCATAGGAAAGTACATAATATCTTGGCTTATCTGAGAAGACACTCTAATAACATGGTGATTATTCAACACACACTCAGTGGTGGCTCCTCCGTTAAGGCGGAGGAGCTTCGCCCCACTGCTTTTCAGCAGTGTAAAAAAAGGAAAAATACAATGATAATAACTCGATGTTATGATTATTTTATTTTCCCCTGCTGAGGCAGTTTTCCAGAGCAGGACGGGGCTGGGCTGCTCTGCTCACAGAGCAGGGGGAGGAGTGGTGGGCACTCTGTAAGTGCGCATGACGATTTGGCCAGCCATATTGGAGAGGCTAAACAGTCATACACACTTAGCATGTTCTCCACCCAGGTGGGTGGAGAACATGCACAGGCTCTTAGCCCCCATCTGAGCGCTGAACCACGGTGCTCAGACCAATCACGACGCAGCTGATAGCAGCGTTGTGATTGGCTTAGGGGGGACTGTGTGCTTCCTGCTTCTGTTCCAGCCAGACGCGGAGAGACGACGGAGGAGTGGCGTGGTGACCAGGTAAGTTTATTTTTATTTTTCTACACCCCTCGCCCACTCCGTACCAGCCGCCACTGGACACATCTCACAGCGTAATCTGCTTATGGTTTAATTCACAGGCTGAGAGACCAATGCTATACAGCATCCTTCAGCTCCCATGTGTTGCTCTGGATCAGAAAAGGATGTGGTGTGTGTGTAGTGACCATGTGCTTGCTTGAGCTGACTTTTTTCTCATACCTATGGTCCCAACTATGATAATTCTCAATTTTAGTGTGAACTACAGCAGGTGAGCTCCAGGTTTCAATGCTGCACATTAATATGGAGGAGGGGGAAGAGGGTTAATTGTGCATTGAACCATGAAATTAATAGATCGACTTGGATGCTAAGAAGACTGTCTGCCACTGCACAAGAGATATGCTGTATAATTGAGCAAGAACAATTACTTTACATATGGAGCCAAAGAAACACTAAAGGTACTGAATTCACATTCCACTCTACAGTTCGTAATACACACTTCCATTTTGATTGTAATACTGCTGTCCTAGGATAAAGCATCTTGGATCCAGTTTTGCACACACCTAGCATGCACACATTATGACCACTCCCATTCCTATTGATTTGGATGTGCCTGATAGGCGCCACCAGCTCCTCTACTTCTTGTAGATATTTCCATCAGTATCACTACTTGATACTGTGGTTAGGTCTGAGGTTGTTTCTGCTATCAGGCAACAGGATAAACATAATATAGGATCTCTTGAACACTTAGAGACAGTGTGGGACGCCTTTAAAGTGTATATTTGTGGACTAAGTATAGCTAAGCACACTGAAGTCAATACGTCATATTCTCCCACATCTTAAATGTACGAATGCTAGTCTAGAATGGTCTCACACTCTTACAAAGGATGAACATACTTTAAATCGGGTACTCTCTAAGCTTCGTGAGTTTTATGATTTGGGTAACAAAGAGGCCAAGCACATGGGAAAATATGCTGCAGCTAGAGCACATGGTGAGCACGAATGCCAATTTGCTGTGACATAGATGGTCTGAAGGGGTTATAACATCCAGCCAGTCGATAGACAATGAACCCGTCTACTGAACACTGATTCCGCGGCCTGTATTCGAGTAAATTGTTCCCTAACTACTCCCATTGACATAAGGAGAGGAACTCGGCATGGATGCTTGCTTTCACCACTCTTTTATGCTATTGTTGCAGAGCTCTCGGCATACGCAGTTAGAGAGCACCATGCACACAGAGAACTTAGATTTCCAGGCTATTGACTGATACTTTCTGCTTATATTGATGATCTCTTGCTCTAGATCAGGTATCTTCAGTTAAATCTTTGTCCAGTTCTCAATGAGATCATAAGATTCGGGTTTATTGTCTGGCTTGAAGATCATTTGGGATAAATCCATTATCTTCTCACTATCTAATTCTATGGGGCAGTGCACTCTAGAATCCCCCCTGAGGTGGATGCAGGACACCAGTGTGGTGATTGTCAATAGTAATTAAGGTGTCGCTTTCAATAAACTCTCACATAACATTAGTAGATGGATAAGACTCCCACTGTTTCTTAGGAGCAGAATTGTCATTATGTGTTTGCTCAGACTGCTTTAATTTTTTTTTAATGTACCAATTGTCCAGACCTGCACATTCTTTCACAATTTACAACAACTGATGATAAAACTTGCATGGGCTGGCAAGCTACCCAGGATTAAATTACAATTTAAGTACATTCAAAGATTTTATCACCCACCCATTAAGCACCATAAATATGGTCTTAGCAAAGATGCTAAATGCCACAGGTCACAGTGCCAGGAAGAGGTGGCTGATTGTATACACTTACCTTGTGGATGTCCTGGCATTTAGGCATTTCAGTGCACTGGGTTCACTGAATTAAGTAAAATGATAGACATTAGAATCGAGCCGGACCCCTTACAGCTCTACTTGGGTATGTGACAGAGATACCCTATGAAATATGATGCCTTAGTACTTTTACTAGCTAAAAGGTGAATCGCAATGAGATGGGGCAGAGGTCCTCTACCTCCTATAAATGACTGGGTGCTCAAACTCATCTTATGCAATACTGTGTCATTTAATTTCAGCATGCGTATGCCTCCAGGGTCCAGGCTTGGGTACATTTGGATACCTATGCAGTCATACCTGACAGACTGAGCTTTGGATGATGCTGGGTCAGGGGTTGACGATGATGGTATGTAACTAAGTGTACAGGTACAGATTTCTGTTGCCCTTAATGGCATGTTAAGTAACGTTGCCGGGCATTATTTGCACAGGGATTTCCTGTTATGCATTTTTTAAACTACGTAAATGGCATGTCACAGCACTTCTGTTCCCTTTATTCATTTGTCTATTTTCCTTGAATAAATAAAGTTAAGAAAGAGTGAGACTGTGCAAAGAATGGAAAATCCTGCTCAATCTGTAAAACTGCCCACCTTCCTAATATGTACAGTAGACGATTTCATGGCACACATTTTTGCCCACAGGGCTTAATGAATGCCAAGTCTGCCAGCCTCTTGGAATTTGTCCTCACTACATTTAATATATGTTTGAATCATCAGAGTGTTTACTTGTTTTCACCAAAACAACTTGGTGAGCACCACTGTAAGAAACTCCATGAGTCCATTGAAATTAAAAGTGCTTGTGACCACCACTGTAAGAAACTCCAGGAGTCCATTGAATTAAAAGTGCTTGGATAAAAGTACATAGGGACCTTATACCTTCCTGCCAGAGGTCCTTCAAGGATGTCAATTATGGCTACTCAGGGGTGGCAACTACTATCCCTGGCTTGCATTGTGAAACCCCTTTCACTGCCCTTGTATGCCTAGTTTTGCTGATATCAGAAAGAGGTAGGGAAGTAAACATAGCGTCAAGAACCCTGCCTTGCTATGACAGCAGGGACCGTATGCCCAGAACCTTTATTTACCCTGGGAAGACACGACATCCTAATGTTTACTGGACACCCCAACTGTGAATTACCAAAACAAAACATTTGAGTAGGAGCACACTTGATGGCAGGATTACACTCATTTGGCCCTGGCGGGACAGTGTGCATAGTTCATGTGGGTGTACCTGCTGTAACCCTTGTTTCTGCAGTAAAAGGAACTAAACAAAATGAATCAAAAATGGCACTTATACAGAGCAACAGCTCTCCAAAGATGCCTGACTTGGAAGAGAACAACTAAAAGCAAATTATTCTAAAGGGGTGGGGAACGGTGATCTCCCCCCATGACCTAAGCAAACGGCCCTGCGATCATTGCCTAGGTGCGTGCGGTAAAAACTCCACACCTGGAGCCCTGGCCTGTCCCTCTGACTCCTGTCCTTCCCAAACTATGTTGCCGGGAGAGCTTTTGGGGTGGCTGTCTTCCCCCCCGCACCACACCCGTACTGCAAACGCACTTGTTGGCGTAAGGGGCTATCAACTCCATGAGTTGGAGAGAGAATTCGGCCATAGGGCCCGGTGGGCGGTATACCAGTGCCCCTTTCCAGTTGTTTTGTGGTGAGAGATCCATCCTGAAAATCTGGATTTCGATCTGCTCATTACTACGCTGTTCTAAAATTGTAATTTTCGCTCTATCGTTATGAATGATGGCGATCCCTCCTCCAATTTTAGTCTGCCTATCGAGTCTTTGAATCCTATACCCTTCTGGTATAGCGATGGCAACAGCAGGGGTGCTAGTCGGTTTTAGCCATGTCTCAGTCATAAAGCCAACATCGGGTGTGTTTGAGTTTAGCAGATCCCATATCTCAATTGCATGTTTGGGGAGGGATCTCACATTTCCCAGGAAGCCTTTCCAGCTTTGCCTGGGGGAGTGAGTATATACTTGGGGTTCAAGTCTGGGTCTACTGCTTTCCTAGCCTTTAATTGATCTGTGTTGGCGACAAGTTTACAGGGCATTTTGGGGTCATTTGGCCACGAATTTGCTGAGGCTGAATTTGTGCTTTGATACCTGCAATATAGGCAGGAAAAGAAACCCTCTAAATCTTTAAAGTGATGCGTTCTATCATTATGACACTGGTGGGGTGGGTAGCGGTAGTTTTCCCTAATAAGCAAAAGCTCTGTCTTTGAGTATCTAAGATTGTGGTGCATACCTGGGTCTGAATATAAATGAGCAGAGTCCCTGGTGCCTGGTGGCGGTCTGGCGCAGACGGGCTTGCCTTTGGCGCGGCTTTGGCGCGCCGCCGGCACGCCCGCTGCGCGCGTCCGCTGTGCGCTCCGAATTCCATCAGCTTTTATGATGGTCAAGGCAGGACTAGAGCGCCAACCCTTTACGTGATCTCCTCCAGCAACTTTATGCTGCTGGGATACTTCAATATCCACAGTGAATGCCTTGATAAAGCAGAAACGTCATCTTTCATGGCAGATCTAGCCACATTGAATCTTAAAAAAATCAATGATGGTCCTACTCACACAGCAGGACACACCTTAAACATTGTCTTTTCCAACTCACCTCTTCTTACATGTGAAGCCCCAAAGTCAGTAAATTGGTCTGACCACGCACTTATCGATTTTCAATTTCAGGGACTTAGAGAACTGCAGAGGCCCGCCCCACGTAATCAATCTTCTTACAGACAATGGCATAAAATAAACCCAGTAACCTTCTCAACGGCCTTCACACCCCCCAGGGACTTACCACATAGTAATATTGAAGAGAGTTTAGCCCATTTCAATAAATCAGCCTTAGCTGCTATTGAACTGATTGCCCCATTGAAAACAGGTTCAAACAAATCCAGGCAAACCCAGGCAGCGTGGTTCTCTCCGGAACTTCACAAGGAAAAAAGCTGCTGCAAAAACCTTGAAAGAAGATGGCGCCGTACCCATCTTAAAGATGATAAAGAAAAGTACAGGTTTGCTCTCTCCCTCTACCACAAAAGCATAAAGCGTACTCGGAAAACTCATATAGCCCAACAACTTAGTCAAGCTGAAAACACCCCTAAAGTCCTATACCAAATTCTGAAAACTTTCACCTGTCCCAAAGCCTGCGAATTGGAAGAAAGCTTTTCTCAATCTCTTTGTGACAAAATAAGTGCTTTCTTCATACAGAAAATAGACACCATCTATAATAAGATCGCCACGACCAGCTGTCTTCCATCGGCAGTCATCATAATGGTACCTCCTCCTAGTCCTAGGCTAGAAACGTTGCTGAATTTCCCCCTTCTAGCGCGGGAAGAGACTGAAATACTAATGTGCAAGGTAAAATCTGGCTCCCCTCTTGATGTCCTAGCTGCAAGAATTTCTGCCTCTCTTGCAAAATCACTATCAGATCCCATTTGTTCTCTACTAAACCAATCTCTGAAGGAAGGCCACCTACCCTCAACATGGAAGGCGGCTCAGATCATCCCTATCCGGA